>VXAC01006028.1:152067-370842 GCA_013399225.1 Rhipidura dahli
TTTTTTGTGTGTGTGTGTGTTATAGCTCAGAAATCTCTGTTTGAGACTTACCATTGTCCAGTGACCCAGTTCTTAAAGGGCTTCAAATTCTGCCTTTAGACATATACTAAAGTTAATGGGATTTGTGCAAAGATAGCTGAGGACAGACTTTGAATTGCAAAAAATAACTTTCTGTGTATGTCTTTTAAAAATCTTCATAGAAAAAGCTGTGTTTACATGGGAAATTAGCCTCATAAAATTGATATAGCAAAGAGTTTTATTTTGAAAAATGCTTACAAGACCTGTATTAATTTTTATTTTAAAGTGTATCTCAGGCATAGAAGGGAGAGAATCAAGAAGGTAAATATCCAGTGTAGACGATACCTAAAATTGAGAATTTATGCTGCAAAACAGAAGATGATATGATTTATGGTGGCAGTCATTTGTGTACCTAGCTCTTTACCAAGTTTTACACAGTGCTTGCTAATATCTGTTGCAACCCTGAATGATTCTCTGACTTTGAGCTAGAGCAAAGGAGATAAAATAGTACTGGAGGAAAATTAGTCACCAGGAGAGGAGGATTCGCACCATGTAATGTTGCACAGAGCTCCTCAAGTCCCAGAGCATGCTCTGTGGGGTCACATTTCAGAGATCTTTTAAGTAACAGGGATGAGGATCAGCTTGAAAAGCAAGCAAAACTGGAACTAAGGAAATGAGAAACACTTTCAGGTTATGACTAATGCAATTATTAGAGAGGCTACTGCAGGCACTGTGGTGGATTTAGCTTCAAATAAGAACAGAAGTTATGCCATGTGTGATTGATTCCAGGTTGGGTTACAATTTCGAAGTGCAGTTAGTGAGTCATCTGTTACTTTATATCAATTATTAAAACCAACAAAGGTCTAGGTTAAAAAAAAGAGTGCGTGTCTCAATATGTGGTGCTCTACTTGTTAATTTTCTGATTTCACTTTCTTGTTTGAAGTGTCTCAGCTTTGCAAAGTTGTGGTACAGAGTGTTCCTTAAACCAGCACGTGAATTGCTCTCAAGCAAAGCAGCACTCACCTGCCAGCCCCCGTGGTGCGGCCCTGTCACACCATCCCACACTTACCTGCTTTGGCCAGAGCCAGCCTGAGGGCAGTGTCTGTAGTGACCTGCGGACCAGCAGCTTCCTGAACCATTTGTAAACACAAGTGCTTTAATCTTATTTTAATAGGTACTGTTTAGGACAGAGTGCAGCGCAGTTCAGCATTCCTGACAGCTCAGTTGTTGTGCAGTGCTGCCCTCAGTGCTCTGGTTGTGTTCTCACCCCAGCTGGCAACTGCTGACTATGTAAAACTTTTCTTCTGGTGGCCATGAGAAAGCTCATAGCAGTAAACATGGCTTTGAGGGACAGTACCAGGCTCCATGGGAGAATTCATCTGAGCCAACAGAGCATTCCTCATGAAATAAGAAGGCCTGGAAGCAAATGATATTACCAACCTTCACTGGGCATTTAATTACAGTTTCTAATTAAGGTGATGCCCTAAGTGGTCATGTGAAGTGTCCTGATCTGTGACATGGTGTAACATGACATGTCAACATGGGGTGTCAGTACTTCATCTGGACTTCAACATTTTTTATGTGAATGAAAGTGCTTTTGCCTGTTGTGCCCATGGGAATGGAGGACTGCAGCTGGTTGCAGGGCATCTCTGCTGTGTGGGCTATGAGGGAAAAGGGGCACAAAGAAAGTTCTAAGGTCCCGTTGTCACTGAGCCCCTGGGGTTGGCAGCATCATAGGCAACAAGTTATGCACGCAATTCAAGGGGGTGAAGTTGCAAAGACCGAGCGCTGGTCTGCAGCTCTGCTCTCTGGACACGCCTGGACTGTGTGAACAGACATCCAAAGCAGGATTGGACTCCACAGAACTTCACAGTTTTCAGTCTTTGTAATACACATTTGAGATGTGATTCTGTGATTGCTGAGCACTCCCAATGATCGTGGTTGATGTGGTTTGCACTTTGTGTTACTGGGCTTGTGGACATGCTGAACCAATTTGGAAATCAGCTGTTTTTTCCATTTGTGGGTAGGACATGTATGGGTTTATCTCATATCAGATAAGTATTTTCATTTTTATCAGTGGCAAGTAGATAAATGTTTGAGGGTATACATACGTCCTTTCTAGAAAAACAGAGATACAGTTGTAAGGATTATTGTTTTAGGGAAGAGTGTGATTTGACCAGATAAGGGATGACAGGAGTTTGGTGCAGGTCCTTAGACAGATATATTAGGGTGGGTTTTTGCCTTTTGCTTTGAAGTTTAAGATTGAAAACCTGCCATCGGTCCAAAGCAAAAACAACTTGGGTGGCCTTTTTATCACTAATAGGCAGAGCAACTAGGCAGGACTGACTCCACTGAAAAGAGGCTCTGTCATGCAAGAGGTTTTCCAGGTCAAGATTAAAAGTAAAACAGCTCTCATCACATGAGCCTTTGTACTGCACCCATATTTTCTAAATGCTTTTGGCTTATCTTTAATGTTTATACTGCTATCAAAAATAAACCCAGCTTCTCTCTCCCCGGGTGTTGTATTTAACATCAACAGTGAATAGGCTTTTTCATTCCTAAATGCTAATTTCCTTTCTGTTTTCAATCTGTTTCTGGTACAAAAAGTTTTTGTTTTTGGTGGGTTTGGTTTCTTCACTCTTTGGTTTTTTAACTGCATGTTTTCTCTTTCCTATATCTGTTTCTGTCTTGGTAATCAGTATTTTTTTAGTGACTGCAGTAGCTGAGTGTCTATCAATGACCCTGAAGCCTAGAACTTGAATCAGAGTTTGTTTGAGTGCTGCTGGCAGCACAGTCATAATAATCTTTTTAAAAAAGCTTTACCAAGATTAATTTTTCATCAACAGACAGTGGAGAACTCTTAGAAATAACTGTAATTGCCTCACTTTGAACTGTGGTCAGAAATACAGTCTAAAAATCTTGCTGTAACAAGAATTTTGGTTATAATGAAGTAGCGTTATAACTTCATCAAAAACTTTGTGATACTAGAGCCAGAATTCAATGGCATTTGGAAACTGCTCTCAAGCTGTACCCTTGGGATAAAACTGATCTTGGTGAACCTGGTGACAGTGTTTCCTGAGTGCACCAATTCTCAAACTGAACACAGAACATGGCTTGGAGCAGATTGTCAGCCCCTTGTTGGTTCATCTCCAAGTGGCTGAAGCTCCAGAGCAAATAGAGAAGGTCCAGTACACTGTAGCCTGCATGTGACAAATGGGTGTTGACCAGCACTGAGGACTCTTTGCAGTCTGCTTTGTCTCCTCTGTGATGATGTGCTGTCCCCTCACACTGCACAAACTAGAAATAACTTTTCCATATTTGAGACTCTTTACTCTATGTACCCATGAAGCTGCTGCTGAGCTAACTAGTTTTGTCACATAATGTGATAAATGGAAAACACATCTGTAGCAGATACAAGTCATATTCCAGACTTTAGGCATGTACCTCAAAATTTCATCAACTTTGATATGCCAGAATGTTATATAAATATGGATATTTAGTAGCTGGAGATGTCAGTGAGCTGTGACTAGCAAATGAGCTGTGTGTCTGCTGAAGCACTGAGAAAGATTTGGATGCCTGTGTCGTAGGAGGTATGGAGACTGCAATGCTGACTATCAATTTTGAAGTGTATCAGATTTCTCTTGAAGGGAAAATTGAGCCCAGACTGTAAAGATGGTTGCCTGCACAGCCCAAATGTTTGGACAAATAGTTATCCTTGTGATGAGCATTTACCAGTAAAGAATCTCCCAGGGTCTACTTGCCTCAGTGCAAGTCCAAAATGGTCAGATTAGGCATTTGAACAGAAATGTACCTGTTTTTTGGGGAGAGTATATTTTACATGTACTTTCTCATGTTTCGTGTAGCACACCTGTGAGTGTAGAAATGCCTCTTTACACAGAATGTAGTCTTGGCTTCCTACCTTAGATTAGAAACTTCCTGTCAAATCTTTGCTGTTTGCTTGCATAAGGAGTGGGAAGTTGAACACTTGGTGATACAGTTGGTGTATCTTGTATCCTGGTTGGTTGTTTTGTTTTAATAAAATTGCCAAATAATTTTAATGTGTGCATGTAGCTATTTGGCTTTCCTGCTACAGATGCTGTGCAGCAGTTCTGCCTCATGCTCTGGTGTTCAGTCTTTCTATCAGTTAACTCGAATAAATGTAAAAATGCTGTTAGATGCAAATGTTCACAGAGCTATAACTTTTTATTTATCCTTCTTGTTCTTTGATGACTTAAATTATTTCAGTTGTTCCAATTACTTGCTTAAGGACGATTGATCTCTCAGATTTTTTTCTGGGAGGGCTTAAGGAATAGTGTGTCTCACAAGCAGAATTATAGTTGCCTGCAAATTAAGGCAAGCAGACAGACTGTAGTAATGCTGTAGTAACCAGGCAGGTGGCTTATTTTAGGCTAAGTTTTATGTGAGATATTTATGTACTCATTTAAATACTAAAGAGCTGGGGTTCATGCAGTCCTGAGAGCTGTATGTCAGCTGTATGTCAGGCAGCAGTTGTGTCCTTAGGGGAAAGCCCCCCAGTTGTGTTCTGATGGCATTCAGCAGCTGGAGACCTTTGCTAGGGATCTGGAAGCTCAGGTGCTGGGGCTTTTAGCCTTCTCTGTCACTGTGGTTTGTAGTGTGTAACACTAAAATCTCTAAATTCTTCTGTGCTTTAGTTTGTCCTGGCTCTGAAATGGGGAACAGTGGGGATTTCCTGATGGTTTAGAGAGCTTGCTTCATAATTTATGTGTTCAAAGCCAGCATGGTGTGTTTGCTGTAGATACTGTTTAGTGTAACAAGGTTTTGTTATCTGCAAAATTAAAGTATTTTTAAATTATGGGGAAATGTAAAATATGACAGCCAAAAGAAAAAAGAGACTGTCCCATTTCCTTTAGGTTTTGCTGCACTGTGCATCTTGCAGTTAGTCCCAACCTGTGTTAGCACTCCTGCTGGATAACGATCTTCCCTCCTCCCAAGGGACAGCACAGCGAAGGCAAAGCTGCTCCTCTCTTCTGTGCTCACTAATTGATCTCTGGCTTGGCCACTTCAGCAAGGTCACAGAACTGGCAGCTACAAAAGCAGTGTTCTGTGGAAAATTTAAAGGGGAAGAGTAGAAGTACCTAGGATGGGATTACAGTTGGGTTGGTTTTTTTTTAATTCACAAACATTTTTATTTATTGGATCTTCTATTTTGTTTCTGCAGAAGTCTGAAACTTGGAAAGGACTGACAGCGGAAGATCATCCATTGTGACCTGTTCCTGCAATTTGTGAGTGAGCCCTATCCTGCAAATTGCTCTTTTCTCACTTTGGAGTTCCACTTCTGTTTTTATTAGAACACAGCATGAATATTCCTATTCAGATCCCGTCAAGGCAAAATGATTCCTAAGCAAGTATAGTATGATCTCCTCAATTTTGTTTTCTATGCAGAAGTTTTGTCATGCTGGCCTGGAAAGGCATCCATGTGTTTGTTTTTTGTTTTCTTTTTGCAAAAGTGCTTTATATCATTCATCCTGTGTTCTCAGAGCTGACTCTTGATTAGTTCAGGTGTTTTACGATTAGAAGGGTGATGGAAATTTGGGGTTAAAAAACCTCAACAAGCCCCAACGGCAGGCTGTCAGTGTGGCAGTGCCGCGGTGTGTCGCTCATTTAGCACCGTGCCAGTTCCTGTCACTGTCACGGCAGGGGCCTCCCCGGGGCTCTCAGTGCTGGGGCTGTGCTTGGCAGGAGGGGCTCGATGTGCGGGGCTGGGGCTGCTCCCACAGCCCTGCCCAGGACATTGCACAGCTGGCTTAAAGCTGGGTGCTGTGCTGCATGGAGGAAGCCCAGGGAGAGCTGCAAATAAAAAGATGCATTAGCACAGCCCAAGTGCTTAATTACTTGAAAAGCAGAAGAGTGTACGGAGTTTGAATAAAGGAAATGGGCCAAACTGTGTGAAGGCAAGGCTGGAATACTGAGGGCAGAATGAAGCTGTGCTGCATTATTAGGGGATTCATGAATGGTGTGGCAGAGAGGGGAAAAGGGACTTGATTTTCCTGGTGTGATCTAAAAATACAGAGAATGTGCTATATGGAGTCATAGCTGTTGTAGCATCTTTAAAGGATAAAATACGCAGCTTCCTCTGAAGCAGGAGGATGGCAAGGTCTCACAAAGCAGAAGCACCTTGTGTGGAATACTGTTCATTCACGTGATGCAAATCGCAGTGAGTAGCATACACTGTCTTTGTAGTGGCTCTCAATAAGCTGGTAATTGAATTATCAGCTGAATACTTAAAGATTAGACACAATGTCTTTGGGAGAGGGGTGTAGAAGCAAGCCTAACTTGATTATTACATCAAATCAATTTTCTCTTCATTGTGAGTTGAAGCAAATAGTTGATGGTTCAGAACTCCTTATGCGCCTTCTCTTACAAAGAACTCTGCCAGTGTTTTAGCTCTTGTGTGAGACAAGATACCAGAGAGGGAACAGAAAAAAATGAAATTGTGTTAAATTGTCATAAGCCCCCAAGGTGATGAATTGGTTTGATACTGTTTATTCCACTAGAATTCGAAGCGATTGATTGTATAAATGCTTTGTTTGAATCTTTAATTTGTCTATAAATATGTATAGTAATTAATGAGGAGGCACGAAATCATCTTGAGAGTCACCTTGAGCAGGGAATAGGCATTCTCGGTGCATTTCCTGGGAAGCAGCGCTGTGGTGGCGGTACCCAACCTCTGCCACCGCGTGGCAGCTGCAGCTCAGTGCCGGGCCGGGGCTGGCTGCAGAGCTGCGCTGCTCCCGCTCAAGGGAAGGTCATTGTGCCTCAGGGAAAGACAAAAGCACAAATATTCCTTCTGCAAAATCACAACTGGAGTTTCAGAAGTTTTCCCAGCATAAACCAAATGTCAGTTTGTATGTGGGGCTGTGTCTGAAATTGACAGTGTCTGTTTTCTGCATGAAACTTGCTTCAGGGAGCAGGGTTTAGTGTTCTACCCAGTGCAAGGTACAGTCTGAGGAGGAGGTGGGGTGGAGGTGGAGAGATGTTCTTTGTTGATGTCTGGCTATGGAAATGCATAAGGACAGACCAAACTGTAAAACTGTCTCAGAGGATTAATCCTATATCTGCTATCACTGCGCTAAATAGTCTGTATTTATTCATGTGTAATGCAGAACTGTGCATTTAAAGTGAAAAACAGTAAATAGAAAACAAAACTAAATGTAGAGAAGAGTATGGAATTAAGGACTGAACATGGAGTTTTTGTAATCATGCGTGGTTTGTGTATGGAACACATTCATTATAGATCCACTATAGGTAGCAATGGCAGAACTTGGCATAATGGTTAGTGTTGACTAATGATACAATGATTAAGTTGGCTTTTGTTTCCAAGGGACCTTACAGCCAGATTACATGGCATTAAAGGAGGCAATTAACATCTGTCCCTCACAAAAATGGCGAAGATATAAATATTGAATTAGAGTAGCAAAACCAGTCATTACAGTCAACAGCATGGTAAACCTGCAGATTAGATAAATGCCATACATTACAAAGCCAGTGACTGATATGAAAGGCATGATGTATTTAAACATTTGACATTAAGTTAGGTTTTAAAGGTTTAAAATACCTATGGATTACATTTTTCTTGAAGAGTACTTGGGCTAACTAAGAGCACAGCAGGATCTGGGGGAAGTGTTTGCTCACCAGCAATAGAAATGTGCTCCTCTGAGAGGGCAGCAGGGGATTGCTGAGCTGGATGAAACAACTCCTTGCCGTGAGAATGGTTGTGCAAAATGTCTGGGAATGACAGGCTTCCATTAAACTGGAGAGAGGCTGGTGCAGGGCACAGTCATGTCTTATCCTGGGGAGGAAGTGTTGGTGCACAGCACTGCTTCCTTCCGCCAGAATTCCTGCGTGCCCTCTGCTCCATACATAATTCAGATGCAATGCATAATTAAAGGACTATAAAGCCACACTTACTTTCATGTATTTAAATTACTTGATGAGCCATAGATGGGTTTTGCCCTGTCTGTGTTTTTGCTTTGCCTGTTTCTGTAGTTTGTTGAAACAGTGGGGACCACAGCCCTGTGAGTCAGCAGCTCCTGAGGACCACCTCCAAAATACTAATCAGTGCCAACTGTCAGAATTAGTATTCCTTTAGAAAAAAGTATAAATATATAACAAAGTCTAATTAATTTCCAGTGTCAACACTTCCTCTGTTAGCAACATCTTTGTAAAGTACAGCCTTTTCAAAGTAAACCCCCCTGCCTTTTGAAGGGTACAGATCTCACAGTAGCAGCAAAAAAACTCTGCCTTGAATGGCCTAGACTGTCGTGCTTCCTAGGTGTAGTGTCTGTGTGGCAGCCGAGTGTGTATGACATCTGTTTTCTCATACAGGTCTGCAACAAAGACTGGCATACACAGGGAATTAAGAGGGAAAACATCAATTGTACATATTGAACCTTCTCACTGTTCCTTTCTGTTTTAGACTCCTTCTCTTTAGATCAGTAGTTTGTGACTGGATCACATGATGGCATTTCCAGTACTTCCAGTGCTATAACTGCTCTGTGTGGAAAGCATTGCTGATGTGCCCTGGGCCTTTGCACTTCAAACATTGGATGTGTAACATTTTATATATTTAATCACCACCGAGTAGAGTGTTTGGATCCAAGCTATTTAGAGCAACTGTCTGTGCTATTGCAACCCACTCAGGGCCCCTGAGGGAGACCTATGAACAGAGAGAAGGCTCAGATTTCTTTGAGTAATTCAGTATTGCCAAATACTTTGGTTTGCTACAGCTGCTGCGGAATGGGATGGAGAAGTTTTGGGAAGATCTGTTCAGAGAACATGGTGTTTAAAAAGATCTGTTTAGAGATTCAGGAGATTCAGGAAAATGTTGTTGCTTTCTGTTTGAGCACCAGAACTGTGAAGAAAACATAACTTATGTTGAGTATGAGGTAGAAATCAATATCTGAAACATTTTTCAAAAACAAAGTTGAAGGCTAAAATCCTTTTAAGCTCGTGGCAGGAAGAGCCTCTTCTTTGCTTGAGCAAGTTACTGTTTACAGCAGTTTTAATAAAGTATCTTCTGGTAAAAGGACTAAGTTGTAAGATCCCCAAACCTTTTATAGATGAAACAGTGTCCTTTAAGATCCATATTGTCCAGGTAAACCTTGTGTAGTGTAGTGGTGGAGTTACATTGTCTTTGATAGTTTGTATAAAGTGTTTTCCATTTTATCTTGGTAACATTTAGTTTCTTCCACTATGGGGATGTTTTTCCTTCTGTATCTTCCCTTTTTTTTCTCCTCCTGGAAACAAACCTGAATCAAAGGAAATGCAGAAGCCAAGGTAGTCTGCTTCCTTCTCCTCAACACTTCACAAAAAATTGTGAGTTTCTCTTGTCATTATTGGTTTTGTTCCTTATTAACTGTTAGTGTTCGTGCCAGCATTCATAATGACTGGGCTCTGTTGTGCTCAGCATTGTCTCTGTTGTGGTTTGGTTTTCAGGATATGAGTTTAATTTCTTTCCCATCCAATGGTGGCATAGTGGTCCACAATGGGGAGGGGTCATTAAGGCTGAGTCAATAGATCTCTGTGCATCAGCTGATGCTCAGCTGCAGATGCTGCAGCTGCCAGTCCATCCCAGAGGCTGCTCCTGAAGCATCATCTTCTGCAGAGGCACTGCCTTAGGAAAGGACGTGCCGTGTTCCCAATCTGTACTGCCTCCAGAGGAGTACACTGCTCTTGCATTGCTATCGAGCAGCATAATGCAGAGCATTCTCTGAAAAGTGAAATGGTCAGAGCAGACACAATAACAGCTCCATAAAATATTGATTAAGTAGGATTATTAATTAGAATAGGTGTGTAGGATTAAAATGTCCCTTGAGTTGCATTCCCCGTTTGATGCAAGAGTGCGGTTTTGTGGTCAGAGAGTGGGAAGCTCAGGATATGGAATCTTTTCTCATCTCTTCAGCGTGTTTGCTTTATGTCCCTAGTAGTTCAGGGGACATACAATACTGTTGACCAGAGTTGCTAGAATTCTGATATGCTCCTGTGGTGGCACTGCTGGGAGTGAACTTTACAAGGATCTCTCTGTTAGTGTAGTTTGGTCTGATTTGTAGCTCATAAAAAAGAAAAAACCCTCTGAACAAACTGATAATATTCAGTCCTGTTGTCCTGGAGTCTTGTCCTCCCTCAAAGAGTTGCATGTCTCTATGAGAGGGTGAAAACACTGGATCAGTTCCACGGAGCATATGCCACTGGACCACTGGGCCCTCAGGTGCAGTGGAGGGCATTTCGCTTTTGACAGTGTGTGTAGTGCTGAACTAAATAGATATCAAAGCCAAGAGAATGAATTGAATTTCCCATTACACAGTCCTTATGTAAAAAGGAGCTTTTCAATGTCTCCCACTTGAAAAAGATACCACAAGTTAGCTATGAGATTTCCTTTTAGAACAAAGCCCTGATCTGCATCACTAATAACAGCTGATGTCAGTAAAACAGAAAGAATTTCCCTTTGAATTTCTTTTGAACAATATCTGCATTCTCTGTCACTGGTGTTAGCTTTTCTTTTCCCACAGTTCGGGTCCATCAGGACAGTGCTGTAAGAATTTATTTTCCTCTTTAGCTTCTTCCTGGTTCTAATATTCTACCTAGAGGAAGTGTTTCAGATCTGTTATAATTATACAAATTCTGTAAATTCATTCTTCCATTCCTGTGCACAAATTGTGTGTTCTTGAATATACATACCTCAGAATGTCTGTGCAGTGGCAGTTTAACATCCCTGTGTGCCCCAAGGCTCTTTTGGTGGATAAAACTCTCCAATCTGAAGCATCTCTTTTTTTTTGCCTCTTCCCCTCCTGAGTGTTTCCCTGCTCTCTCTAGAGCCATTAGATGCTCTGACTATGCACTCGAGGAGATCAATATGCGTTTGGCATTCACAGGCATTATTATTCTGAGACTGTGCCACTGATATGTATTCATCCTATTAACATCTGCTCAAAATTCCCAACATCCCAGCACAGCTAACAGAGAATGACCGTGTTGTCCTTGGTCAGGCTCTGTGCAGCAGGCGTTGACACCTGGTTTATTGTTGGACAGATTCCATTTCCCCTTTTACTTTGTTGTGACCTCATCTCACCCCTGGAAGCTCCATTTCAGCTGCAGATGGATGAATGAACTGGGAAGCATTTTGTCCACGGCTGCTGGGGCAATTCCTCTGTGCTACTGCCCAAATAAGTTATTTAGTTCCTATATTGTAGGGGTCAGTTCTGATTTAGCAGTGAGATTTTGGCAGCCCTCGAGGATGTGCCTGTAGTGGAAGCACCATCTCTGCAAAGCAGTAGAAAAAGACGAGAGTCTGTTGGGCAGATACAACAAATCGCTGTCCTTATGGCTGATGTAACAGAGGATTATGAGCTTTAAAGTCATGGAAAGAGGACAAAGTGTGGCTTTGTCTTCAGTGATAACTCTGGATATTGGGTGGTGGGAATACAATGTCAGCTTTCTGGTTGTAACAGGTCGTGGCAATAGGGCTCAGTTAGGAGGGGAAAGGAAAAAGAAACTGGAGCTAAGTGTGTGTCAGTGGGGAAGTTAATAGCCAGGAGTGGGATTCACTGTCTTAAGGTCCTGTCTGAAGGATGTAACCTCTTATGAATGGGAAGAAACTGTTTCAAGGGGAAAGGGGTTTCAAGGGGTTTGGATTAAATGGAGTTTAAATCTTCAGCCAAAAGTTTTCTTTGAAAAGTGCTGATGGGCCCTCATGACCCTTCAGTGACTTGCTGAAGGTGTGGGTTAGCAGAGCCAAGGAGCCACAGATCGATTGGGACACCACGGAGCAAAGCTGAGTTTCTGCTTCTCTCTGTGATTGTGGGAACCTCAGCCATCTGTACTTTGTCTTCCCTTCTGCTCCCAGAGACAGCAAAGGAAATTTTGCTAAATCCTGTAATAGAGGGGGAGTTAAAGCTGAGTTGGAAGCAAAAAGGTTCATCATTTGCCCAGAGAATGTAGCTAGGCTGGCATATGGAGTCACTCCTAAAGCTAATGAGAGTTAAATTGTCAGGTTTGTGACTTCTGTCTCATAAAGCATTCAAGCATAACAAATGGTGCTGACACACTGGCCTTGGCATGGAAAACTTCTTTAAATATACAAGATGCTGCTTCTTACTGGGGTATGTATAAAGTTGGCTTAGATGCAGGCAAGTTTCTTGGGGATAAAATTGACAGTGTTCCAATAAACTGTCAATTATGTTTCTTTCCAAAAATGATGCATATAATTGGTGAATGGCAAGGCTGGATTGGCATTAAATAGTTGACTTAAAGTACTATAAATCTTTTGATGTTTTCCCCCATAGTTCTTGGGAAGATTCTAGAGCCATCCACTTCAGCATTTTGTATCTTAAGCCTTGTAAGAAGCCTTACATGTGTCTCACCAGAGAGATGGTTTGGTGTTTATTGTTGCTCTTACTGAAACAGTTGTAAACCAGATTAAGTGGTGCTTCCTGGTGCTTTTACCAGTTCTTAGAAAGTTTCTAGATCCATCCACTTGAATATTTTGTATACAACCTCATCAGAAACCTCAGTTTTTCTTTCTTTCTTTTTTTTTTTTTTTCAAAAGCCATTGAGCAGATTTTGTTTCAGACATATTGATGAGCTCCTGTGCACATTCAGCACACTGGTTAGCAGAGCAAGAGATTCAAGCACTTCTGCTGCTGATCAATATCTCCTCTGACAGAAGCCCAGCAGGAGCTCAGTCTGCCTGCTGTTGTGAGACATGAAGTAGAAAATGTGCATAAACCATGCTGGCTAAGGGGAGTAGAACAGAGCTTCCCTCAGGGCAGGGGGAAGCGCTGAAACCCTTGCTTCTGGTCCAGTTCTGCAAGCAGAAGCAAACAAGACACTCATTTGGAGACCATGAGAACAAGCTTGAATGCTGTTAACACTTACGTGAAGGTCTGTATTGGTCATTCTTAGAGGTCTGTTAGACAATCTGACAAATGGCTGGTGATGGAAACACCAGGATTTAGCATCCCAGCAAAATGGCTGCATGTGCTGTGAGAGGCAGCCTCCTCCCTCTGGCTCTGAGTGCCAGCTCCTTTGGTTTCCCTGGGGTCTAGGCTGGCTCCAGGGTTCTGGCAATGCAGAGCTCTGCAGCAAACCCTGCTAATCCAACCTTTGCAGGCTGCTTTGGGGCTGGGAGCACAGACCTGCCCTCCAGTGGCACCAGAGCCTCTGCTGAGCCCCGCTGGACAGCGGCTGTTTACAGACGTGTTGTGACAAAAAGCAGCAGCAAGAAGCCCTCTCAATACTCAACGTGCCTTCAAAACCCTCAGATTCTGGCAATGTACTGAGCACATCCTTCCTGCTATAACAATTTACTGCAGAAAATCTTGCCTGAGACCCTTTTTACACCATTTTGGCTGCCTCCTGCTAGGTGATCAACATTCTCATCTTCCCATCTGCCAGAGAGGCCCCTTGGAAGGGATTCACCTCCACCAGGCAGCTGTAAGCAGGGGAAGAGGATCAAAGGGCATGAAGTTGACCTGTAGCAGTCCAGCGGGGTCTCACGTAGATCAAAGGGTACATCCATGGTCAGAGCCTGACTTCTGAGACTTCCTCAAGAGATAACTTTGCAGGAGTGTGGCCTCGTCTGTGTATGTCTGAATGGTTTATCTGTTGGAGAGGAAGGCAGAGGTGCTGTGCACATGCTGGATATCTTTGTTATGGTCCTTACAATGTGCTCTTTTTTTTGGGATGAGGCATGTCATGAAGATCTCTGAACAAGCAGCCAATGCTGCAAAGCAGAGAAGGCAGAGATTTTAGACCTCAGGCAAACATGTTCATTCTGCCTTTGTCCTGCTGGACTGCCCCCCTCCTCTTCCTCAGTGCTGCAATTTTATTTGAAATCAGTGATCATACTCCAGGAAAGTGAGGCTGTGCCACAACTCTGCCCACCTGTGCCAGTGCCCAGACAACAACCCTCCTGCTCTGTCAGCCTACTTTCTCCATTGCCCAGGACTGAGCAGTGTCACAGGCTCAGGATTCTGTCATTTATCAGGCAGCATGATTTGCTTGCCAGCAGTTCTGATTAGCAATTATAGGACACTAAATTTATTGCATCTAAAAAATATGATTAGGATGTCTCAAGACTGGAAATTTTGTGCAATTTTGCCAGATTTTAACAGCAACTTTAAAGTTTTGGCTCACAGCCCAAACTCTGCCTTGGCTGCTCTGCTGTGGGGATGTTGCAATAGGCCTTGCAGCATCCAGGGTGCTGCTGGCACAGTCCTGCAGCAGTTCAGGATGTGTCCAGTTGCTCTGGTTCCCCGGTGCTGCTGTAACATTAATTTCTTCCCAGCTCTCCTGTTTCCACACGGGGCCCTTTGGTGACTTTGGCAGTGCAGAAGGGACATCTAGTGGGCTGATGGGAGAGTGGAGACAGTGCCTGTTCATGGCAGCAGGAGAGAGCCAATTTCCACTTAGAGATTGGACTCTGGGGAACCCTTGAGCATTACAGCACCAAATTGTATTTGAACATTTCAGCGTACAGAATTGGCCTGTGAGTCTAGAGGCTTGAAATTCCAAAAAGTGAAGTTTTTAAAAATATTCCTGGCACTTTTCAGCAGTGACAGAAAACAGGAGAGTGTATGGAATCAGTCAGGTTTGGCACAGTTTCTGAGTGGAACCAGAAGGTTTTTTCTTTGCTAACTCAACTTCCCAAGCCAGCAGCCACTGTTAGTATGGACTCCTTTGTGTATGGTTATGCCTAATGACCCTTGGAGAACAAAGTTGGGAAAAAAATCATGACTTTGATGCTGTTGGCTCCCATTGTTCAATTCAGTAAAATAGATTTGTGCCCAGTGGTTTCAGGATGGTGAGGAGGGAAGGTGAGGCTCTGTCCTCTGGGGCAGCTGCAGCAGGCACGTGACAGGAGCTAGGAATGGCTTTATTTGTACCACTGATATTTGCTGGCCTGTCACACGTCTCCAGTATCCAATCTGCAGTATTAGGATTATTTTAAGCCCTGTGTGAGGAAAGATTGTGAAACTCGTGCAAGTGTACATTGTTCTTTGAGTGAAAAGCAGGCTTTTGCTGAGGTGCTTTGGTGCATGGCTCTCTCTGAACTTTTTGTAGAAAGATGTATAGGATTGTTTTGTGACAAGCGTACAGAAAAGTATAGAGTAAGTGGGCAGGAAGGTTCTGCTGAGTACTCCAGACCTACTTTCTCCTTTTTCCCCTAATCCAGCTTGCCCAGTGCTGCCCCATTTCCATGGCATGCATTTCCGGCTTGCAAAGGTTCCTGCTCTGGGCTGAGAATAGAAGCCTTGCTGTTATGCTGTCCTTAAATCTCTCATAATGAGTGTTACACCAAGGAAAGCAGCTGTGTCCTTTGGCTCTAGTTTTAATACTATGTTAAAGAGCAGATTATGGTGACGTTGGACAGCAGCGATGCAGAGGTAGCACAAACCATGACCAGTTTGGGGAAGGCTTTAGCAAGGATGACTAAGGACTTGGAGCTTATGCTTTAGATAACAAATCCACCCAACTGTGCTCCTTTGGAAATGTAGTCAAGCCTAACAAATCAGGGCCTTAAAAGAGTTGCATTAGGGTCCTTTAATTGGACTAAGCTGGTTAATACCCACATTGGCTTTTGTATGCCCAGGGGTCCAGCACAGGAATGGTTTGCTGTTTATGCTGTCAAAATCTCATAAAATTGCAACCATGAACATTGATAAAATTAAATTCTAATATCCCCACAAATAGACAATGGATTAAGGTATTTTGAAGATTATAAGGAAGTTGGATGTTTTCCTCTTCCCTCAGTGTGGCTAGTGTGCCACAAGTCATGGCTCTGTCCAGGGTTTGGGGTGTCACAGGCCACACAGCACGGCAGGAACAGCAGGGCTGCACAAGACCTCAGCCTCTGTGAGACAACCTCCACTTTCTGTGGGGTGGGGGGTTTGTCACACTGATTCTATTTTATGAAAGCTGAGCAGGTCCTTCAGGTAGCCTAGGAGCCATAAATTACCATCGATAAGTGTGCTTTGCAGGTGTTGTGAGGTGTTGCACTACTCGACTTACAGCAGTGCCTGGCTGAGAATGGTGCTTTGTTGCTGTGTTCATTGTGCAATGATTCATGTGTATTTGCTGGGATTGGGAAAAGGTGGATTGTTGGGAGCATAATTCACACAGGTGAGGCAAAAATATTCTGCGTAGAAAGATTCTGCACATGTCAGTATTTGGTTACATCCCCTGACAGCAAAACAAGAGTCTAAGGAGACAGAAATGAGTTCCAGATGGTTGTGGTAACTGGCAAGAAACTGGGGCTGATCTTGAGAAAACAGGCTGAGGACACCAGAGATGAAAGAGGGGGCAGGGTGGTCCAGATAAGGTTGATAATACATGATATATCATCTTTGGAGCATTCCAAGGCAGGACAGTGAGATGAACCATTTGTTCCTGACCTGCAGAGTCTGGGTGGCTCTGTTTCTGCACTGAAGGTAAAACCCCTGCAGTAACTATCCCATTTCCATGCACATATCCCACCCTACAAGGATACAGCCCTGCAAGGATGCTGGGATAATACAGATTACTCACTGTAGGATTGCTCCTGTTTTCATCATGTGCAGCCTAGGTCTGTCTGCACTAATTCCTTGCTATCTTGCATATTTCTTGTTTAAACTAGGAATTTGTCTGGCATCTTACCTGTAGTTCTATTTTTAGTTGTTGGTGAAGGGTGAGGCAATGTACTTAATTCTCATTACAGTTAGTTTAATCCAATTGTGATGTGGGTTTAGAGGGACTTAGTAGGTCTCAGCTGAGTGTGGGCTGTCTTTTTCCAGTCACTGTCATTAAACAATGCACACTGATAATTTTTCCACTCCTAAAACTGAACCCATGTATCTAAAGGTGGTGTGATTTGGTGGCCGTGTTTTGCAGATACCTCTGTTGATCTCTGTAACTGTTCCTCAGTTGAGAAGAGGGTTCCTGTACATCACCTGTCCTGTGGGATCACCCACCCCATGAAAGAGAGCAGTAAAGACTAATGTAGACTAACTCTGGAGTTGACAGAGTGCTTTTGTCTTATTTCTCTTTGAACAAAGCAGCCTCACTCAGAAAACTGTGTTCGATCCTCCTGTGGAATTTGTAAATGTGAGCTGATGCAGATCCCTGCATCCTGCAAACAGCTTGCGTCCCGAACCGGTTGTGAGGCCTGTCACAGCCATGGGGGACACACCAGGTGTGTTTTCAGCACTGCGGAGGGGCAGAGAGAGAAGCCCCGGCCCCGTTCCCTGCCGGCCCCGCTCCCTGCCAGCCCCGTGCCGCGGTGCAGCTGGCTCAGTCCGCTCCGCGCGATCCAGGCGGGTTTTGCCGGCGCTCCCGGCGCGGGGCAGCGCGGGCTGCGGGGCTCTGTCCGCGGGCTCAGTGCTGCTGCGGCCCGGCCGAGCACGGGGCGAGCGGCGTGGGGAGAGCCCGCCCCGCACCGTGATGTGGCCACAGGAGGGGCTTGCTGGGCTCCAGCTCCTGTCTCTCCCCGGAGGGCTTTAGAACAGCCACTCTTACACTTGTCATGGAATTAAAGAAAACTATCTCCAGGCCGTACAATGCTGCTCTCCTGCTGCCACTTTTCCTCTTGTTTTGGGGTAAGTTTTTGTCTTTTGTTCCTGATTCTTACCCAGCTACTATGCAGTAACTTTGGATCAGATCTGTGACCTGCCCTTATATTGAACAAATTGTCATCTTACTGTTAGATTTCTAGCCTGAAAACTTTAGTCTGGAAGATAAACAGGCATTTCATTCTAGATATGTTTTTCCTTCTATTTATTTCTTGTCTCTTTTCATCTTTCTCCCTGTGCATACATACATGTATATATGCATTTATTCACAAGAACTAGAAGTAATTAAGTATTAACGTAATTAAGTATTCAGCTATTATAGTAACCATTTTCTCCATTGGAAAGGTCTGAATATTTTGGTTGTGCCCATACAGAAGAAACACAGACCTTTGTTTCCATCCTGTATGCTTTAGAAATACATCTGGGCACAAGAGGATTGTACCCAGGAAAGTATAGTGACAGATACGTCTGGTACAAAATGTGGAGGGAGATCACAGGGCAGGAGTGTCTCCATCTAGAAATTTTGAAGAAAGCAAATCCATCCTCAAAGTGCAAGAAGCAATGAGGTAACAAAAGAGTCTATCACACTGGTGGGGGGATTATTTTGTTTTGTACTTTTTTCCACAATTAAAACTTATTTTATAGCTGAAGAATACACTTGAGTGTACTGGGATTCTCCAAGTTCCCAAGACCATGTCTTGGGGTTCCATTGACACCTTTGTTTACAATATCTTATATTCTCTGAAAAGTAGGTATCTCTGTTTCTTCTGGAATAGGTACCTAGAGATCTGATGGGCCTAGACATCTGTTTTAGTCATCTAGGGATTATAAGGTCATGTCAGGAACACATCCAGCCTTTTACTGGAAAGTATGAATGAGATTGAACTGGTCTCTTTATCCTGTCCTCGGCAATGCCAGGCCAGTTACCTGTAGGTAGAAATCACGTTTGGTTTCCACTGAGCAAGTACAGGGATGATCCATGACATAAAGAAGTGGGTGTAAAATATGGAGATCATTGAGAAAGTACAGTCAGAGCCTTTTCTCTGCTTGTGTGTGCTGAACACGGCACTTGGCATTTTGTGCATTAGTAGGTGGTGTTTATGTAATTTTTGAGATGTGGAGAAAGTTTTCAGCTTTTCCTTTGATTCCCCTACAGTCTATTTTTCCTTCTGAAGCCTCCCAAGATTTCCTTTGCTCTGGCCACCTCAGACCGTGAATGTGAAAATCAAAATATGTTGTGATTTTTGTCTGATTTTTTTTTTTTTTCTCTTCCTTGTACCAGCTTCTTTGTCTGGTGTGTTTGCCCTAAGTGCCTGGAATTCCTCTGGCCACAGGGAAGCAGCAGGACTGTCTTTTGTATCTAGTAACCATAGCTACTGGTTTGGAGTGTGAAGCAATTATGGTGGCTTTGTGTTGGGCAGAGGCAAGGCCGGTTGCATGGACAGATCGCGCGTGTGTGGCTGCCAGGGCCGGGCTGTGCTTCGGGGGGTTTGTGCTCTCTGACCACTGCACTCGTGGAACACTGATTTACTGAGAAGGTGGTGTTCATTTGAGTGCAGCTGGATGACTCTTCTCGCTGGAGCCAGCAGAGCTCGAGGGAAGCGCTGATTTTCGTAGGCTTTCCACCTACTCCTATTTTGCAAGGGGAATTCTGCCAGATTTTAACTGGAGTGAATAGTGCTATTTAGGTAGCACTTAAAGGTTTTTAAGGCCATAAAGAAATGTCTTTTCTTGCCCTTATGAACCATATAACTTACCTTTTTTATTTCTAATTAACTGAGTCTAAATGCCATTGAAGCGGTGAGTGCCTAAGTTACTTGTTCACAGTTTTGTGGAAATTCTGAGTATGCAGTTGGCCTGGTGCAATCTGTGCCCATCAGCATCGTGCAGCCAGATCCTCACTGTCTTCTGTTATTTAAAAGAAACCTCAGAGGGGCAGTAGTGCAGGCTCCGCCTGTGACTCCTCTTTTACTACTGCTGCTGCCTGTGTAATGGGAACACAATAGCTCCCAGCTAATTCCTTGTCTTTAAAGGAGATTCCGGAGGGCAGAAGGAGTGTCTTCTCATTTCTGTTCCCACAACTCCAGCCATCAGCAGGCACAGGAATTCACATACTTTTGGCCTGGAAGATGCTTTGGACGCCTGCTGAGGGAGAGCACGAGCAAGACAAACCTTTTTTTGCTATCAGCTCTCATGCCAGCTCTTGAGATTAGCTCGGACACAGGGACAATTTAAGGCTTACTTCAAAACCGGGGAACAAACAAAACCAATCTTTCCACCTGTTTTGTTCACTGTCAGTATATTTAAATAAGAATTGGAAATTAAAGCCTGTGACTCACTCTGGTGAACTGAATACACAGGAAAGTCCCTGTCCCAGTGTTTGATCTGTGGAAATGGCTGAGAGATCAAGAGAATGTGTGAAACATGAAGGTCAGCTTGGAGGAGTGTTTATTAAGGGAAAATACTGGGGTGTCCTGAGCACAGAAAATCAAAGAGTTACTGTGGCAATATATTCAATGCTGTCATAAACCAAGGATTCATAGCTCCTGTCTTCCTCCGAGTTCTAAAGCATGGTAATAGGAGTTACTCCTTCAAATCTGCAGTAAACAGTGAACAGATAATGAACACAAGCTAGCTGGCTTCTTGTTCCGTGCTAAGAATGAGTTCAATTCCCTGAAGTGGTATTTCTGACTAATGCTGTTAATGCATTGGGCCATGATGTTGGCACTGCTGGGCCCTGTGGATTGGTGCCCACTGTTTGGCACATTTTAGCAATTCACTGGGCAAGCTGAGGGGGAGAGAGCCAGGAATCGCCATCCTCCTTCTTTGAGGGGGGTAAATATTCTGCACATTTCACAAGAAGAACCTGAGCCACACTTTTTGTGCCTGAATGAATGAAAGTCCAGGTCTAGGCTTTTGTAAATTCTATATTAATATTTTATACCAGTAGACCGTGTACATGTATCTGGCATGAAAAGCTTTGGCACACCAAAAACCTTGTGTAAAAATGTGGTGTGGAATTTGTTGGTCTCCAGTAACAAAGAAAATCAATGTCAGAACCAGTCTGGGAAGTGATGAACACACAATAATCTGTATAAAACTGAAATCTGGCCTGTGTGCAGGGACGTCAGATGTCTTAAAGCTGGTATCCAAGGTGGTGTTTGGCTGAGACACTGGGCTTGTGTGTTTAACCTATCAAAACTCTACAAGAGGCATCAAAGCCATGAATAGTAAGGCTCTTTTTAAAACTGTCTTTTCCAAATGACACTCTTGGCATTGCTGGGGTCCCTGGCATCTTGTCAGGCCATTTATTCAGTATTGTCTTAGAAGTCCTGTCTGCTGATTGCCAACACTGCTTTTGGATTAGCTAATCTTTGTTTCCAGAGTTTGGGGTTTTTTTTGGTCATAGTACCATGTCTTGTTTCACATAAATTGTCAGATCTGATAAGCTGATAGCCTGAGACAGTAGTGATAATGTTTAGCAGATATATCTCAGAATCCTTTCTCCCTTTTAAAAAAATGGGGAGGAAGAACTTGACTCTGGGCCCCAGAGTGATCGAGGTACACCAGCAGAGCTGGGTGCTGGGAAGCTGCTGCAGCCCGGAGGCTTTGTGTTTGGGATCAAACACTGGTATTTTGAAGGGTTTCCCATTCCCACATCCCCTTTTCTGAGGCTAAATAGAAAAGCCTGCTGTTAAAGCAGCTGTCACAAGTGCCATTACTGTGTTAAACAGGATAGGGAATACAGGTTATGGAATGTTTTAGGGTAGGTGAAATATCATTGCCAATTATTAGCACGTCATGAGCTCATCAGCAGTCTCAGAGTTTCAGGCCTGGTTTTCTGGTGCTGGTATTACTCAGAGCGGATGCTTAGCTCAGGTCTGGATAGAAAAGGTTTAATCTCTGTGTGTCAAGAAGGAAGTGGGGCTTGTAAAGCCCTAGGGATGTGTGAAGCCACCTGAAGAGGCCTTGTACCCTCCCTGAAGAGGTACACAGAAGGTGCTTTCTGAAGAAGGATTTGGTTTTATCCTGCCGTTCCCTTCCATAGCTGTCCTTCCAAAGTGAGCAGGGGTGGGGAAGAGAGAGGGTGGATATGAAAGCCCCTTTTCAAGCCTGTTCATTTCCCTTTCTGGTGGTGTGGATCCTCGGAACAGGCCAACGTGTGTCCCCTTTCACTAATCCTTTACACTGACCAGGATAGGGAAAGATCAGCAGAGGTCAGCAGGGATTTACTAATATAAGCACATTGCCTTCCTGTTGTCATGGAGACCTAACTCTCCATTCCCTTATTCAGAGTTTATTTAGTAGTTGTGTTGCTCTGAATCCCTTCTGGTGGAAAGGTTCCCTTTCTACCCCTGGCCTCAGGATAGTTCTCCAGTGGGAGCTGTGCTGGGTTGAGTAGAAGGAGCACAGCCTGACTGGTGAGAATTGCCCCAGGCTGGGGTTTCAGGAGTGGTTTGGGAACTTGCAGATCTCTCAAGCTCTGTTGTTGCTGTGGTACAGCTGGGACCTGTGGTGTTATGGGAATCCTGTTTTCTCACCTCTTAGTTGTAAATTGGGGTTTTTTCAGTTGTTGCAGTGAGGAGGGCAGGTGACAAACATCTGAAGGAAGCTTCTTTCTACTCGAGGTGGATCTGGCTTGTCCAAGCTCACATTCAGTTTTTGCTAGGCTGGTAAATAATACTATGGCAGCCTGATTCTTCTGGAAGCTGTGTCTGTGGTTATGAGCATTTTGCAGGAGGTGGTGGGACACTTTGCACAGGTGGTGGTACATTTTCATTTTTCACCCAGTGCAGGGCATGTGCGTGAACAGGTATTCAGGGATGGGGATTTCCAGTAGGTATCACTGCCTCTGCTTGGGGTTTCTTTTCTGTCCTTCAGTACAAAGGAAACTGTGACCTGATAACCCAAATGCTGCCTCTTCCCTGCTGGAATTTTAAGTGGTCATTAAGACACCTTTAAGGTAGTTATCAGTGCAGCACTGAGCATCTTTCACAAGGTCAGGTATGTCCCCAAACTGACAACATCCATTCTCTGTCTGTTACCCAAGACTCTGAAAAAAAAAACAAACTTGTGAAAAGCAAACCCCCAAAATAGAAGCCAGTGAGTAATGCTAAAGCAACATCTCCAATCAGAGAAGTAATTGCCTAACTTCTCATTACTTTCCAATTTTTTTGTGGTTAAAAAACTCACTTTTGCAACTTCGACAAGATCACATAGTGCAGGTATAAAGTATAAGATTATTAAAGTCAGTTATTAGAACAGAGCCTGGTAATGCAGCTTGTTTGCCTTAAAGTGTTACAAAAGGTCACAAACCTCATCGTTTGGGGAAAATCTTTGTCAGCTACCTTTAAAGTGTAAAACCAGCCCTGTCCTGACAGAGCTCAATGACAGCTTTATATGGGACTCTGGTAGCCTTTGAAGTTCTTCCTAATCCACCCCTAAATGTCTGGAACTGTTCTTCAAAGGAGCTGTGGTCTCCTCCAGTTTCAATGCAGAGTAGGCTTGCAGGGTGGTATGACTGTAATACACTTTTAATGCTTTTTTTTCCTTACAAACATCACTAATTCATATATTTCTTGTGAAACATAAAGAAAAACTCCTGAATGTCATTGTTAATCCAGCAACAACTACTTTGGTGAAAAACTATGAACTCTTGTCATTCAGTGATTTCTTGACCTGATTTTCACTGTGTTCATGAAACAGCATAGTCTGAACTACATGTTTTCATGGTTCATATATTGTGCAGCAGGAAAAACTAATTTATTCATTCTTTCTTATTAGTGTTTGGTGCATATTCATGTGCTATTCACATCCATATAATAATCTGTTCCAAAACTGAGAACAATAACTGTATGGCCTACGACTGATGGTTGAAAAGAACAAAATCAGAACAAAAACCATCAGATGTGCTCTTTATCAAGCCAGAAGTTCAGCACTGCCATGGAAGGAGTATTAAGGTTAGAATACATTCACACAGGGACATGTTTTATCCTTGGGAAATATTCTGTGTTAGTACAGGTGTGCTGCATACAGGGGAGTGTGTGATACAATTTGGGGTTGGTGATGTTAATGTGCCTGAAGCCTCCACTGAGTCAATCAAACACATGGGGGATTTTCTGCCAGCTGCAGTTCACAGAATAAGTTGCAGTTATTTAGATAAGTTTCATTTCTTGTGATTTATACTGCAGTGCCCTCAGCCTGCTCCATGCATGCCCTGTGAGCAGTGCTGTGCTACTCCAGGTTATCTGTTCCAGAAAAGGAACATTTTCATCCAAAATGAGGTCCTGCTGAAGTACATATATTAACCAGTGCTATTGTTCATGGTCACAGTGAGTTTTGAGCGGACTGGAGTGTTCCTTCACTGCTGTCTTTGGTAAGCCAAGAAGGCCTCTGCACTTAGTAGTGAAGCTTTGTGTTGTGTGTAGTTGAACCCCACTGGGTCTGTGCTGTGTGACTATGGGGCCTTATGTTTGTCACACAGCTCTGTGTAAGGGACAGGCAGCAGTGACTCATACAGATCCCTGAGCAGTGCAGCCATAGGATGGACCAGACCAGAGAAGGTACAAAGAGGTGTGTCTGTTGTGAAAGAACTTTGGGAAAGGCAGGAAATAGCAAAGGGCTTTGATGTTTAGCTTTATTTGCAAAAAGCATTTTGCCTGTGTTCTTCTCATGGAAGCAGAAAGCCATGTATGAGCTTTGGCAGTGACTCAGCCTGGCTATGCCAGCAGTGCCTGGGGATTCTGTGGAAGTGGAAATTTCTTTGCAGATGGAGTGTGCTGCAGCTCCTTCCCAACGTGCACTGGATTCAGGCTCCTTTTTTATCCCAAACTGTGCTCCTGGCCTGTGGAAAGTGCAGGCTGGGGCCGGTTACTCATTAAGCCTACAAAGGCTCGTATCTCCTGCCTAGTAAAGCTCTTTTGCAAAAAGTTTCCTGGGCTTCCACTCTAATTGCCACAGAGATTCCAGGCAGATTCCGTCATCCTTGTTTTCTGCCTGACTGGGAATCTGAGAATAAAAGGGTTGATGGCAGAATAATGGGATTGCTGGACAGTGCAGGGCTCAGCAGCTCTCCCCAGCATCACATGAGAGAGGAAGGGAGGGGTGGGCCATGGAGATGATGCTGGGAAGAAAAAGGGCTGCCTAAATCCCTGAGCACCCTCCCTCCTCCAGCGGCATGGCCTCTTAAAAGAAGACTTAGAAACACTACAGTCTTTGGTGGGAGGAATTTGGGGGAGGTCAGGGCAGGGGCAGGCTTTTGTAAACCGAAGTCTCCTATAAATCCCTTTCAGGCCCTGAAGTCGGTGCCTCCACCTTCAGGTACAAAGAGACTGAGGAGCTGATGGGGCAGAGCTGATAGAGCACTAGTGACACAGATTAACTACTGGGGGTGTATAAAGTGCACCAGAGCAAGGCAAACGTGACCAAAATTGGGCTGGGATAATGCTAGCACCAGTGAGAGAACGTGGAAGGTCAGCTGGGGAGCAATGGTGTGGTGTGTGATCCTGGCAAGTCCTTAGCATGGAGCATGGCAGGGTAAAGCAACATTCCCTAGGGAGCAGGGAGGGCAGAGGGAGCTGTGGGGATTTGGGATCCTGCCCTCTCTACATGCAGCTTTGTGGGGTTTCCAGAGACTGAGGCCTGTCACTACCTGGGCCACAGCTACTTAGAGAGAGCAGCAGAAAGGGTGAGGAGCTGCCCAAGGCTTCGAGTGATGGCTTGACTTCCAACACCAGGGAAGTCTGGATTGTCTCATCAGTAGCAATTTCTCAGATACCATTTGCTCTTTCATGAGCTTTATCTCTGCTTTGAGACCATTTTTCATCGACATTTTCCAAACATCTGCTATACAGTTGTTAGCAGTTATTTCCAAGTTTGGATGTTTGATAACACTTATGCAGGAATCAGGCTGGGGTATCTCTGCCACACAGCTTCTCTCTTATTTATCCTGGAACTGAGCAGAATGAAAAGCTCTGATCAGAGAAGGCCACACTGGGATGAGGTACTAATGACTGCTGCCTTTGTGGAAGGCACTGCCTTTGTCCCTTTATTCTATTTTTGGTTGGTTTATGTCTTTAGGAAAGTGCTTAATTGTGGTATTGAATCCAGGACATATATCCTAATTCTAACATAAAGGCCACTATCTCCTGTCCCCTGGGCTGTCCTGCCCTTTGGCCAATCTGCCCCTTGTTTCACAACGTAAATTTAAAGTTTCTTTGGGAAAATAAGTGATGATTTCTCCTATTATTCCATTCTGCTCAATTTTGGTGTATCTTACATAATTTCTTTTATATGAACTAAATTTGCAGTTCGGTGGGCACGTCCTATCACATTTCCGGATGGTGGAGTTGTTTAATGGGGCAAGAGCCTTTTAAACACTGCCTTTGTGGGGACAGCAAGGCATTGTGGCTCCGTGTGAATTAACTGATCACATCCAAATGCTCCCAGATTTAGGGGAATCTGGTCTCAACATTAGTTCCTGGTATCTGGTTGTTAGACTGGTTTTGGCTCAGCGGGTACTGAGTGTTTGGATCTAAATTGCCATCAGCACGGTGATCTCAGCAGTCTCTGCTCTTCCTTGCTAAAAATGTCCCACTGTGTAAATTTACCTGTCTAACATGGGGAGAGGGTGAGGGTCAGTGGTTATCAACCTGAGCTGCCTAGTGTAATCAGAGACTCTGTGAAATGTGCCCATTTGGAGCTTGCCTTGGGTTATTTCTGGGAACGTCTTCAAATCACTTCTGGATTAGCTGAGAAAAAATTGTATCCCCAGAAGGAGCAGCTGGGACATAAAGAGCCACAGCCAACACGTGAACTCACCCTGCCTCTCTGGATTTCCAGGCACAAATGCTGTGCCCTGCCAGTGAAAGGGGTCATGGAATTTTACACGAAGTTAATCTTGTGAATGGATTTAAGGTTATATGTGTCACTGTTCTCAAAGCGACTCATGGATGAATAAGCACAAGTAAAATAGTTGGTTTATGAGTGTCTCCTAAAAAAGCAGGTACCTGGTTACCCACACTGGCAAGAGATTACTGATTGCCACCAAATGAAGGGCTGTTGTCTTCTTTATAGTAAATGTTTGATTGTCCATTATCCTTCTCATCTCCTGGCTAGAACAGCCCTCTGGAATGTGGAATTTAGGCGGGCAATCTCTGAGCTGTATATGGGGATTGGCAGAACATTTTTCTTTAGTGCTACAAATGCTGACTAACAAAAAGTCTCTTTTCTCAGCAGGAACTTCATACTCTGAAAATGACAGTGGCTGTTCCTCATCCCCATGTGAGAATGGGGGAACCTGTAAGGATTTGGAAGTGGGTTACCAGTGCACCTGCCCCGTGGAGCCTGTAGCCTACATGGGCATAAACTGTGAACTCCTCTATGATGCTTGCATTAAACACGACTGTCCTGCCCACACGAGCTGCAGCCGGACTCCAGGACTCCTGGAATATGAATGTGTGTGCCCGCCTGGCCCCGCAGGTGCTGACTGTGCTGGTGTTGATGAGTGTGAGAGCAGCCCTTGCACAGACCCTCGATTTGAATGTGTGGACAGCCCAGCGGGATACATCTGTAGATGCCAGCCGGGCCCCGCTGGAGAAGGCTGCCAGGCAGAAAGCTCCGTGTGCTCCAGCCACCCCTGCCTGAACAACGGCACATGCGTGGAAGCTCCGGGCGGGTTCCGCTGCCTCTGCCCGCCCGGCTTCAGCGGGGCCGAGTGCGGGGACGACATTGACGAGTGCGCGTCAGGGCCGTGCCGGAACGGGGCCATTTGCAGGGACAGGGCGGGCGAGTACAGCTGCTTCTGCGTGCCCGGCTTCCAGGGCTCCAACTGCGAGATCGACATCGACGAGTGCGCGTCCCGGCCCTGCCGCAATCACGGCACCTGCCTCAACCACATGGACCACTACGAGTGCCGCTGCGCGCCCGGATACGCAGGTACCGCGGGCTGCTCTGGGGCAGGAGCTGCCTCGCTGAGTCCCTGTGTTCCCGCACTGCCTGGGGCTGTGTGGGAGTAACGGGAGGGCTGCTTGCAGAGGCTTCCAGGCAGTGCCTGAGGCCTTGAATTCCATGGATGGTGTGGGTGTTGAGAGACACGGGCCCCAGAGTGGACCTCCTGAGACTGGAGTACTAGATACAATGTAGCTGTGATTAAGGATCAAGAAAGATGTACATAAAAAGGTATTTATCATCACGAAATGGATACTTAGGGTTTCCAGGTATAACTTAGCTCGCTGACCTGGCCTCTAGTTCTTTGTCCTGTCCAGCAGGATTTTTCCAAGGGAAGTACTTGTAGTTTGGAAAAAAAGCGTCTTTTAGTTGGAAATTTCCAATTCTTTCATGCCTGGCAAATGTTTATTTGGCACGTGATTTAAGTGTTTCTCTTTTGTGCCTCTGTGCTAATGGTGACTCGGAGAGGAATCCACACCTGTGACTTATCTGTGAGGGAGGCAATGGGAGGCTCTCCTTCCCCCAGCCCTGCTTATCGGAGTGGAATGGGGTGGAATGTGTCCATGTCTGCCTGGTACCACCTCGCACATGAACTTTCTCAGCTTTCCTCATGTTCACAGACTGAAGTGTTTAAGGAGTTGGGTTGCTGTGAAGGAATGCTGCTGATTACCAGTGGAATGAGGAGAAGTGACAACATCAGGAATGCAGTTCCTGATGCTGACTCACTCTCTGATAAAAATTAACAGAGATGAAGGAGAAACAAAGCAGAATTTTTATGTGGGCCCTAAGGTTACTGGTGATTTTGAGTATCAAGCAAAATTCTGTCATAGCAAATCAGTTTCTTCTTTTATCTTTATGCTGAATCCTCAATTCAGGATTGTGGGATTCCCTGCCAAAGGAGCAATAAAGTAACCCAGGCAGCTGGAGGTGTTTGTTGTGCTTCAAGTTATTCTGATGTCAAACATGAGGTTTAACCTTGTGATTTAGCTCTTCATCCAGAGGTTCCAGCACCATTGGCTGGCAAGGCCAGGTTGTTTCCTGGTGCTTGCAGCTGGAATTTGGGTGAAGGAAGTTTTGTTTGGGTATTGAGGGGTTTGAACCAGATTAGGGGGCCCACATTCCACCAGGATTAGGATGGCCATGCCCACTCTGTGGGGAGCCTGAGCCAAGGAGGGCAGATTAGATGGATTGATAGGTGCCACTGTAATGAGTAAGGTTTGGAGGTGATGCCAGGCCACAGGCAGCTCCAAGAGGTGGAACAGACATGAGATAATTGCATAGAAATCTTGCATGAGGTCTTGTTCTGTCAGGGAGGTTAGGACTTTGTACCAAACAGGTGTCACTTGCTGTTATCCATGACCAGGAGTAGTGGAGCTAACATTGTGTTTTTAATAGTGTTTCCCAATAAAATCACTTCCTAACATCAGGTATCACTGTAGCTAGTGTTTTGCACTGCTTTAGTGCTTTTTTCCTGGGTATCATGCAGCAAGTTACAAACAGAATTGAAATAAATGGAACAATATTTTGGAGAAGCAGGTAGAGATCACTCCGGTAGCCAGCTGGGGTTGATAACGTGACTCTTGTGATTCCATCTCAGAATTGCAGGCAGCACATACACAAGTTTCTGGATTTGTAACACAGATATTTTCCTGTTTTTTAACAAAGGTGTGAACTGTGATACTGAAGTAGATGAATGTGCTTCAGACCCTTGCCAGAATGGGGCCCTGTGCAATGACCATGTTGGGTACTACACCTGCACCTGTGTACCAGGTTATCAAGGAACCCAGTGTGAGGTGGACATCAATGAGTGTGAGAGCCAGCCATGCCAGAACAATGGGACATGTCATGATCTCATTAACAGGTGAGAAACCAGTGGCACGGGGGCAATTAGACACCAGGACTGATCTAAAGGTCTACTCAGTGCAACCTGTGAAAATCAGCATAAAAAGCTGTGGAGGGAATTGGATTTAGTGTTTTCTACCTTGAGTGGCAATAACAATGGTTTGTGGCAATAAGGGAGAAACCCCCTCCGAGCAGCAGAACTCCAGGGGTGCTTAAAGGAAGGGAGGAACAAATATAAAGAGAAGTGGTTTGCAGAGCATGAACAGCACAGGCAACTGCTGAGAGCATAACCCATGTGTCTGAATTTACCTTTCCACAGGTAAGGTGTGAGCACAAGCGGGTGTGAGAACTGGCAGCTGAGCTCTTTTGCCCTTTCCTCACTGGGGCTTTGCTGTCCAAGGCAGAGCTGATGCCTTGCTGTGTTTGGTGCCCCACAGCTACCGTTGTGACTGCAGTGACACCGGCTTCGAGGGGGCCCACTGTGAGCTGGACATCCTGGAGTGTGCCTCTGACCCCTGCCACAACAGTGCCACATGCCTGGAGGGAATCAAGGGCTACAGCTGTGCCTGCTGGCCAGGTGGGCTGGGGGCTCTCTGCTGGTGTGGTGTGCGGGCACACGGCCACGGACAGCATGTGCTTGATTGCCGTGTTGAAGCAGAGAATTAATGATCATACTGCATGGCCCTGTGTGAGTTTTCACTGTCTGAAACAATGAGGCTGCACTGCTGCTCTTTACAGGTCATCGCAAAGTCCAACTGACCTGCAAAAAACACCCCGATTCTCAACCATAAAGTTTTCTTTCTTTTTTCTGCCATTTTCCATCATGAGTTCCTCTATCATGAGGTCATGCTTTCCTGCAAATTGATGATTTTGACATAGTTTTGTAAGTATTTGACATAGTGGAGAAAGTAAAGGGCCTGGGGGACTCCCTGCTAGAAGAGCTGCAGATTTGGGGGTCTTATTGTCTCCCTTGAGGCAGCCAGAGTGTTTGGGAGCTACGCTTGGGTGAAGCTGAGCGCGGTACTGACAGCGGCGTCTCGTGGCAGGGTACAGCGGGCAGGACTGCCAGGAGGATGTGGACGAGTGTGCAACAGAGCCCTGCCACAACGGGGGCCTGTGCCTGGAGCGCTCCAACCCAGCCCACTACGGGACACAGCCCCTCTTCCCCAGCAACTTCAGCTACAGCCAGGCAGCTGGGTTCCTGTGCCAGTGCCAGCCAGGCTTTACAGGTGAGCTGCACAGCAAGTGTTCATCCTGTCTGCACTGGTTTGAGGAGATGGGAACACAGCAATGTTCTCTGCAACAAAAATCACTTAAGGACTGGTTCTTCAGAGGGGCTGCCAGCCTGCTGCATCAGGAATGTGCTTCTGCTCCCATTGCAGACAGCTGAATGTCATTGCTTTTCCAGGCCTGACTCCAGGCTGACACAACAGCCTGTGTACTTCCCCATGCTTCCATGAATGCCCTCTGGCTATGCAGGTGCCAGGGTGTTTTCCCTTTGTCAGTCTCTCATGCATATGGCAGGATTCATCCCTAGGGCTATCTCTGAAATTCCTCATCACAGGAAGCTAATTCCCTGGAGTCACAGATTACTATTCTAGGTGTTTCCTTGGTGAGATTACTCTCATGACAGCAACTGTATAATCAGATTGGGACAAGAGGGGTTTCCTGATAGGGTGCTTTTGGATCTAGAAGCTCTATGGATGTTCCACTGAAATATCACTCTTTCCCTGGATGGGAGACATGTATATAATGCTGGATTTAACAGCTAGGGAAATTCCCTAGTGGGAAGGCATAAACAATAATACTTTATTGTTTTATGAGAAAAATACGAGTGTTTGGTCTACTGTTGCACCGATGGGAATGGTTCAGAAGTTCTGATCTTGACAGTATTTGACACTGGAAAATCATTTCATAATTCATTTGCCCCCACTGTTTTGGTGCTGGTGTCTTTGTGCCAGTGCCTGCAGAGGCATGCTAGAGTTCTAGAAATTCTTTTGCATTTTTAGCTGAAAGAAAAGAAGTGCAAAACTTATGACTTCAGTCGTCAATCTTTGTTTTACTGCTTCACAAGTGCCCTTCAGAGGCCTGTTTATGTTTTCACTTTGCAGGGGAGACCTGCTTTACCAACATAGATGAGTGTGAGTCCCAGCCCTGCCAGAACGGGGGACTCTGCCAGGACCTGGTGAACGGCTTCCTTTGTCAGTGCCTGCCTGGTTATTCAGGTAACCTGGGAAAGGGGTGGCTGCAATCAGATCCTTCTGGTTGGCTCATGCTGAACTGCTGCATTACTGCCTGGCTGCAGGATTTCAGGATGAGAGGGCAGGACTGAGCTGGACTGGGAGCATGCAGAAGGATGTCTGCAGTTCAGGGCTCAAATGCCACAGGAAAGCTGTGTGAGTGTGGGCAAGTAAGTTAATGGGCCATGAGCTAGATTTGGAGGCATAAGATGAACTACATAGAGTCTAAGATCAGAGTATACAGGGCATCTGTATCCTGGAGTGAAAGTTCCCTGGGAGAACTGTGGGAGTTTCTACACATGTAGGATGAAATATATAGAAAGCAAGCCTTTAAATCAAAAAAAAGGGATGCTTAACATTCATCACAGATTGTGCTGGCTGTAGCAGATTGGCTCACCAGCACATAAACATCTGTAAAACATCTCCATTCACTAACACCCTGGGATGACAAGAGCCAGCCATTTTTGGCTGAAAGCAGTGATCTGCTATGTTAGGAGGTCAAAAGGTCTTAGTGATGTGAGCAAAGGAGGCCTTCTCTGTTTACAAGGGAATGAGGAGTCTAGATTCTTCCCCAAATGCCCTGCCTGACCCTAAGGGTTCAGTTTGCTGGTTGAGAATCTGGGAGATGGTGAATGTCAGCCCTGTTGGGAAGGTCCTCTGCTAACTGGCACTAAACCTCATCTTTCTTTAAAATATTCATTCTCAGCCTTCTTCATCTTTAAATTCTACGTGTGTTGGGCAATTTAACACCAGAGTAGTTTATAAAAAGGTGATTGCAGCACAGTCCTGGATCTCTGGATTTGAGGTGAGGGTAACCTCTCCACAGTGTTACCAGGCTGCCATCTCGTGGGAAAAAGAAACACTTGAGGCCAGGAGAAAACCCATTCCCTTAACTCGCAGCAGCAGGTAACAACATTCCAGAGACTTTCTCAGGCCTTTATTGCATGGGAAAATTTTCTGTTTTCCTTCTGTGGTTGCAGTGGTTGAGGTGTGTTGGTTTAATTCTGCCCAGCTCTTTCCTGGGAAGAACTACTACTTTCATTCCCAGAATGTAAAATCAGTTTCTAGTTAACACCTTCTGTAACTGAGCTGAATTATTTGTGGGGTTTTCTGGTCTATCTCATTTGCTAATTTATGCCAGTTCAAGAAAAATTTGCTTTTGTAGATGAGGCCTTTGAAAATCAGCTTTTATCTAAGCTTGTTATCGCTGCTTTCTCGGGCAGTTGCAGTGCTGTGCTAGTGAACTGAGATCTTGTCCAAAGAGATGGTTTAAAGTTTATCCTTCTTGTCAGAATTCCCACTCACATCTGTGCCCCGTTCTCTTTTCCTGCTGCAGTGTCCCAGCACCCTCACAGAGCTCAGAATTTCATTGTGCTTTGCCAAGCTGTAGATCTGTTTGATCCTTTCCAATTCTTAGCATGCTCATGGGCAGAAAAGCTGACAGAAACACGGGCTGATGGGCAAAGAGTGCTAGAGTTCATTCTGTTGCATCAAATTCGGGTTCATTAGTACTTGAAGGGGATTAGAAGCAGGTTGCTCTTCTGGATATTGCTTTTGGTAAAGGACTTTGTCTCAGCTGAGGTAGCTCTGACACATTAACACAGCAAAAGGCTGGGAGCAGTCTGTGAGATCAGTGAGTGCGTGTGGAGGAGTGAAGCTGACAGGGAAATAATAGCAATTAATCTCCCCTCCTTTGTCAATTAATCCCAGTACAGTCATGCTGGGTAAACAGCTTATTACTTCATATTAGGATCACAGAACAACTTTGTGAAGCTTCCCATAATGTTTCTCTTCAAAACACATTTCTGTGGCAGCTTAGATCTGCCATGAACTTGGGTTTAAGCTGCCTCCGCTGATTAAAGTGAACTTGCTACTCTGATGAAGAATGCTTTCTTGGGGCGGCAGGGGGTTCCTTCTGTGTGCTTGCTTCTTCAGTCTGAGGAATTTGGGGAGTGTTGGGATAACAACGCAAGTCAGGAGAAATTCTTTCTTTGCAAATTAACTGCCTCAGTGCTGTCTCAGTGCAGTGCAGGCAGATGAACCTTCTCTCTGAAATGTAGTTGTTGCAAAAGCAGTGCCTCATTCCAACATAACAGGTCCTGAAGAGTCTGTTCAGCATATGGTTCATGCTTTAGCAGAGGATATAGGTACTCTGAGAGGATGCAAGCATGGATCCAAAGCTTGCATGGGTACTAAATGAAGTGCGAAGGAGAGGGGATCTTGCATGCCCTTGGAAATTATGTCAACTGTGGTCAAGAGAAAAAGCATATTAGGAAAAGTCTGTCTTTTAGGGGGAAAAGAAATCCAACAAAATGAATTCTTTATTTGATTTTTTTTCAGAAATGGTTTTAGTCTGTCATGTATTTATTAGGCAATAGGCCAGGACAGGAAAAAGGCAGGTACCTCCATTTGACACGGACACTGATTTTTAACCTGCAAGAATGTTGTCGCTGAAGTTTGGATTATTCATTTTTGAAAAACTTTTAAATGGCCTGGGTGCTCCCTGTCCCTGAGCTGTGCTCAGCGAGGGGAGGCCGTGCCTGCAGCAGGCACTGCGGCGCTGGGCAGCCCCGGTGAGGCCACGCAGACACCCAGCCCGGGGCAGGGGCACCTTGTGATCATGGCAACATTCTGAGCTGCTCTGCACATGGCTGAAGAACACTTCTACTTTCATGAGAAATGAGAAGGTGATGTGGTGTGAATGTGTCCCAGTATAATTGGAGGGCTTATTGACCATCTCACTTTGTACAGCCATAATGCCTTTGTCTCCTTAAAGAAGTAGAAATCTTCTGTGCAGCAGCTATAAATGGTGACTCTGTGAGGGTGCCAGCCCAGATCAAATGGGCTTGAATTCCTGGGTCATGGGTCAGGAAAAAAATGGGAGATGCTTTTTCCTTCTAACCACCTTTGGATAGATTTAATTTTTTTGTGCAGGTATTTCTTAATACCTTCTTTCTTTTAGAGACGGAGCCTCTGGAGCAAGGGCAGCCAAAAGGTTAAGATAGTAAAGAGATTAGAGGCCTCTTCCCCCTTCAACCAAATCCCTTTTGGTAAATATAGCTGAAGGGAGCTAGGCAGCACTTGGTGAGGCTCCCCCCCTTCCCTTCCACTCCACGTTTCTTCTCCCTGCTGGATCACAGCTCCATGTTAATCAGACCTTTTGACTTCCCTGTCATCTGATCAGAAGGCTGTGAGTGCTGCAGTCCAGAGCCTGTTTGTGCCTGGTGCCAGGTGAGAGCAGAATCTGTGCTGGGTGCATTGGGGTGTGATGGATTTCCAGGCAGTAGTGTCCAAGTAGACTCTGGGTGTATGTGGAGATCAATGTGTGGGCGCACAGACCAAAACAGGCATCTTTTTGAAGACATTGAATGTTTGCAGTATTCAAAGTTGTTACAATTTGTTGTTGCAGTAGTGGCTGAATGGGCACAACTGCCTGTTTGTTTTCTCCTGAACAGTAACAGAAGGGTCAGAGTAGCTAACAGAGATAACGTTCCAAATCTGTGCTGGGATAGGTCTGTGTGTGCACGGGTCCGTGGCTATCTGAGAAGTTTTGACTCCAAACAAACACTCACCATATCCTTCCCACTTCAAGTATCTGTAAAATAGACTGGCATGTTTGGGTTGAGTAAAATTACAAAAGTGAAATGGCTACAGGAGTTGTTGGAATGCTTTTTTTAATATCTCAGTGATTCTGCTAATGCAGATTCCAGACACTGACATGGGGGAGGTTTTGTTTGCTTGGACCTGACATTGATACAGAGAGTCCAAGTTTGAGGAAAAGCTCCCAGATAACATTTCTTCAAAGAAATAAGAAACTTCTCTGGGTCCTTACAACACAAGAATACAACACTGCGTCCAGAAATTTTATAATATGAAAGTAACTATATTAAAAAATGAAACAAAAACAAATCCCAGAACTATAGAGGAAAAAGCTACAGCTAATTTAATGAGGTGGCTAATGAGGAAAGGGAGTTTTGATTGTGCAGTGCCATGTCTGAACCAGTACATTCAGCATAATGCAGGGAATTTCCTTCCATCCAGTTTGACTTCAGAGAAACAGATCATGGTCATTAAAACCTGAGACTTTTCTTTGTGAATACGGCAGAGTGGAAATGTCTGTGCTCGCAGAGCCCTGGAACAGGGCACAGGGAGGAGGAAAACTGCCTCATGGAGCCTGATCCCTCAGTATTGAATGTGCAACAGGGTCCAGGTTCACTCTGCATTTGCAACTCCCCTTGTTCCTGTGGTTTAGTTATTGCACAGATATAGTGGAAATGCAGCTTTTTGGCTTAGCCTATAAAAAGAACATTTTGGCCTTATTCATGGAATTTGGCAGATTCACCTGGAACGCAGCAAGGGCGGGAGGTTGTCTCTTGGCTTTGCCCTGCTGAGCTGAGGCCGTGGGCACTGCCGGGCACCACTGGGAGGCAGGGAGCAGGAATATGCTGGGAGCACACATTCCTGGTGTCAGCACGGACAGGGGCCAGCTGGGAGGGTCAGAGCCGGGCTGGATTAGACCTGGCGCAGGGCAGGGCTCTGCTCCCTCGGCTCTTTCGCTCCAGTCCTTTTTCGTGTGACTGGCACCAGTGAGTGCCTGCACACACTGCCCTGTCAGCCCAGCCTTTTTTGTCATCCCTCCCCTCCTTTGCCCCCTTTTTTTTCCCCTTTACTGTCACCAATGTCCACAAGGAGTCGGCCATGAAATCTGTGCTGATTGGCGTGATCCTGAAGGGAATTTTTCTGCTAGCAGGTAATGAGCTGTGTACAGTCCTTGCAGTGTGTCCTGCCTGTGTGCGTGCCTGCCCAGGGCAGGGGCTGGGTGTGCGGTGAGTGGTGGCTGGAGGCATGAGGAGGAACCAGTATCGATTAGAAAGGAAGAATGCTTTTATTTTGAAGAGACCTGAAGTTTTGTTTTGGAAACTTTAGGGCGAGGAATTTCCTTGTTGTACGGATCTGGCTGACACCTCCAGAGTCATTGTGCTGCAGTTCTGCCTGGTGGTGCAGTGTCAGAGCCGGGTTTTCCGAGGCACAGGGGCTGTGCCCAGGTGAGCTCTGGAGAGACACAGGTGCCTCCTGGCTACTTCTGTGCAACGTTAGTTTTGCTTTTTACTGAGGTTTTTGCAGTTTTAATTTTTCCTTGATTGAAAATTGCCTTATTGAGAAGTAGTTTTTTGTGGTAACTCGGAGGACAAACCCTGCGGTGGTCAGCGCCTTCCCCAGCCCCTCCCGCTGCCTCGCCCCGAGCAGCAGCGCGCGGTGGGAGAGCGGCAGAGCAGGGGTTGCCATGGAAATGGCAGTAATTGTGCAAATATAATTGTGTCGGGGTTTTTGCCGCTAATTCTCTGCCTCTCCCCTCTCCCTCCCCTCCTTTTTCCTTTTGATAATCATAATACAATCCCTAATTAGGATGCAGCAGGGAAAAGTCGTTAGGAATTCAGCTGCCTTATGGAGAGGGCAAGGCAGTGCGGGCCGGGCAGCCCTGCTGAACTCCCGTGTTTCAAAGAATAGACCTTGTCCTTCAAGGTTTTTTTGATATCTGACAGCTAAATTAGAATATTTCACTTCATTTGTGCTTATTCTTTTAACATTTTATGCATCTGTTGAAGTATATGATTCTTACACTGTATACAATGACTCTTTGCTTATTAATAGCAGGCAGTAAAATCGTTCCCTCCATTCAGGGAGTGGTGAGCTGCGTGGATTTAATCACACTTGCGTCTACAAAACAGGACTGTTCCCACCACAGCGGCAACACTGAACGTGGTGAAGAATTTGTATTTGAATATACTGCAGGCTGTGAAAGCTCAGCCACTTCTGAGTGTTTCTGACCCAGCCCCTGTGGGTTGGTGGCTTGGGACTGTTACCTCAGACACTGCTGAATTAAAGGAATGCTTGAAATCCCTGACTCCAGATAGCAGCCTTTTAGATACCACTTGTGTGATTTTCAGATAACAAGTTCCACTGCTTTGCTATTGTTAGTCTTTAACTAGATAAGGAACTCATTAAACATTTTAAAGTCTCCTAACGGTGTAATGAATCAGACTGGCAACGTTGCTTTTACCTTTGGTGGCTCAAATAATAGTAAACATTTGAGCTATGAAATTTAGAGGGAACAGAGGAGACTACTACTTGTTTACAAGGAGAATAACTTTGTTTTGTTACTTGTTTTTGTCGAACAGAGTCGTGTCCCCCATTTAAATTTTTTTAACTATAACTGAAAGGGGATGCCTATGCTGCTCTTGGAAAAACCAATTGGTGTTGAACAACTTCTTAATATCTACTTCCCAGTGGGTCTGCAAAGACACAACTGTCCATGTCTTGGAGAAGACTGGAATAACGGATATCCAGGAAATTATTTGTACTTTTGGAAACTGTAGTGATGTAGCTCTGGGTAACTGCTTAGTAAGGCTTCCAGGAAAATAATGTCATTAGCCAGATTTTTAGAACTCTTGTGCAATTTCCTTTTTACCCATTTGAAACAAATAATGTAAGAAATCACACCAATCAAACCAACTGCATCCCATGGGAAAGCCTGGTGTTTAATCAGCCACCAGCCTGAGGCTGTGCATCCACCCAGGGGACTCACATCCCACCTGGTGGGAGGCACTCGGGGTCTGTGGGGCAGGAACAGCCCAGGCAGGTTCTGCTCCTGCTGCTGTGCCACGAGAGAGCTGAGACCTGCTCAGGCTGGGAATGTGGAATGGGAAAATGGGCCTCTCCTGCCTCCCAGCCTTCTCAGAAATGCAAAAATTCACGGCATCTCTCCTTTTGTTATCCACACCAATGTTATCTTCCCCTCATTGCCTTGGTAAATATCAGCAACTCTGATCTGAAACAGCAGCATCTCAAGGGTTTGGGACTATACCAAACCTGTCTTTCCTCATTCAACAGCCTCTCCCCTTCAATCTGACTGCAGACTTGCCTCCTGCAGCTTGGAGAGCCCTCCAAGAAAACCCACCCCACTAACCCATAGTTGCACTGCTCTACCGATTTTTCCCAGTTGTAATTGAAGTCTTCTCATCTTCTCCCAAACTGGGATTCTCCAGGCCCAGGGATGTCCCTTATACTCCATTTATTCCAACACATTTCCTTCATAGCTTTGTGCTGCAATCTTAATTCTGTCCCTGCTGTTCCCATGCTGAGCAAGGCCAGCAGTGAGAGCAAAAGGGCTGTGCTGAGGTGGTGAAGAGATTGCTGCTTACAGAACAGTTCTGGCATAGCTGGGAAGTGCAGAATTGGAGCCTTGCATTTCTCTTTCAGTGCTTCTCAGAGCTCTGTCCCTACACGGGTACAATCGGACGCTTTGGAGCTGGAAGCTTGTGCCAAGTCCTCATCTCTCTGCAGAGCTCAGGGGACAAACCATCACTGCAAATATTCAAGAACCTGTATCTTTGCTAAGTTTTTATTTTTAATCACACATCAAGTCCAGCTCCAGTGCTCCTAATGCCCCATCTCCCCTCATCTCCCTCCCCCAGGCAGCTCTCTAATCTCTTTGACATGCACATTCTGTCTAGTGGCTTTTCTTTACAAATGTCCTTTGTGTTTTGATTCCACTCTTTGTGTGTGAATTCCTTCTTTTTCTCCCTGCTGCCCTCGTTGTGCTTGCTGGCTGGATCGGGTGTAATGCTATTAGATTGGGATAATCCATGCTTTGTTTATCTGTGGGACTGTCTCTGAAGATTAGTGGAAACCAACGTTATGGGCTAGATAAAGTGAACTAGTTCAGGGCTCTTCTGTCAGTCTGGGGATGCTCAGGAAAATGACAGCAGATTTTCATTAGCCAGGTTTGGTGTAAGGGCCTGTAATTTACTTGAGCCACTTGGGATCCATGTTCTATCTGCCCAGAGATAGAACTGCAGTGTGGGACCTTACCCAGTTCATTCCTGCAGGACTGGGCAGAACTGAAATCAGCTTAGTGCCAGCATGGCAGAGTGACTGTGGAGCGTGTTGTGTTTATTGTTTGGTAATGAACTGGGTTTTGTGAGTTTTACCACTGGTGGGTTGTCTTAGAATTCAATTTTTTTAACTGAGGCTTTCCAGTAACTTCTCATTTTACTGCTGTCTGCAACACTGGTGCCTGGAACATGCTCCAGTCAAATCTATAGACTTAATTAGCCTTTCAACATAGCAAATCTGTTAAGAAAAAAGCATAAATTCCTTGTCTGTGCTGTTTTGCTCCTTCCATACCTTTAGTATGTTGCCTGCCTGTGGGATCTGAGCTTGGGACAGGACAGCAGTGGTTGGGAGGATGTGGCTGAGAGGCCAAAGTTCTATAAATAGCACCTGGGAGAAGTTTGGTTTTCTTGCTCTTGCGTCGTCAGCAGGACCCTCTGCAGCGAGTGTTGGGCTCCTTGCTGGCAGCTGCTCCCTGCAGAGAGCTGGGGAGGGCTGTGCCTGGCAGGCTCTGGGAGGGAGTCCCCATCCCGCAGTGAGACCCCACAGTGAGATCCCATCTCTGAATCTCTTTCGCAGGTGTGGAATGTGCTGTTAACATCAATGAGTGTGAGGAGGGTCCCTGCAAGAATGGAGCTGTTTGTGAGGATGGCATTGCTGACTATTCCTGCCACTGTACCCCTGGCCAGGATGGCATTACCTGGGGAGGGAAGAACTGCTCTGTCCAGCTCACTGGGTGCCAGACGCACGACTGCCAAAACGAGGCCTTGTGCATCCCAACCTACCAAGCTGAGAGCCACGGCCACCTGTGCCAGTGCCAGCCTGGTTTCTATGATGCCACATGCTCGACACCAACAACGTTTTCCTTTGCTTCCAGAGGGTATCTCCTCATTGAGCTGCCCGAGAACAGTGAGAGCGGGAGGGGTGCAGGAGCAGCCAGCGTGTCCCTCCGCTTCCGAACCACCTTGCCCAGCGCTGTCCTTTTTTACCGAGGCCGTGAAGCTGAGTACTTGTTCCTGGAGCTCTTGGATGGCATCCTACATGCAGAGCTGAAGAGGGAGGATGTTGGGTACTCGCTGCTCCTGGAGGGGCTGAGAGTGGACGATGGCCAGTGGCATAAAGTGGAAGTTGTTGTGCACAGCACGGTGCAGCTGAAGCTCTGGCACAGCTCTTGTGAGGCCGGGGTCTGCCTGCAGAGCTCTCCTGTCCCAGAGGGCACTGTTTTGATCCCACAAGCCTTCCTGAATCTGTATATTGGAGGTGCTGAGGATCCAATGGCCAACAACACACGGAGCCAGCAAGGCTTTGTGGGCTGCCTGGAAGACGTGCAGGTGGACGCTGAGGCCGTGCTACCGGCGGATCTGCCCCTGGGGAAATCGTCCCCAGTGAAGCCGGGCTGTGACCGCACCGAGTGGTGCCTCTCCCAGCCCTGCTTCCACGGAGGGCTCTGTGTGGACCTTTGGGCCACCTTCAGGTGTGACTGTGCCAGGCCCTACGGAGGCCCAGCTTGCTTGAATGGTAAGTGCCATGGGATTGACACCTGCCAGCTCCACAGGTACTGGAGAAGCTCCAATGTTAGCTCAGGAAACAGTACTTTCTACTTGGCTGGGGGGGGGAAACAAAAGCCTCAGTGAATTAAATTCTCGTTGATCCTTTTCTTGTCACTTGCTCCTGCAGGAATGACTGTCAGTTTTGTGGTGCAGGTTATTCCTGCTTGAGCCAGAGGCTCTGACTTCACCTTTATAAACAGATCTGCCTGAATGCAGGGGAGCAGGGAAGTTGTTTTACTGTGAAAAGTTGATCCTGAGCTTCTGAGTTGAGGATGAATAGGAATGTATTGCTTTATAGATAAATAATAAAGTGTTAAAGGAAGCTCTGTGACAATTGTGAGTTAAAATCATATCTATTCACATTTTTTGCTCCTACAAGGCTTGTATTAGTATTGGTTTGAAGTTCTTTTCAACACTTCTGAGCCCTAAATATGGCATGTGCTGCTGTTACCAAATTTACAAATTTTAAAAGCAGCTCTGTACCTCAAAAGACCTTGAGTAAATCTGCTGGATTGGCAAGGGCTCTGCTAGACCTGTATTTCACTCTCATGCTACTTGGGTGCTTGAATCTGTGCCCTCCACAGGAAGCAAGGACACATTCACCTACTTCTTAGTTTGAGAGACCTGTGGGGAGGAGCATTGTTACCCTGGCACAGGTGGAAAATGCTGAGAAGAAACATTTGCCCCATTCCTAAGGAGCTGCATTCCCTTTATCTCTGAGCTGATGTCTGTTTCTTTTGTCTTCCAGAGCACCCAGCAGCAACATTTGGCTTTGAGAATTCCACCAGCTTTGCCTCTTTCACCCTTTCTGACAGCCTTGGTGCAGACTTCAACCTCTCCTTTTTCCTGCGGAGCCGGAAGCCCAATGGTTTGTTACTGCAGATCTGCAATGGGACAGGCCCCTGCCTCACCCTGTACCTGAGGGATGGCCAGCTGAGCATAGAGACATCACCCACAGACACTGTGACCTTCCCAGGGAATGTGGCTGATGGCAGAAGGCATTTGGTAGCCCTGTCCTTCCAGGGAGGCTCTGTAAGTGCCCTGCAGTCAGACACTCACGTGGAGCTGGGGCAACTGCCAGCACAAGCCCTGGTAGCTGGCTTGGAAGTGTTCATTGGGGGGCACCCAAACCCCGACAGTGCTGAGCTGTGGGGGGGCTATTTCAAGGGCTGTTTGCAGGACATCCAACTCAACAGCCACCAGATACAGTTTTTCCAGGTGGAGAATGACAGTCTGCCAGAGGAACTCAATAGCACTCAAACTGGAAGTCTTGTGAATGGCTGCATCTCTGATGACACCTGCAAGGTATGTGCTGTGTCTTGTTTGCGTGTGCAGGGGTTTATTGAAGTTTCACTGTTGCTGATACCAGAAAAAGAAGTTTTTTTGATGTATTGAGCAACACATGGTTCTTTGTGCTCCCACCTCACTCAATATGATTTAAACACTGAATTTTCTTAAGCTCCCCTGTAGTTTTTGTGGTTTCAGAACTTGGGCAGCGGCTTTTGTGCTGCCCATCTCCACTTTGCTGAGCCCACATGGGTTCCAGACTCCCCTCCCTAACCTGTAACTTTGCCAGCTCCTCCCCTCATCCTGTTCCAATTGCACAACATCCTCTTCCCAGGAATCTGCCACTTCAGCAGTAGCAGCTGAAGGAGCTGTCTCCATGTGCCCTTGGATCAGAGCCTGGCTCTCCTCTGTGCCACACCTGGTGATGGGGAGGCCACACCGCTTCATCCTGCCCTCCTTGCTTATGGTGCTCTGAAGTATTGTCACACCCGAGGTGTTAGGGGTGTCCTGGTCACAGAACTTTGGGAGCTTCTTGGGAGCATCACAGTTTGTTTCATCTGCTCCTCACCTGTGGTTTTGTGCCTTGCTTTTTCCAAATTGCTGGAGTTCCTGTTGGTCAGTGCTGTGCACAGGGGGCAGCAGTGGCTCAGGAATTTCTTGTACAGAGACCCTTGCGCCTCCCTCTGTTCTTGAGTCATTGTTCCATTTCCCTTCTCTCTTGATTCAAATGCTGCTTCTGCTTGTCTGCATTGTCACAACTCTACCAAACTCTCTTAGACCTCAAGATGAATTACTCTGCCCCTAAATTCCCCTGTTTTGTTTTTCAGTCTGAGCCATGTCAGAATGGTGGCAGATGCATTGTCACTTGGAATGATTTCCATTGCAGCTGTCCAGCAAATTTCACTGGGAAATTTTGTGAAGAGAAAGTCTGGTGTGAAAGTGACCCATGTCCTGAAGCCACCACCTGCATAGACGTTGTGGCAGGATATGTGTGTAAGTTCTGTTCTCCTGCTTGTGTGTTGGTAAAATCCCCCACGTTCCCTGTGTGTAATCGACATTCCCAGTTGGTGCTGTTGAAAACAATACAAACACATGCTGCAAGAAGGACACCAAGTGGTGCCCAGGTACCCACTGCTGCAGGCAGCAGGGGCTCTGTGGGCTGAGCACAGCTGAGCAGTAAAAATTGCTGCCTAAGAGCTGGATATTATTACAGGAGGTGCAATTGTAAACAGGAAGAGCTTTAAGGCTGCCAGCAGCTCACCTGTAATCCTGCTCACACTAAGCTCAGGGGTTCTTAGGGAGAGAACCTGCCAGGGATGTGCCATTGGTCTGGCTCAAACAGGACACCAACTGTCTTTGAAATCCCTCGTGCTCTCCCCCTTTATTTATAGGTCTGGCTAATGCAACCTTTAATAGTTACGGTGCCATAGAATTTACCACCAACACATCAGTGACCAGAACTCTGAGTAGCCTCCACGTGGACTTCAGAACCAGGGATGAAGATGCTGTTTTGCTTCGGGCTGTGGAAGAAGTGGATTCCCTCCAGGTAGCCATTAAGAATTCCTCCCTGCTTGTTGACATCAGGAGCGGGAACAGCATCGAGGGTGTCAGCTTCCTGAGCCCACAGCCAGTCACGGACGGTGCCTGGCACAGCATCTCCGTGTCCATGGAGGAGCCGGCCACGCTCTCCTCCCGGTGGCTGCTCCGCTTGGATGGGTCAGTGAACATCACTCTGCAGGGCAATGCCGGCAACTTGGACTTCCTCAAGAACAACGCCTTGGTCGTTCTGGCTGAAAATTTCACTGGCTGCCTGGGCCGGGTGCAGATCGGGGGGATCTTCCTGCCCTTCCCGGCCCACCAGCTGTACCCACAGCCCGAGCAGTTCCAGCGGGCCAGCCCGAGCAGTGTCCAGCTGGGCTGCTCTGGGGCCGACGTGTGCGCCTCCAGCCCCTGCCTCAACGCTGGCACCTGCGAGGACCTGTTCAACTCCTTTCGCTGCGGCTGCAGCACGGGCTGGGCGGGGCAGCGCTGCGAGACCAACATCGATGACTGCGAGCCCAGTCCCTGTGTCCACGGGGACTGTGTGGATGCTGTGGCAGACTTCCAGTGCGAGTGCTTCCGGGGCTTCATCGGGAAGAGGTGCGACATCAACGTGGATGACTGCGTGCGGCACCAGTGCCTGAACGGAGCCACCTGCATCGATGGCGTTTATGGATACTCCTGCAAGTGCCCCCCTCAGTACTCTGGACCTCGCTGCGAGTAAGTGCCGGGGCTGCTTTGATACAGGGGACAGAGGAGGCCCGAAATAAACTGGACTTTTACTTTGGGACACTTTGGGGAAACTTTTCATTGCAAGCATCTGATAGGTAAAGCGCCTAAATTCTGCTATGACTTGGAAGGGGCTGTCCAGATCCAAACTCTCACTGCCAGGGGGTCAGCCTCATACAGGATAAGGATGTGGGTTATTGCCCTGCTACATTTCAGAGCTGTTTGAAGGGCACATACTCTGGCTTGCTGTCATTTCCCTCTAGCACTCTCCAAGAAGTCCATCATCTCTGGGACTTGACTCCCCTCTGCCATAATCCTAAAACAGAACAACCTGTGCCAGTTCAAATGGAACATGAAATCAAATACTGACATGGCTGAGCTTCAGTTATCTGATCTATCCAGGATGAAGTTCCTGTTGCTCCTGCTGCATTCTGCTGCAGACAGTTACCTGGTACTGGCATTATTCTTCCTGGGGCCTGGCTGTACTGTTCCAGCACTGTCCTGTCCCTGCCTATATTTTCCTTAGCAAGAACAGGCCTGTCTGAGAAAAGTCCGAGCAGTGAAAGAGCTCCTGTCTGTTCCCTGGGCATGATCTGAGGAATACTCTGATATTAGGGATGATTTCTGAGACTGTTCCCTTCTCCACTTGTGTCAAACTCCTTTCTAGAAATACCAATGACTGTTTATGACCCTTGCCAGCCCCATTCCCCATGAGCCTCAGAACACCCTGCCCTTCCCCAAAACCTGAGTGTGCTGAAGGCTGTCCCTTGCTCCCCCCAGGTGGCCGTTCCCCCCTCAGCAGTGTGGCAAGAACTTCACCTGCCTGAACGGCGGCAGGTGCATCACCGAGAGCTGGGGAGCCAACTGCTCCTGCAGGCCTGGCTTCACGGGAAGGAAGTAAGTGCTGCTTTGGGATGGCTGTGGGGGAGCCAGTGCTCCTGTCCTGATCTCAGTGGGTGGCAGAGCAGGGCCACTGCCTCATCCTTCTCCATGTCTTGTGCCAGTCAAACAGCTGCTCCTAAAGGGAGCACAAGCTGTTGCTTGGAGCAGAGGGAGGCTTTAGATCACCCAGCTGCTAACACCAGCTTTTGCAGTGAGAAATGCTTCCAAGTTTTTTCAAGCACACTGTCTGTGCTGGAGACCTGTGGTGGCCTCAGTCCCACAGAAACCACAGTGGGAGGGTTGGTGTGACAGGGGGAGAATTTCATGTTGTTTGACTCCTGAGAATACACCTGGAGAAGCTGCAACAGGCATTTTTCATAAAAAAAGATGTTTTTTTTAGACTTGGTCATCTTGTCTTCTATGGCACAAGAATATATGTGACAATTCTAATACACTCTTCCTTTCCAGCTGTCAAATCAACATAAACGAGTGTGACCCGAACCCGTGCCAGAACGGGGGCACGTGCCAGGACTCTGAGAACAGATACGAGTGCGTGTGCAGCGCCAGCTACACCGGCGAGCGCTGTGACATCAACGTAAGCACTGCCCGCGCCGGGGCTCCTGCCTGTCCCCCCACTCTGAGCCTGGGGCTCCGGGGTGCTCTGAGGCTGTCCCTGCTCGTGTCCTGCCTACAGCACACTTGGGGAATCCTGAATGCTGTTTTCTCTGCAGTGCTGCTGCTCATTGGTCTTCAGCATATAAGCAACTGCAGTAAATACTCCTCAGTATCTGCATGTGCTGCCATATGGCTTTTGGGGCTGTCTCTGAACTTCCATAGATTTCACAACTCTTTGCACAGTAATCCAACTCCTGCAGTTGGCCCACGTTCCTGGAAAATGGAATTCCATTTGGTGTTTTATCTTGGATAAGAGTTACAAAACACCTTCCCTCTCCAAAGATCATCTGAGTAGAAATGGATATTTGGAGAAGGGAAGTTGGATAAAGCCAGGCCAAGAGTGGTTCAGGTCTGTGTGAAAAAGCTGAGTCCTGTCCCTGAGCTCTGTCCCGGCCCAGCTGAGCTGTCCCTGTGTGCGTAATCCAAATGTTCAGGGTGGGGCTGGGATCCTTCCTGGGGGCAGATGGGATCCATAGCCCGGCTTTCTCTGTGAAGCTGTTGCATGGACAGACAGCTTGTTGGGTAACCTGGGAATGTACTAACCCATCCTGCATGGAAAGGGCTGTGTGCCAGGCAGAGTTTGCTGCTGTTGCTGTTACCCAGGGCTCTGTAATGCGCATGCCAAGGTCACCCTGACATTTCCGGTTTGCATGCACAGACTCCTTCAGGCATCTCTATCTCCACTGTCCCAGGACACTTCTTGTGGATTCCTTATATTCATTTTCATCATGCCTCCCCTTGCTTTCCTTCACTCTTTCACTCTGGTGCATCCAGGCCCCTGGTGGGGCAGGGAGGGGCTGGGGATGGTGCTCAGTGCCACCAGGGACAGCTGGAGATCAGCTGAGCTCCCTCTGCTTTCTCCTCCCACAGCAGCAGCTCCAGGGGCTGTCCTGCTGGGCCCTCATGGTGCTGGACTAACCTGCATGGTCTGGAACTAACCCTGCATGGCGCTTGGGTTTGGGCAACTTCAGGCACTTGAAAAGGGCAGAAGGACTTCCAGATCCCCTGGGAACATTCCTTCTTTGCTTTGTGACATAAGCACAGACTGAATGGCATCCAAAAGCTGTAAATCCAGCTTGAATTATTTTGGTTTTAGCTGTAAGGTGGCCGATACACTTGTTAGCAATAAGAAATATCTTATTTTTAAACTTACTGTCATTTTAAAGTTTTCTTTCATAAAAAAATTCAAGTTGTTTCAGTTACATTGTTGTCTTCCATGCCATCCTTGATTCTAGGGAATTCTCATTTTTCTCCTCAGTACTTGGGCTTTTTATCATCTCCATCTCCCATCCATGTCCTGACCTCTTCAGCATCCTCTTCCTACTGCAAGTTCTTGAATTCTGTTTCATAGCTAAATTTAACAGCTAAATCAATTATCTGCTTTGCCATTACAGCCATCACTGAATTTCTTCTTAGTATCATTCCCCTGCTTGGGGAAACTTTTGGGGTTACTGAATATTCACATTACTCTGCATTAACTTTAAAGACTTTTTTTTTTTTTTTTTGCAACATTGGTCACGACTTTGCCAGTGGCACCTGTGTATTTTAGTCTGATATTGATAAGAAGGCACCTTTAAAGACTCCCACTGTAGATGCTGAGTAAACTGACATTTACATCTTAAGGGGCTGTCCTGCTCTGAAAAAGGGCTTTTTTTTTGCTTTTCTGAAAATCTTTTTCCCTCTAATCTGACCATTTGGGTCAGTTATTGCAGTTATTGTAACCACTGGAGTTTCATTGTTTCTCCATTAATTTCTTTTACAGAAAGGGACTCCAGGTGCTCTCTTCCCCTCCCCACTAATTGAAGTAGCTGTCCCTGTAGCCTGTGGCTCTGTGCTGCTCCTCAGTATTGGTCTCATATTCATGATTCTCACGGCAAGGAAGAGGCGCCAGTCCGAGGGGACCTACAGCCCGAGCCAGCAGGAGGTGGCAGGAGCTCGGCTGGAGATGGACAGTGTCCTAAAGGTGCCACCTGAAGAGCGCTTAATCTAGGCCCTGCCGTGCCCAGGACCTGCACCTGCAAGGTCTGCCGGGACCTTGAGCTCTTCCAGCACTGGCAGCAGCAGATCCACCCCATCCCAGTTCCCTTAAGGCCTGGCCACGAAGACACGGACGTCACACTCAGGGCAGCGCTGCCACGAGAGCCGCCCCAGCCAGGCCCTGGCACTGCTGCACAGCAGTGGCTCCAAAGGAGCCTCTGCCCTCCCTCCTGCCCTGGACTGCCCATCACTCACCTCAGCAGGAGCTGGGCTGGAGCTAAAGGGGCTCTGGCTCCAGTCCCCTCCCAGGCAGGAGAGGTACATTAAATCTGCTTTCCAAGGCAGGGTGACCCGAGGCACCTGTGCAGGTTCAGCTCCCTGGGTCCCGCTCAGGAGCTGGGGAAGGTCATGGCTGGTTTGTATATTCTGCTCTGGTTTTGTCAACAGCTGAAAAACATTCAAACTCTTTCAGCTCAGGTGTGTGAGGTTTTCAGTCTTCAACAGCAACAGCAGCTGTGACCTCCTGCCCTGTGACAGGCCCGTGTTGCAGGGAATTGTCAGGGTCAAAATCCTTGTATAAATCAGTGTTGAATGTTAGACATTCCCAAGGGTACCAGTGGAGCTGCCAGAAGATGGACTTTGGGTGTGCATGGAGGGGAGAGGGGAGCAGGAAAAGCCTCACCAGCCTCCCGGTGCATTCCCTGGGCTCTGCGAGACAGGGAGGGGACGGGGAAGGGGGAGCTCCTACCCTGCACCGCTGTCAGCACAGCGGAGCTGAGGGAGGCACTGGGGGCTGAGGGGTGTGAAATGCAGCAGCGTCCCGGTGGAAGCTCTGAGTAACTCCCTGTTCTACCACAGCAGCGAGTGTGGGCGCACCTCAGCCACTCCTCCGTGGTGGGAGCAGTCGGGGCTGCGGGGGCTGCCCTGCTCCTCGCAGTGGTTGTAGCCACGGCGATTGCCATGAAGAGGAGGAGAGCGACTCAGGGAACGTACAGCCCGAGCCGACAGGAGAAAGACGGGGCCCGAGTGGAAATGTGGAACGTGATCAAGATGCCCCCGACCGAGCGGCTGATCTGAGCTCGGGGTCAGCCACGGAGCTGCCGCAGGCGCTGCCCAGGGGCCGTGGGCTGGGGGGCAGCTCTGCACGGCCCCGAGTCCGAGCTGCTGCACGGGCTGCTGGCACTGCCGCTGGCACCGGCCCCTCCCAACGTGCTGCTTCGGGCAGCTCATCCCACCAACCATCCCTGTCAAACTGCTCTGGCAGCAAAAGTGGCAGCGCTGGGGAGGAAAAGCCTCACTGCTGAGGGCCGGGGGGGAGGGGAGGGAGCAGTGGCTGTGGCACAGGGGGGACACGGAACCGGACAGGACCCACGGGCTGTGTCACAGCCAGAGCCGGCTGGGCCCCTGCTCCTGCTGCTCGCGTGCCTTGGAGCTGTGGGAACAGTCCTGGCCCTGCAGGCAACAGAAAACCACCCTGAGGCAGGTCCACTGAATGGGAATTACACCATCCCATTCAGAAATAATGTGAATAATACGGTTTCTTCAAAAAGACACATGCCTGTGGCTCCTCTGCAAGGCTAAGCCAGGTGAGTGAGGGGTGGGAAATCCTTCCTAGAGCTGCTGCTGCCCTTCCAGCTGGGCCAGAGTTGGCATGGCCAACCGGGCTGTGCTGGACATGGCTGCTGGAGCTTTCCCTGAGACCAGACCAAACCACAGGAATATTTTAAGTGCCTTTCTGATCCTGAGGTGCCAGTTACAGTTCAATCTTTGTGAAAGGAAGATGTTTCTATATGTTGCTTGACCCAGCTTGGGGTCACAGAACTGACCCTTGTGAGAGCCAGGAGCTGAGCATCAGGTGGTACTTGCTGGGGTGAAGAGGGGAGAAAGAAATCGTTCTAGAAGTGACCTCTCTGAACTGACAGGTTTGGGCTCCTTGGTACAGAAGGGTGGGATTCAGTTAACCAATCCTTTAACCCAAACCAGGGTTGGTGTAAGTGACACAGCATCTGCTTTCCACTGCCCTAAAAAGGGGTTTGATTTTGTGGCTTCACTTCTCCTGAGTTACTGTTTTAGCTGTTGAATGTGCTGTTTCTTCTTTAGCATAATGGGGCAGAGGCTGTGGAAGGAAATGCAGCACAGCAGGCCAGGTAAGGTCTAAAGTCAATGGTGTTTCAGAATAATCACTACAACTGTCAATGAGGAATATTTTAGAACAGTGTCTGCTTTTTAATCTCCATTATTAAAAATCAGGGTGGGAACCTGCCCACTGTAGCTCATTGCCACAAAAATATGCTGTTTCTTCTGGTCTGCTTTTGAATTTCTTTTTTCCACCGTAGCTGTAAATGTTTCTGTAATTCCAAGCAAAGGGAGGAGCATGGAACTACTGCTCAGATGTGTCTGTGTAAGAACGGGTCTCTGCACACAGGCAGCTGCTGACAGAATGAAAATTTTAGAAAAAAACAAAGGAGTGGGAGGCAATGTTATGTCTGTAAGATCGCTTTTCCTCTAGTAGTGGAGAAGAGTTGAAGGTGTGATCCCAGCTGGCTGTGTCTGGAGGCAGCTGGAGCTGGCAGTGAGAGAGATGCCCTGGCTGGAGGTGGGAGCTTGCTGCTGCTTTTCTCTGTTTATCAGCAGTGACTCTGCTGCCCTGTTGTGTCACTGATTTCCTCTGGGCATTTTCCAGCTGCTCTCTGGGGAGCAGAGCTGGTGGCACTGCCCGGTGCCCCTGTGGCAGTGGGGCTTTGGGAGCAGGTGAGTGGGGTTTTCCTGTGGCTTTGAGCACAGGAGGCTCCAGGGCAGCAGACCTGTGCCAGCTCCTCCTTGGCCTGAGGGGTGCAATAACCTCGAGGGGGTCTGGGGTCTCTGCCACCTCCACCCCAGCACCCCAGGGCAGGTCCTGCTCTGCTCCACTCCACATTTGGTGTTTGCACTGTGCAGAAAGGAGGCAGCAGCAGGATCTACAAGAGCTCCTGTTCCACCAGGCCCTGTTCCCAGAGCTCCCCAAGTTCCTGCAAATCCCTGGAGCCTCCAGCAGGTCCGGCTGTGCTCCAGCAGCGGCTCCTCAGGGCTGCACTCCCAGCACCCAAAGCCAGTATCAGCACAGGTGTTAAAAGACTCTGTCAGTGTCTTGAGCATTTCTGCAAAATAATTTATGGAAGGTGTTTTTTTTCTTTTTTCAACAATGAACTTAACTTTCTTTTGATATTTAATTTTTGAATATATTTTTTCACAAAACTGGACTTGCTGTAGTTAATGATCATGATCCTGGTTTCTTTTTTAATTGTAAATTTTGTAATTTGTAAATAATTAGAATGTCCTTGAAAAGAAATTTACAATAAAATTTGGTTAAAAACAGACCTGGTTGTTGACTTGTGACTTTTTCCCTGAATAACACCTTGCTGCCTGGATGGCTGATGGTCTGTGTCACAGTCCCTGCACAGCTGCAAACCTCGATGGCTCTTCACAGTTAAAGGATTCATTTTGTGATGATTTGTCACAGCCCAGAGCACAGGCCAGGGTGCAGAGTTCTGCCCAGCAGCAGGACAGGGAAACCTCTGCTCGCTCTGTTCACCCCACTGAGCCTTTTACCATTAATCCCTGACTTTATGGGCAATAAAGAGACTGGAATGTGGGAAAAAGGGACTCTGTGTCCAATGGCTGCCCCTTCCATGTGCAGTGAACTGGAAGCCCCCACCCAGAGTGAACAAAACATAGAACTGGTTTCACCCCCTGTGCACCAGCAGATGCATCACAAACTTTGAAGAGGTTTTTCTTGTTTGGTTGGTTTTTCTGAAAAATAAACTTATTTCTCATGGCAGGAAGCAGCTGTAAATAAGTAAAGTGGTACCAAACAGAGGATGAGTCCAGGAACATGGACCAAGTCGAGTATAAAGTCACTGATGAAGAATACTAGGAACACTTTATACTGGATTAGTAAAAATATCCAAATTTCTTCCAGCTCTGAACCAGAGCTGGTTCAGACAAGCAAACTGTTTTCATCTGGCACTATCAGGAATGAATCATGCTAGGAATTCCTGAGTTTAAATAAGACAAAAAGTCCCTAAATGCTGTCCTAGGGATAGTTTAATTCCTGTTACAAGAAACCCCTAACAGTCTCCTGCTTGCAAACCCTGCTCCAGATGTGAGGAAAGTCACAAACTCCTTGTCCTCCTGGATCTGAGAGGTGCTAAATGAAGAGGAGGGTGAACAAATGGGTGGTAATACTCTTCAGTGCCCAAAACTTACTCAGCAAATGATCCATAATATGGGCAAAGTAACCAGAGAAGGAAATGAACTGCAGTGGGACAGAATTTCCTGAGTGGTTTTAAGGATCTGTAATGGGCTCCTCAGCATCTGATCACTGTGTGACATTACCAAGTTTGTAAGGCAGGACTGTCCAATGCCCATTCACATCCACCATAATACAGAAAGTTTTATCATCCAGCTCATAGCAAAGGAGCTCTGAAATGCCAGACTGAATTATACATAACATTCATATTCTGAACTGTATAAAATAAAATGGAACTGGTATCTTAGACTTTAAATATTTTACTATGCAATACTAAACCCATCTGTCTTTCAACACAAAAAGAAAATACAAATCCAGGTGAATGGCTTGTCAGAGGAACAGCACTGCACAGAAACAGAATATTCCTGGAATACTGTGGTCTTCCCCAAACCGGCAGCATTTCAGATATTAAGGGTATTTTTCTTTTGTACTGCCCAGACTTGAATGCAGAGACAGCCATTCCCATTCCCCAGAGTAAGAAAACTTCCAAGATTACATGAATAAAATAGATACATTGGAAATCAGATAAAGCTTTACAAGAATTTCCCCATGTGTCCAAGATGATTTCCTTTATCAAAGGCTCAATGGTGACATGATTCCCTCTGTGAGAGTGACAGGTTTTACACCAGAGTGTGCCCAGATACAAAACAAACCAAAAAAGCACCACTGAAGTGAAACAGAAATGATCAGAGACAGCAGCTTTCCCAGGAGATGGTGAGGCTCGTGTGAAATGTCTGGAGAACACAGAGAGGGGGCTCAGAACACCCAGCTGAGCATCCCCTGCCCTGTCCGGTGCCCTCTGCGCTCGGTGCCTCGCGGGCCAGGTGGGGCCAGCCCGAGGCTCCAGCGAGGCCAGAGAGCCCCATCCCTCCTCCTGGGCACCCCTGCCCTCAGCCCCATCAGCACACCGGCCTTCACCTGCACTCAGGAGCTGGGAACCGTGATACCCCAAGTTTTTTCTCCTTTTTGTTTGTAATAATCAAGTAAGATATTGTTACATTCCATTCATACACTGCCATGTATAATATTGATAGATAATATTAAGATACACATATAAGAACTAGGATACTCTTTATGGCCTCTATTTTCTGATGTATTTAACAAAAACAAAGTCAAAAAAATGAAAATAATTGCTGGTGTTTCCAGTTTCCCAACAGAGATGCAGGACCAATCCCTGAGCAGCTGCTCTGTGCTGCGGTTTCCGGGGCTGTGACAGCTCTGCCCTGGCTGTTGGTGTTTGGGGAGGGAGTCAAAGGTGCCACCAAAGCCCATCTGACAGCACAGCTCGAGGGGTGGCTGGGGTTCAAGGAGCACAGACAAAGCCCGATGGATCAGTTCAGTGCAGCCCACAAGCCAGGCTGCTCTGCTGCACTTTGCATGTGGAAACAAAATATTGTATTTCTGTGTGTGATGCCAGAAAAACTGACACCCATTCCCAGAGGCAGGAATGAACCCCAGCAGAGTGTGCTGTGTCACACTCCAGGTGTGCCAAGGACTGAAAATACAGGGAGGGAGCAATTTGTGCATCAGTAGTGCTGCCTGAAAAGCTGTGTGTGGAAATCCCAACCCAACCCACTTCCCCTCACGCTTTGGTCAGTGCAGGAATCCCAGGGTTTGGTGGCGGGGAGTGAGGGAGCAGTGTCAGGGATTGGGACAATGGGGGACTCTGACCTGTGGGCAAAAAGCTCTCGTGTTGAGTTGAAGCTCAGTGATGGTCCTGCAGCGGTCCTGTCTCAGCCTTCCTTAAAAGAAATGCTTGGTTTTATGCTGGCTCAAAAAACCAAAAAACCCCTCTGTCACTTCCAAAAGGACACCAAGGCCGTGGGATGCATCACTCAAAGGTTTCCCATCGCTTTCTGAGCTGCTCCACCTTACCTGGTGTGGGTGACACATCCTGCTTGGTCTTTTTTAACAGATCTTCAAATGGATCTTTTGTCTCCTCAGATTTTGAGGACAGTAACACCGACTCCAAGCCCTTGGCTGGCCTGGCAGGGACTAAAGGGGGTTCATTGGCCAGGAGAACCAGCGCTTGTTTGGGATCTACATTTGTGCTGGGCTGGCCCACCTGTAACGTTTGGGGTTTGGAAGGACCACCCAGACATGCTGGCTGGAGGGAGCTGGTGGGAGAAGGGCTGTGGCCCTGCAGGAGCAAGGAGCCAGCTGCTGGCATAGCTGGAGCCTGGCTGAACAGGTTTGGCATGGACAGTGTGGCCATGTGGGGCTGAGGTCTCTGTGGTGGGTAGAAGCTGGCAGTGGGGGTTATGAAGCTGGAGCTGTACGCGTGACCTAAGGAAGGGGTGAAGGAGCCCCTCGGGGGTCTGACCAGGGACACTGGAAGGGCTCTTGGCAGTGTCTGGGTGAATGGATTTGGGGAGGGCTGTAGAAAAGGTGGTGGAGCTGGGGCAGGATAGGCGAGGGGCTGGGCAAACGGTGGAGCTGGAGGAGGCACGAAGTCACTTGGCAGGGTGCCGAAGGGGGGCGCGGGGGCCGAGCCCTGCGGGACCGAGCCCTGTGGGGCCCTGCCCGGCCAGCCCGCGGTTCTCAGCGGGTCCAGCAGGCTCAGCAGGAGGTCACCCTCGTTTCCTGCACCTTCCGTCTTCACCCGCACGGGCTGCAGCATCTCAGCAGTGCCTGCAGCACTGCACAGCAGCTGCAAGGGGTGAGAGGAGGCATTGACAGACTGCTGCATTTCAGGGTCTAAGGACACATTCCCAGTCCCAAAGGGCTCTGGGATAAGATCTGACACCAGGGGGCTGCGCCCATGAGTGGTGAGGATTTCCGCTGACCCAGCTGGAGCCTGGTGCTTGGAAGCTCTGGGTGCTGGTGGTGGTGGCACAATTCCCAGTTCTGGAGTCTTTCTTCCCTGTGGCCTAGGAATGGTAATGTTCCCTTGAATGGCAGGATTGGATTCATCCTTTTCTGCAGGAGCCAGACCACTGTCTCTGCTCTGGGGTCTCCTGGTGATGGGGGGCATGTTACCCAGGGCAGCCAAGGGTCTTTCAGGTGAGCTTTGGGAATATTTGGTGGGAATAGCCATATCATCATGGCCCATACTCCACAGCTTGTTGTAAGCGTGGGACAGCTTCATGCTTGGCACAATCCTGCTCCTCTCGGACACACCAAGATCCATTCTCTGCAAGAGAGCAGAACAAACATTAACTCTTAGTGATGCCCCCCCAACAGGAGCAGGAAGTGATTTCAGGCTGCTGTGATGGAAGAGGATCTGCCCTCAAGTGGGAAGTGCAGAGGGACAAGAGCATGTGGCCAGGAAGGACAGACAGGAACCAGCCAGAACTCTGCAGCTCCAGTTCCAGCTCTGCCTCCAAGGGGTTGTTCAGCTGGGACATGTTGTGCATCTGTCACAGCCCAGTAAGGAGCACACACCTGTGTCCAAGGCACAGAAGCTGAGAAGCCTTAACTGCTGCATGGAAAAAGCTGACAAATGAAATATCTGACTGTAACACTGAATTCAATATTATTATAAGGTAGAAATGACATTTGCTTTTATTGTCAGATGGAGATCTTGGAGTCTGCTTTAATTTAGCACTTTCAGAGCTACGGCCCTTCACAAACCATCCTGTTTCTTCAGAGGGAGATTGTTCAAATGATGCTTAACCCAAAATAGCCAGATTAAAAAAAAACCCAACGTTTAGAGGGCACCTGAAAATTACCAATTATTCATCCTCAGTGCTGATCAACTTCAAAGATAATTGTGTGTGACAGCCACTGGAGAAACAGACTCAAAGGAACAGGGCAAATATTCCCTCCTTCAGAAGGAAAGGCTTTAGAGGAAACAGTTACTTATAACTGAGTCCCATTTAAGCCATTTCTTAATTCAGAAATTAATTCTGTAACACATTTGCAAACCCCTAGAAAATAGATTATGATGAAGATTATTATTATTAGGATCCACTAACTAATATAAAAAAGTTCCTCAGAATGAGCTCTGTGCCACCCCCAGGGCACAGGAACCGCCCAACCTGGTATTCAAAGGAGCAGCGCTGCTCTGCCTCCTCCTTGGGCATCCGCAGATCCTCCAGGCTCTTGGCCTGGCTCAGGGGCTGGGGCTGGGCTTCTACTTCCAAGTTGGGGAAGATGTCTTCCAGGAGGTTGACTTCTGAGGCCTTGCTGGAGAGCAGAGGGCTCGGGGGCAGCGGCTCTCTCAGTTTCTCTGGGCTGCCCACATCCTCTCCTTCGGCGCTGTCCGACTCCTTCAGGGCCCGGTATGGTTGAGGCCTGGCACAGAACCAAAAATCACGTTGCAAATGACCTTATTTGTAATTCTTTGTTTTGAACACAATTTCCTAAGGAGCTGGATGTGTTACGAAGGGCTCCCCAGTGGCAAATACAGCTCAGATAACCCCGTGCAGAGAAGGCTGGGAGCAGTGCCCAAGGGCAGGGGGACATGCAGAGGGGACCTGGCACCTGAGGGTGCTCAGAAGGGCAAGAGCCAAGTGGGAACCGCTGAGAGGAAAGCTGTGGTCATGCAGGCACAGCCAGGCTGAGGAGGGAGCTCTCAGAGCAGGGATGATGGGACACCAGCTCCCCATGCTGGCTGTCTGGGCTCCCCTCAGGCCAGGCACAGCCTCTGCACCCCGTGTTTGCAGGAACTGACATCCTTGGGCTTCGAGCTAACTCAGCACACAACGTAACTCAGTGTTTTCCTGCAATAATTGGGAGCACTGTGCAGGCTCCAATGATTTCACTGGTGTCATCTTATCAAGAAACACCACAATCCATTATGGAGACACCTCCTTTACATTCCCAGCCAAGGCTGAGTTAGCAGGATGCTTCTCTTGCACATACCTCAGCAAAAAAACTGAACCAGCACATTTGCATTTTGGTGTGTGTACAGAGAGCAGCAGCACAATGTGCATCCAATTAATAACAACAAGTGCCACACATGGCTGTAGGGATTGGCACTTGACTGGCAGCCAGTTGTACTGTGGCATTTAAACAAGCTTTCAATTAAAAGAAAATATTTGTGAGACCTGCAAAAACACATCCTATGGAAGAACCCTCCTCCTCTTTCCATATTTTATCATAATACATCTATATCATGCAAATTCATACAGAGCCCAGCTGGCTTCCTTCCCCAGCACACACACAGCACCGAGCCTGCACCAGGACAGGGGCACTGCAGGTACCAGGCAGACAGGGATGGCACACAGCCTCAGGAGGGGAGCTCACAAATTTCCGTTGTGTCTTTAGTCTCACATCATTCTAGGTCACACTGCAACCCCCCAAGGGATATTCTGCAAACAAAACTGCAAAACCAAACATGAGGAGGGGGAATGTCTTCTGGCCGTTTCCTACTGAACCTCCCCACCCCAACCGCCTGCAGTCACATCCCTTCCCTGTCAGCCTCCAAACCTGTGTCTGCAGCACACAGTGGATTTCAGCAACTGCAGACCCCTCTGTCCCACTGGCAGCCTCCTTCTCCAGCCTGGTATGACCCAGCTGTGGCTGCCAGGCTTCAGCTGCTCAACTGTGACTGGGCATCATCCATCTCCCAGCTCCTGAACTGCCCGGATGTGGCATCATGTGGATTTCTGAAGCAGCAGCTCACAGTACCCTGGCCCCTCTTCCTACAGGTTCTGGTCAAACCAGTGACTGCATTTGTTAAAATAATGAATGCAACTCTGTGCAATTTATCTCCCTTTCATCCTCTATAAATCCTCAAGCAGGTGAGGTTAGGAAATAACAAATCCTCTGCTGACATTCAGTGAGGGCTCAGCTCAGAGCTGCCCGCTGGGGTTGGGATGTTCCAGTAGGCAGCAAGAAGGATTTAATGCAGCTGAACCTGCAGCTGGCAGAGCCCCTCTCACCTCACATGGGCACCCTGGGCAGGCTGTGGTCCTTTCCCTACCACAGGCACCGTGGGCAGGGGCCAGAACCCTCCAGCCGCAGCATCAATGAGCAGTTCTGGCCCAGCTGTTCAGCACTGTCTTTCAAGACTGAGTTAGAGAGGTTTGGGAATGTACAAATTACAGTCAAAACCTGGATACAAATAGACACAACGAACTTCCTGCTTCTTGTATAATTGTCAGATTGTACCCAATGCCCTTAGAAGACACCTGCAGGGATGTGATACCTGACAGACCACACAACCAGAGAGGCTGGGATCAAACAGGTGACACTGGAAAAGGCTGATAACTGCACTGGAACGAGGCTCACAGGACAGCCCAAAAGCACAGTAGCACCACACAAGAATGAATGGTGGAAGGTTTGGACAGGAGCACAAGCAGCATATTGGAACAAAGGACAAATGGAAGGGTGACATCCCACAGAGCTTGAGTCGATGGAAGCCCATAAGCTGTATGTTGCTGCAGTGTTTCATGCAGGAGGATGCTTTTTCATGCTGCTCAACATCAAAACAAACAAGCAGGAAAAATGCTGGTCATTCATCAAGCACTGCACAGAGACCCCAGGAGCATCTCCAAAATCCCAGAACACGAGCAGGTGCCCTGAGCAATGCAAACCCCACTGTTCAAAGCTGGCATGAACACAACAAAAGAGTAAAGGATAGACCATTCGAAAGGAGCAGAGAAGAAAAAGTTTTCAGAGAAGCCAGAGACAGGATCCTCTTCCTGCTGAAATTCATCATCAGAGGAGTCCTCAGAGAGGAAGACTGTATAGTGTCGCATGGGCTTTACGAGGCTGGGGAACAGGAAGAGAAAAGGAAGTTATCCAGTGGTCACAGTGACAGCTCCCAAGGAGAGAAACCAGGGGCTCCAGAGACCCAGATCATCCTGACCCCAGCTGACTGCACAGCGGAGAGCTCAGCAGGGAAGCTGAGCTCTGCTGCCCAGGCACAGAACACAACCCCTCTGCCAAGGGCAGGGTGCTGTGGGGTGCCCACAGTCACACCACAGTGCAGGGGACAATACAGAAACCACCTTTCCCCACCACGCTCCCTGCAGAGCTGGGCACCTCTTTGTTCTTCAGACAGCTCTGCTCCTCAGGCTCTCTGAGCTCTGACAAACATTAGATCTCCCTCTCTGCTTTACAGACATTTAGTCTGAGGCACAAGAGGAGCTGTTGACTCTACGGTACCAGTTCCTACTTGTATCTATTCTTCACATTTGAAACTGCTTCACTCTAGAATAAAACATGAGCTGTCCAAGGATTGGTATGAAATGCAGTTTGTCAAGTAAAGTGTGTGTGTTCCTTTCTTCAGCAGATAACTGAGAATCAGTTCTTAAAGATTAGGTCAGGAAAAGAGAAGTTGGACCCTGCAACCAGCAGCCCAAGAGGGCCTGAGCTGCCACTGCCAATGAATGTTTACTCACAGTCAGGTGAGAGCTGATTAATAAAAAGTCTCTAAGAGGTGGCAGTGGCTGCAGCCAACGGTGTTAAACCACAGTCTGCGTTATTCCAATTAAAACTGGTGCATTGCTTGCTTTCCCCTCTCCTGCTGTAACAGGTATCCAGGGGAAGGAAGTGGGGTCACTGCAGCAGGAAACATTTGTTATAACATTTTTTTAACTTTTTTTTTTTTAGAAAGTGGCTATGAAAAAAATCAATTTACACTAACAAAAAGCTCCACCTAAAATAAATATGAAAGCAAAGATACTTTAAAAATACTTGTTTTGTACTTAGATACATACGTCTGTGTTCCTTGGATGAGTAAATTACCATCTGACATGACTCCAGAAAATCTAAAATTATGTCCAGAAATCCAGAGTCACACTAAATTTCCACATATCCTGCTGATCCACTCAATGTTTGGTAACTGCATATAAGAACTGAACTGGTACATTCCCTTAGAGCACTGCTCAGGTACCTTTTGTTTGCCTCCAGATATGCCCCATCCCAATGCACTGTGTCTGGTGTGCAATTCAGTGAACTGGGAACAAACTCTGAAGAAATAACATGGATTGTGTTGGCCAGATCACCAATGGCACTGCAGTACAAAAAGCCTTAATTACAGTGCAAGGTAACAGGCCCTGGTTTGGCCGTGTGGTGAGAGCTTAAATGAAAAGAACAAGCCCTGAGTTTAGCTGTTGCTGTGCTCTGTCAGAGATTTCAGTGCAAGATACGGTGTGGACAATCTAAAACCGTCCAAATCTACATTTTTCACTGGCTTGAGGCAGTAGAACGCACCGAAAGTGCTCGTTCCCTCATTAAGGGAGCTCGGGAGCTCTCCCGCGGCTGCCCCTGCCCTCCTGCACGGAGAGGTGCAAGAGCAGAGCTGCGGGAGGGGCTGGAGAGGGAAAGGGAGATGGGAAGGCAAGGGCAAAGGGAAAAGGGAAGGGGAAAGGGAAGGGAAAGTGTCGGACCCCAGGCTGTGGCAGGCTGCCGGGGCTGCCCCGGTGCCGCTCCGTGCCCGTGGTCCGGGGCTGCCAGCGCCGCTCGCCGCAAGCCCCGTGGCAGCCGCGACGCCGCGCGGCCGGGACGCTCCACGGCGCCGGCACCAGCGCGGAGCGGGGGCTCCGTTTTAATGAGGAAGATCTGCATCTCGGGAGCTTTTTTCATGTGTCAGGATGCATGGACAAATCAGCAGCACATCACGCTGGCCAAAAATGAAATGCTGACAAATGTAGATATTTCAAATTTAATTGACACCTAAATGTACTTGAGATAGAAAAAAATATATACAGAAAATGGGAGTGCAGGATATGGGAATTAATAAGGAGAAATCTGTAATAATTTTAAAGGGTGTTTTGCTTATGAGAAAATTAAATTTGTATATTTTATTACAGTAGTGCTTTTTCCTGAATATTGAGATTATGGCACAAAGGGGTGCATGGACTTATTATTCTCCTAAAAAGGGCTCCCCAGATTTGAGGAAGAATTATTTTTTACTGACATAGTTTTTTAACGAAGAGCTACACAGAAACTCTAGGGAATTAAAGAATTTGTCCCTCTTAGACAGTAAAATGCAGAGAATGAGGGATTTGGATGTACAGGCTTTTTCTTGCCGCTACGAGATAGGAGGCTTGGGACAGAAGGGATTACCTGGGAACTCTTCCATGTGAACACAGCACAGACCTACCCGTGGAATTCCTTCCTGCATATCCTGCACACACAGCAGCAGGCAGAGCTCCCTGCTTGGCAAGGCCATGGAAGACCTTCACCACCCCCAAGTGCTGCGGGTGGGGCTCAGAGAGCCTGGTTACATCTGCAATTCTCAGTGCCCTACGAGCCTGCCCCATCACACACAGCCCCACCGAGCTCATCCCAAATCCCGGGCAGTGCTCGCTGGGGCACTCCCAGTGCCAGGGAATGCAGAGCTCCTCTGCCAAGCCCTCCAGGGCTGCTGCAGGGCCACAGTGACCTGTCTCACTGGGACAGAAAAAAAAAAGTTTGTGGGAAACATCATGAAAATTCTGTATTTTGTGAAAACATCTTAACTGTAAAGACTCAGTAAAATTAGCAGCAATAAACTAGATCCAAATAAAATAATTAAAATACAATATATTTCCAGCATTGGTACCATGTTTACCATTCGTGTTCATGTTTATCTGTGGTCTGATAGTGGCAGGAATTGAAGATACACGTTAGTAGTGAGCAACACTGGGATGTCAGCAGCTTTTGAACCCAAACATGCAGAATCCTCCATAGGAACACACATAAATGTTAAATTGATTCAATTATCCTCCACCTAAATCCAGTGAGTCATCAGATTAAATATTAAGAAAAGGTTTTTAGTTTAAAAATCCCCACAACCTCTGTGCAGGGTCAGCACAGCCCTTTGCAGGAGCTGCATCTGATCCACAAGAGGGCAACCAAATTCCACTGTAAAATGGACAAATATTCCTGTACAACGGAGAAGTCACCATTGAGTTTAGGCCAAAGCCAGAGCACACCCCCACCCTGGCATGGCTGGAAAGAGCTGCCCATGCACTGAAGCCCCTCCAGTGTGTTTGTCACACACAGCAGCGTCCCTTGGGCTACACTGGCAATTTCACAACATCCCCAGGTCAATACACCCACATTTCAGTGCATCCACAGCTCAGTACATCCATTCCCTGCTCAGGGCCACCCCGAGGGCCCATTGCTAACTCCACTCTGGCACTGTCAGGAATCTCCAACACACACACCTTTTTGTCTTCTTTGCAAAAATCCCTGAATAAGTGACATTAGTGAAAGCGCCTGCAAAAGCCTCCCTGAGGTAACAGAACATGCCTATACTGGTGTGCACAAGAGAGACACTGGAAACCAACACCTTTTGTCCAGGAGCAGGGGGCTGCAGCAGCACAGCTGCTCTGGAACATTCCTCCTTCACTGCCACAGCTAAAGGGGGGATAAATTTGGTGGTACTGTGCAAAGTGAAGCCCTAAAAGCCCTCACCACAGAGCTCACACAGACATCACAGTCCTGTTAATGCACTCCAGAGACAGACACAGCCCCTTCTGCCATCACTGTAAAATAACCAGTTCTGCACCCTCCAGGTACTACAGCCCGGCAAGAACATGGCATCTGCAGGGCTGGAACTAACATTTTCCTTGAAAGAAAAATGCAAAACAAAACAACAAAGAAATGAACAAACCTCTAACATCTGAACACTTTCACTGAAGAGGCTGATAAGAGTGCGCGTAACTTGGCAAACCAGAATTTTTCCACAAGCAAACTTTGGTTACTTGCTTTTTCACACTTCCTCCACAATGTTCCAAAAAATTATTAAAAAATCAATTTTTTTCTTAGTTAAAATTAGTTGACTTTGATCTGTAATATTTTTTAATGTTTCCTTTGCTGAGTCCCAGCTCTGACGATGTTGTTTGCTGATGCAAGTAGAGAGAAGCAGAGCAGCACAGTACTTACTGTTCTGGGCTGGGCACTGAGGTCCTCCGGCCCTCCACACCAATGTTGCTCTTGGGCCTCTTAACCACATGAGGTCTTGGTGGGCGAACCTGCAGCATTCACAGAGACATCTCATCAAACACTTCCCCTGATCCAACAGCAGACCCAGGTAACAGATATGGAGAGCCACCATTCAGCATTGTTCTGTCTTTTGTGCCAAACCAATGTTACACATGAATGTGGATACATCAATGAATCTAAAGTATTAATATAAACCACAGCCCCACGACTTGCAAATGAAACATTTATCCTTGTCACCATTTGCTATTTGCTCTGTCCTGTTTGGTATGGGCTGAATTTTGGAGAAAAGATTCCGTAAGCGTGAGCTTCCCCCTGTGCAGCCAGTGCTGAGAGTAAAGCTGGCAATGTCCATGTGCTCTGGGCATGGCACTGGGCACCAGGGCTCAGCTCTGACACCACGACCCTTCTGGCCACCTGCTCCTAGGAGCCCAACCTCTCAGGCAAGGACTTCTGTGTAAGGGAACACTGGAAAATGTGTACTTAGGATAAATGTTTTAACATTAAAAACTCAGCTCATTCTTCATTAAAAATTTGCTTTCTTCCAGCAGCTGAACACAAACCCTCACCAGCCATGTTGTCATTATCACTCCTGGTATTACATTAATCTTTTGTTGTCTGTAATAAAATCCAAAGCTTTTGTGTGGAAGATGATGTTACTGCCAAACCAACCTCAAATACATACCTATCACCTTCTAATGTATGGAAGTTCAGCTTGATTTCTGACCAGGATCTCCACAAGCAAAAACCTTATTTCACAAGCATAAGCCTTATTTCAGGAAAGGAATAAGCACTTGTGCTCAGTTTGTGTATGTGCCAGCCTCCACTGGTGAGGAATCCTGCGCTGAAATTACCCCTGTGAGTCAAATGTGGGAATTTACAGCACCAGGGCCAGACTGTACACACCAGCTTCACATGTTTTCTTAAGAAAGTACAACTCTACCTGAAATAGAGTTGGATCTTTTGGCTCAGCTCAACGCTAATCTCAACAGAAATCCCCAAACACCCAAATAAAGTTGGAAATACAACTCAGCTCCTGGCCTCCCAGAGCTTGTGTTCCCTTAAGAGGCACAACAGAAAGGAGCTGTTCATGGCCTACAGCCTGAGTGCTCTGGGGTGACTAAGGACATTTTAAAAAATATTATTTGTTGGGGAAGATGAGCTTTCCAGATTTGTTTTGGTTTTGTTTTGTTTTTTTAAATTTTTATTCCCAGGCACATAAACCTCAAATTTTCCTGCCAGGAGAAAGCCACCAAATGGTGTATAGTGCTCTTCCCTACACACCAGTATGCAGAAAATAGCAGCAGCATTATTGCATTGAATTTTCATTTCAAAGGAAATGGTGCACAGCAGATATGATGAAGAAATCCAGAGCTGTATTGCCACTATTTCTTAGGAAAAAGGGCTTATGAAAAGGTCAGATGTTAAGGTCTTGGAGATCAGTCCCCACACAAGGCTGCTCCTCTCTACAATAAAGACAGCTTAAGAATGTGAATTTATAGCAGGAATGGAAGGATTAAGTTTGTGGCAACTTCAACTGAACTTGCAACATGGTGAAACATGGGGAAAAGAACAACAGAGCTAATTAGAGGAGCTGAGCTGTCAGAGCGCAGCAGAATGGCTCGGTGCCAACAAACAAAAGGAATGGGCTGGCAATCAGCAGGATCGATGAAGAATACTGCTTCATTAGGGCTGATAAAACAGGGAGAGACCGCAGAGAGGAGTGCGGGAGAGGGGGGCGACAGGCAGGAGGAACGGGGGAGAGGAGAGCGCGAAGGAGAAAGGGAAAGAGAGGAAGAAAGCAAGCTGCTTAATTAAATGGGAGCTGGGAGCTGATGTGTAAAGCTGGCCTGTCAGCGTGCTGGGAACACTTTCACCTTTCAGGTGGGTGTGCTGCCGAGGAGGGAGAGAGATGAGAGTTTGGGGTGGCTCCGGGGGCCCCCAGCTCAGTGCGGTGCGGGGTGACAAAGCCAAGCAGGATTTAGAGCATTGCTCACGGGGAACTGCAGGGAAAAGCCAGGAATCAAGTCAATTCCTTGCTGGATTTTGAGTCTCCCATAGCCACAGAGGCAAGGTTAAATGCTTATCAAATGCAAAAGTATCAAAGAAATCCAATTACGTGAGCACACAGCCAAAAGAAAAAAGGTAAACTTCCAGGACAGAAGGGTTGAATGTGCTTATCACTGCCCCCATCAACTTTATGCATAATTATTATATTTTAACTTTTTCTAATTGAATAAAGTTTCCAAACAGCCACTATTAATCCAAACAGACCTCCATTAATTAGAAGCAACAACCCTCTCTCTTTCATAATACCACTACCACTCATTTCCAAAGCAGCAGAATGCAAAGAACGTCTCTGTTCTGCTTCCTTAACCTTTCTTTGGTCTGTGTTTTTGGCTTTATTATTAGCAATTACTCATATTGCAAGCACTAGTGCCCATGGATTCCTCCTTACAGCACAAAGTACTTCTCAGGAATTCTGATATTATGTGGCCCTGGCTGGAAGAGCAGAGGGACCTGGTCTCCTCCTGCAGTGCTTGTGTACAAGGCCAGGATAAATCACTTGCTGATACCCACCTCTGTAGGAGCTGCCAAGCCTGAGAAGGAAAAAGCAGCCTGCACAAAGTGTTATTTACACATACAGAAATGTGTTGCAACTACTAAAAGCCAAATAACAGTTCTGAACAACAACAAATTTATGTATATTTTGTAGAAGCATATTTTTGGGATTGATTATAATAATTTACATTTATCTTGAATTTCCTCTTGATGAATGAAGCCTTTCTGTTCCACTTACTGACACAGCCAGAGAAATGCAACAGGAGCTTTCAAACATTTTCAACCTTTTATCAATCACATTGGGAGCAAAGACAGTTGCACCAACCATGTTACAGTAAGGACTATTAATACACTGCAGCTGGGAGATTAAACAGTCTTAACAAGACTTCCACATAATAAATGACTCCATTTGAACAATACAATTCAGCAACTTTGGTACAGAGGAATCACAACATGCCCCCTTACACCTGCCAAATGTGGAACACGAGGGCATGGAAGCCCCACAGGATCCCCACAGTACATGGAAAGACTGATCCTAGTGAAACACATCTGGGAGATTGCATTTAAGAGAACACACATAATCACAGACAATGCTACTTTTTAAACACAGAAAACAGAAATCTTCAGGGAAAAAACACCATAAAAATGTCTCTGTTAAGCTAAACACCCAGAGTTAAAAAGAGGGAAGAGAAGAAACACATGCCACTGAAATGTCACACAGGAACATGCACCAGAGATCAAAAGTTAAAACACACACCCCGTTGCAATTGTTAACCAGTTACCTGCTCATCCAAAACACATTTTAATAAGTTTTAGCAAGATTAGATTTGAAAACTTGCATCTCTCTCTTTCTTATGCATGTATGTGTATGGATAAGGAAGCAAGATGATTTGGGGAGAATTATATTCATAAAGCTTAAGTCCTGAATACACAGAAATATCTTCCAAGGCTGTGGCAAAATCCAACACCCCTCCTAAATTGATACTTCTTGCCCATGCCTCTAAAAAAAATAAAAATCTGGTGCAGACCCAGCAGGGTGTCCAGTTTTAATGCCATCCTGCATGGTCCATAGGTAAAAACTGTCCTACAGAGTGTTTTGGGGGAAAAACTGCTGAGATAAGGTATCCCTACCTAACACAGTACAGGCACTGCATTGCCAATAATTTCTGTGCAGTTCTTCCATGGAAGAGTCCCTTCCTCTGGCCAACCTGCCATGCCTTCGTTTGTGCCACCCGTAACACGGTACCAATGTTCTACTGCCAAAGATCAACCTTATTTTCTTCAAGTCTATTTACACATCTGTCCCATGGAGAAGAATTAGGCATCCCAAATTAATTTAAAGAGTAACTTGCAGAGAATAAATATTTTCTCTTCAGATTTCTGCTTCCTTTCAGGATGTGAGTTCTGTGCAAGTCTTCAAAAGCTCACTGGCTAAAAACTTCTGCCAGCCAGACTAGCAGGGCTTTGTGTGTAAGAAATCACCGCAAAAGTCAAACCAGACGTGGCCAGAGCAGCCCCAGTTACCTGCAGAGCTGCCCGAGAGCTGCAGGGCTCGCCAGAGAAAAGCAGAACAACCGCGGGTCCCAGGGCTGTGCCGCAGCAGAGAGAAGGCAGTTTAGGAGCATAATTCACACATGGCTTTTGTGCAGAGTTTGACAATCCAAACTACCAGGGTTTAGTAGTGCTACAAAGAATGTAACTCAGGCAGTGTTAAGCTGTGGCAGCGAAACGATCTCCAGCTACTCACGGGCCTGGAGGAGCGCTGGATCTTTGGGGGCGGCGGCCGCGGCGGGCGGAGTCTGTGCTGCTGCAGCAAAGTGGAGACTAAATTAAAGTCACCTGCATGGAAACACCGCTGATGTCCTGGCAAAAGTGGCATGAGCATGTGACAGCACGCGATTTACCTTCATACTCACCTCACAAAATCCCATCTTTCTTAGTTTGTTTTTCCAAACCAGTGACAAACCTCATGACCCATGGCGTGCCCCGGCAGCACAGGTACCGCGTCTGCCTGGGCCAAACCCAGCTCCAGTCACGCCAAAGGCAGCAGGGACAGCACTCCAACCAGACAGTCAGAATTTACTGACACAACAAAGATGTTCGAGGTGGATTCTTGGACCTTGAGGGTTGAGTATCCTGGTTTGCATTTGCATAAATGTAGTCTAGAACCAAGGATTCTAGAAATGGAAACCGGGATACTCAAAACCACTTCCACTAAAATCTCGAATGATTTTAGTGCTAGTGAAAACCTATGGAGAAAGCCTCAAACCAGACATTTAAGAGCACAGAAAAAAACTTTTCAAGCACTTAAAGGTGAGCTTATGTTCAGATCCTGTCCTGGATTTCACTCCGAAGTGACCAACAATTACAAGTCCGACCTTAAAGCATCATGATGGCCTAGAACTCAAAACTACTTGTGCAAGTATCATTTTAGTTCTGTGTAAGTGAAAATGACACATACTACAAATACTCTATATATTTATATTTAAATAAACTACTCCTTTGCAGAAGCCAATTTTTTCATTTCCTTATCCTGTCGTTAGATTATTTTTTCCAGCTGAGATTTAGATATCACGTATCTAAATCATCTCTGATCAAAAATTAGTTCTACGTGTTTCCACAATACAGACATACAAATGCTGCTTTGGGAAAAGATTAAAGGTGTAGAAACTTTTTTGTCTCCTTGGACTTCTAACCAGGCATCATGTTAACTCCCAGAACTGTGACCTCAGTGCTTGTAACAACAGAGGCAAATCCAGCACACAGATTCCAGTTTCAGTTACCCACTGCAGTGCTCCCAGCTTCTGTCTGTCACCTCAGTGGGATAAGCAAGTGTGTTCAAACTCTCCGTGTTTACTGGGAGAGCCACTGATTTGAAGTTAATTTGTTAATGCAGCAAAACACATTGTTTCTAAAAGGTCAGCAGGTGAAGCTGTGTTGGAATATCAACTTAATTACCTGAGCTGCAGGGATGAATGGGCACTAACCAGCACATGGCTGCAGTGCTAAAAGCTGCTAAATTGCTATTCTAGATATGGTCCTAAATGTATGTACTATGGCTTTTCCTGTGAAGGGGAGAAATGCCTAAATTAGCACTTTCTCACCAATAGCTGTTTACCAGCATACCTTTTTCCTCTGGATATTTGCTTAATTGTCTTGTTCTAAATAATTCCGAAGCAACAAGACAGAAACTCACAGAAAGCCAATTTTATGACTGCGGATCTTGCACTGCTTTACTAATTATCAGACAAGTGACTTTAAGCTATGAGATGCTGGAGCAAGAAAAATCTTACATTCACTTTTACACTATCAAAATACTATTTAAAATTATAGATCCCACATCTCATAAAGTAGCTATTATATGCCCAAGGAACTTTCACAATACAGCTATTCAGGGTTTTCTACTAGAGAAAACATTACAAAAGGGTAATTTTTGGTCTGCAAGGTAACAGCCTGTGGGCAGAATATTATCTCAAACTAATTGTGGATGTCTTCTGAGATTTTTTTTCAAAGTGGTATTCAAAACAGAGCCTTGTGAGTAAATTAGAGGTGCTAGTTCATGTGTAACAACAAGTGCAACCAGAAGGAAATGCTCAAAGGAAACACAACCAGATAAAAATGGGTTTGTGAGTATGTAGGTAAAGAAGTGTTTCTCTTTCTCAATTAGCAGTGAGAGTGTTTCCAGTAATTTCCAAAGCAAAGCTTTTCTACATGAGTATCTTGTTTCCTTTCGAAACTGAGGACTGGTTTGAAAATACTTTAAAGCCAATCAGCCACAGGAGAGAGATGCCTTGTGCTGGATGAAGCCAGGCTCACACACACCAGGCTGCAAGAGACCTGAAGTGCTGACTTTGGGAGAACATGCTGGACCTCAACTGAACACTCAATTAAAAAAAAAAAAAAAAGGGAGAAAATAACAACACTGAAAAATGTCTGGTACCTAAAAAGATTCAGTAGAGAAAGCAGATGGAATCTACGAGGCAGCTGTTTTATTATCCATCCAGATCCCTGCACAGCACACTCTGCTTTTTACATGCTCCCATATGTACAGCTCACAAACTGGGATGACAGGAACAGTGTATGCTTTACAGCATATATTTTTAATTTACACTCTGAAATACTTCAACGGAAATCTGCTGGGTCCTGTGATAAAAATAATCTCCATGTTTTAAGGGATGCCTCATTCTTCAAGCTACATTTGTAGATAAGGAAGGTAGAACAAGTCTGGCAAAAATGCAGCAACACCTAAAGCCAAAATCCCAAAACCACAGGAAGACCACTGTGGATTATTAATGTTGATAACTCATGCTATTCTAAAAACTCATGCCTTAAACAGTAAACTCTTGGGCTGTAGAACTGGATGATATTTTCTTTCTTTTGTCTGCAATTACAGAAGAAAGGGAATAATTTTGAGAATGACATGCATCTATTTCTCTGTGTGTGTTCAGGAGCCTTAGACATGCCATGCCCAAAGTAGCATGTGTTGTTCTGTGATGTAGATAGGAGGAATATGATGGTATCTGTGGTTAAAGACCTGTCAAGACTTCTGATTCACTTCCCAGTGCCACTGCCAGGAAAGTCCCTATCCTATGCAGACCAGCAGTAAAACCCACAGAAAGTGGTATGAGTAAAATTTGAGACTGTGACCACTTAGTGCTCTACTCACACTTTCTGCCTGCTGAGCAGCTGAACACCAGCCCTGACCTGCCCTCATCTATACCTGCACTCAGTTCTTCTAAAAAAATGTAAACCACCCCTGAACCATTAAACCGATCTGATCCTGACACTCTGCAGTCTGAAGACTCCTGACATTTTCCAACAGAGATGCCTGTCAACAGCCTCTTATTTACCTGGCACAGATTCCAGGTACCATAGTCTGAAAGCCTCTGCACACTGAGCTATGTGCAGTTGGTACCTCTTCCCACAAACAAGTGCCTACAGAACACAAAATATTTAATTCAATTTAGAGTCGTTCTGGTTCAAAGACGCCTCACACATGCTGTTTCCATTTTGTTCCCGTGTAGTGAGGCCCAGGATGGCAAAGCATCATGCTGCAGACAGTAACTCCACAAGGCAGGAGCAGGCCAGGGCTCTGCTGATCCCATTTGCTCTGCTCTGGTCCTGCAGAGCTTTGTCATCCCTGCTCCTCACTGGGCCTTCCTTGGCAATTTACTCCAGCACTCACCACTGTTTGGGCAAGGGATTCATTTGCCACGATTCACTACACTATACACATGCACACACACACTAGATTTCTGCTCTGAGAAGGTGTCAGAAAAACCAAAGAAATTTCTACATAAAGAATGGACTTTGAGCCCCTTTCTTTGAGATAGTCACTGTGACACACAACACTGCAGCCCCTTTTACCTGTTCTCCTTGTCCCCTCAGGCAACCACTGGTGACTTTGAATAATTTCTTGTAACTTCTTTGATATTTTGGCACCACTTTGCACTTAACTTTTTGCACCAGATTTTTTTCTGTACTCTGCAGTAACAGCAGATTCCTGCACTGACAGTATCCGTGCCTCAGTCCTAGATGGGTGACTCAGTGAACACACAGGATGTTCCTGGTGCTACACTAAGCCAGGAAGGAACATATCCTATGGATTCTGCACTGCACAATGGGCCTTACCCTGAAGCAGCACAGCCTTCATTTGTCCAGAAGGAGAATAAAACCCCAACTCTCTGTGACGTTGCTGCATAATGACAGGACCATGAAGGAAAACTCCCTTAACTCATCGAAGCAGGCCCTTTCTGGATTACAGCAAAGCAGCAAGGAGGGCTTTTGTCCAGCTATTCACAGAGGTAGAACAGGGAAGGGGTTGGAAGAGAATCTCACTGAGATGATAATTTTCCAGAGGACTTTTACCAAAATGAGGTTCATTTTGCTGTGGTTTGTTTTCATTCTGTATATTTCTCAACATACACGGATGGAGAGACATGTTGCAAAAAATCTGAGACCCCAGGAATATATTTATCCCCATGTGTTAGAGCCTATCCATCTTCTACCTCAGCAGAGTTTAAAATCACAGCTAATAGGTTAACAACTGTTTTTCTTCTGCTTCAGATGAGGAATATCAGAAAGCTGGGGGAATATTCGGCTTCCCAATTTGTACTGACTGCTCAGTGCTACCTGCAATGTCTGTTTGACAGGACTGACATTTTGTACCGCTGTGAGATGGGAGAACGTGTGACATTTTTATTCATGGTGGCGTACGCCCTTGTAATGATCAGCCCTGGTCGATGTGCTTACTGCAGCAGCCCCGAGCCCTCGGAGAACAAACACGAGCCCGAGGTGCCAGCAGTTTGGCTGCCTTATTAAACACCACCAGGATTCTAACGAAGAGCAACTGCTGGAAAATCTCACTGTCAAATCCTCAAGGACATTGTCAACATGGAACTAACTACATATATTTTTCATGTAAAATACTAGAAAATCCAGCAATGCAATATTAAATTTAAAGAAAAAAGCCACACTGGTTTTCTTTTTTAACTGGTTATTTTGTCAGCTTTATGTTGGCTTTCTGAGGTCCTGATGCTGGAATTCAAATCAAAGAGATCATGTAACCCACATGATTTAAAATGTTGGAAAATGGACATATCCCTTATTATCTCTTAACAGCTATTCCTCTCTAGCAAGTGGAATACTTGCACAGAAAAATAAAAGAATAAGAAAAAAGAGATGGTCTCTCATTTAAGGAGTTCTACAAACAGCAATGACTCTCTGCTTCACTCAGCTTCATCATTCACCAGGCCAGGCTGCATAACTTCGGAGACACTCTCCCCCACACACCCACAGAAGGACACGGACCCTCCGTCTGCAGCCTGGCACTCCCAGCTGTTTTATTTGGTATTCATCAGCCCAGCTCTGAAGGGCAAATCTAAAAAGTGCCTGGCCAAACAAACAGTCATAGTGGGGTCAGCACTTACAAGCATCATATGTTTCACATACTCTTTCCCTTTAATCTCCTGGTTTAATCCAGTGGCCCAGAGGTCAATTCAGACAGTTCTGGCCTAAGTGCACATATCAACTTCACAAGTAATACATAAGAAGCTTCTGGATGCTGATCTACATTGACAGAGAAGCAAGTCATCCAGAAGACACTGAGAGCTCTCCTCAAGTTGTCAATCTAGGTGATTTGGGTAGCCTTGCATGTACTGATGTATTTATTTTCTATGTATGTATTATTTATAAAGCACAACTCTCCTTCCACATGCCAGCAGTGATGGACCAAGATCCTGTCTACGAGATATATGTGGGTTCCTCAGCAGTACAGGACTAACAAGGAGACTCTGCAGACATGTTACAGCTGCTGTCGCTTGTCACAAGCCCTGGGAGGTCGGCTCAGCCAGCATTCCCTTCACACATCCAGGCATTGCAGCACCTGACACGATGTATCCGGGGCAGGGCAGTGATTCCCAACATCCCCGTGTGAGGAGTGCTTGAAATACCGAGGCAGCTGGAAAACACTAAAAGCCATAGTCTGCAAAGTGCTTTTTTTGTGGCTGAACACATCTGCTGGATGTAGACTGAGGCCACAATCTTACTGCAAAGCATCAATTCCTGCATGGCACCAGGCCCACAGTAACTCCACTGCTGCAGTGGCTGGAGAGAACCCAGCTGTGCCTGCTCCTTGGGAAGCCCTGGAGAGCAGGTGCAGGAGGGGCAGAGACCCAGGGCATGCTCTGAAGGTGCTGCTCACACTTGTCCCAGACGGGCACACATGGCCAGTGCAGGCTTTCCCTAACACCCACCCCATGGATTGCCAGTTCTGCTAATCCTGCACACCACAAAGCAGAATTTCAATCCTTTCTTCTCTGGTCCATTGACATTGGTTTTACTCCTCTGACTAAGAACACTGTCCCCATAGAACCTGATGGGACATTTGAGTGGTCTCAAGCAAACATTAGATGGACAAGTGCTTCTGAGTCAAGACATTTGTCTTTCTTGCGGGGTGACTTTAACTGAGCGACATCGAATTCTTTCCTGAAAGGAACAGGCAAAGAAAGGAGTGAGAACAAATGAGGGTAGAAGATACACTTTCTGAAGACAAAATAATTTTAAAGAACTTATACTTTTGCTAAATCCATAAAGAATCAAACGAAGAGGAGGGAGGAAACCCCATGTGGCTCCAGGGAACGGAAATGGGAACCCACATTGCTCATCTGTGGGGAAGAGTGGAAGGGAGGCTCATTTTCTTAATGAAGTCCTGCTATTGTCTGAGCAGCTCAGAGGGGCCAGAGGAGGAGCTGGCTCTGCTACCAGAGCGTATGGTTATACGAATATTAGCAAATGAACTTGTTTTCCCCTTTCCCCTTTGGTTTCTACCTCAGTGCCACACAATGCCTGCTGTGATCCAGGGGAACCTGCTATTGTTCTGATGCACCTGGGTGTGAAGGGAGTCACAGGGTATGGCAAAGGAGCCTTCCTCCCTTCCCTACTTCATCCCTTTTACCCTGGAGATAATCCCTCCTCTGCTGCCTCTGGCCTCAGCGATCCAGTTCTGCATTCCTGGAATGCAGCTGGCTGGTGTTCTCCCCATCTTCCCCCTGACCTCTTAATGCCATTTAATCTCCTGGAAGAAGAGCACTGCCCTACAAAGCAGAGTTGTTTGTTCTGTGTGTCCAAGTGCAGACTGTGAATAGGAGAAATGAACATGTTCATTTACAGCAAAAGGGCTCAGAACAGCAAATAAGATGGCAATTTCCATGCTGTGGCCTGCAAAAGTTTAACAGCAGTCAGAATGAGCTGGGGAGAGAGCCCAGAGAAGCCTTTCCACAGTCAGACAAGCTGCTTCAGTACATTAGTGCATTTTCCATTTGTTTCATAGCTGTTTACATTAGTCCCCAGAGCACTGGTTCTCTGTAGTTTGCATCAAGACTGAAACATGATTGAATCTCTCTACTAAAGATATACATGGAAGAGTCTTTTGTATTTTCCTAAGCTGTACACCTTTTGGTACATAAATGGAATTAAATATCCTATTTGCTGGTAAATAAAAACAAGCCACAGAAAACATAAACCCAGCTAAGCTGACAAAAGACATTCTAATTATAACAGACACAATTAGAGAGCTGTACAGAGCTGCCAGGATCACTTGCTTCTAATGAAATGATTCCCTTTCCCAACAAGTGATGTTTCTGGCAGCTTATCATTTGCTGGTTTAATTGCACTAAATCAGTGCTGCTACTGACTGTGGGGAAGCTCCTAAGGAAGAACGTTTTTAAGTGTAGGTTTGATTTTAAAGCCCTTGGGCTCATCCTGTGTGCTCACACCACCTCTCCCAGACTGTTGGGAAGGCTGGGCACAGGTACCAATCCTGTATTTACTCTGTGGGTCCTGCCAAAGGAGCCCAAACAGCTGCTTGCTTGGACAAGGAACCTGTTCAAAACAGTCACCATGACACTGTGTAGTGTTTATTCTCCAAACAGCTCAAGGACAACACAGAAATGTGTGTTCTACCTAAAAAGTACAAGTGTAGGCATGGAAACAAGGGCCCAAACCCCCGAGTCACAAATCACCTGCATTAGTGTCCCACTCTACCTTGATCAGGGCTCACAGGGCTCCCAGTGCCTGCCCTGCCTGGCACACTGGGAAGGATCCTGAGGACAGCTCTGACAGCTGAATATGCAGCATGTGTTCTGATGCTTTTAGGACATTTTGGTCAGGTTTTAAGACAAAAACCAGAAGGAAGTAAGTAATAGTACATTCATAGAATCATTAAGGTTGAAAAAGACTGTTCAGATCATCAAGTCCAACCATCAGCCCAGCATCATAAGAGATATTCTCTGTAGCACTGGATCTTCTGTAATAATTAACCTTACTCTTACCCCACACACAGAGCACTACTCAGTACTACAAACCTCTCATTTGAATCTTGGCCTTGGCTTGAAAATTAAACCCTGAGCCGTTAAACCCTGAGCTGCCTGCACCACTCCTGTTACTTGTTGAGTGCAGTTGCACTGTCCCAGAGTCTGGGGTGATAGCAGGAATCAATAAGAAAGGCACACCCTGGGTAAAGCAAGCGAAGTCCCACCCAGGAAAAGCAGTGGTCCCACCCTCCCACGGTGGTGTCTTTAGTAAGAGCACTTTGTTTAGATCTTTACCGCATTGCCCCAGGCTCTCTGGCTAAAATCCTTCTTTTCACCATCAAGGAGAGCTTTCCCACAATGTCTTTGTATTACAGAAAGCATCATTAAAACAATTCCATAATAAACAAGGCTGTCCGATGATGCCCGATCACCACTCACCAAGCCGAGCCAGGACATACAGAATCTCCCCCAGCCCGATAATTACTGCCAAATTTTGGTGAACCATCAGCTGAGGGGCTGTGCTTTCACAGGCATTTCAAGCTATGTCACTGATATTTTCGTAGCCTAACAACTGCAGATACACAACTGTGTTTGGAAAAGCTAGCAACTCCCTCACTCTAGGGTGAGAGATAATGAGTTAAAATTAAAGGTTGCTGCTGGCTCGCTAGCCCATCCCCCTTTAGCTAATCTGTCATGTAATGAAGAGAAGCACCCAGCACAGGACAGCTCGCTGCCGGCTCACTTACAGCGGGCTGATTAAGAATGTTCAACCAACAGCAGACTGCAGACCTTTCCGAGGAAAATAAATAGACTGTATGCAAATGTGTTTGTCACTTTGACAGCACGTCTCAATTAAAGCCCGCGCGGCGGCTGTGCGGCGCCCGCTGCAGCGCTGGGCCGGGCTCCCTGCATCGCCGCGCGCCCCGAGCCGGGGCCCTGACCCCCAGCGCATGCATGCATTTTAAACCTCGCTGCCAGCCGCACAATGCTGCGCTCCGAGAGAGCCCCTGACAATGAGAAAAAAGCCTCTTTCATCCTCTTCAGTTTGGAAGAGCTGTGAATGCACAAACAGCCCTTATTTCAGAGTTCTTGCACCTTTTTAATTGTTCCCACCTTCTGTATTCTAGACGGAGTTAAAAGTGACACTAAAATCTCTGCCTTTAATCACGAGTTAGAAGCCATCTCCCATTTATACAGTAAATGTTGCTGCTTTTTTCCTCCCAAAAGCCTTAATCTATATTTCATAAACCTGAGCATCTTTTCCTTTTGAATGAAAGTATGACTTCATTTTTGTTTTGGCATTGGGCTATCAGGAAAAGCAGACCCGTGCCAGGACAAAGGCTGTGAGTGAGAGAGCCCTACAACTGCTTAGTCAGATCAGTTTTTGGAAACCAACATTTGTAATGTGATGACAGCCACAAACATGCAGCCAGAGAGCCTCTCCCCACAGCCAGGGGTCAGGAAAGCTGATGTGTGTTTCTTTCGACACAGAGGAAGTGATCATTAAAAAATTTGAAAGTGACTGTTAAAAAACCTCATGAATTTAAATTTGCACTTACCACTCAAATATATATTTAATTAATCTACCAAAATGTTTGAACCATCCATCGTTCACAAAAATCTAAAGGAGAAACTGAAAATAAATTGTAATATTATCTGATTTTTGACTGCTTCAAATGAAATGTAACATGTCCCTGCTGGAGCTAGATGGCTGCATTCCTCCAGTAGCCCAAATTCCTCTCAACTGTACTGGCACAGAAAGTAATGGAAAAATAAATCTCTACTGCAAATACTTAATTAGAAGAGAATGATTTTTAAAAAGCCTCCAAGAACTTACATTTAGCACGGTGGTGAAAGTACTGAAGGAAATAAATCTAATTCTAAAATGATGCAGACAACACTTCTCTGAGTACTGATCAGAGCTCGGGTAGCCCCATCTAATACCTGAACAGTCAGTGCAGCCCCACCGAGTGGTTTCTATTCATGGACACTTCTCTAAAACTAGTTTTTTATAATGTTTTACAATTGCTTTAAAATTACACTTTGCTTCCTTAGAAGAAATGAGATATTCCCTCCCGTTTTCTGGTCAAAACGGTGTAGAGAACAGATAGAGCAAAAAAAAAAAAAAAAAAGAGAACAGTGAATATAAATCATGTTATTTTTTGAGTCAGACTACACTTAATAGGGGAACACTGGCAAACTAATAATAAATATTGGGTGTTTTTCCATGAAAATCACAGCAACTACAACATTTTCTAAATAGTTGGCTCTTCAAACCTCCCCACAAACTCTGTTTTGCAGACAAATCAAAAGAAACATTACACGAGTAACTAATGTGAACAGCTCAGCTGCCAATACTGAATACAGAGTACACTAACAAGCTATTAATTGATTTTTCCATCTTAGTTAATTGCATTTAATTTTCAGATAATGTTCAAATGCTTTAATAGTTGGATGTTCCATATTGACACTAATGATCTGGCTAGATAACAGGGGATGTTTTAAATTCTACACCCACAGTCCTGAGGGCTGTAGCACCTTGCATGGTAAACCAGCCACAAAAGAGTTCATAGAATTGCTACAATAATTATGCTTCACACCCCATTCACTTATGGTTTATTTTCCTCAAAATCATCGTATGAACAAAAGGAACCAGTAAACCCCAGAAAAATCAGGTTTTGGAACCCCCTTTAAACAGATACAAATAAAACTAAAATAGCATAGTTCAGTGATTAAAAATAATGGGAGTTTGGCATATTTGTTATCATGACTTTTTCTGAACTATTTTTGCTGAGTCACATGATTGAGAAAAACTTTACACTAAGACCTACCTGACCAAAATGTACTGTGATTGGTCTCCTGTCCTCCCTTAATTTTGGGTCCTTCTTCTCGACCAGTGGCGATGGTGCTGTCCTCGGCAGGGGCTCCTCTGGCACTGCCGAGCACCCGTTCTCAGCAATGTCCTGTGTGGTAGGAAAAGGTGAATAGCATGGCCAGGAACACTCCTGAGTGAGGGGAAGGTGCACAAAGGAGACACTAGAGGATAATGCTGACTAACAATTTGGATGTTAGGGGAAAAAAACACCAAAGTACAGAAAAGAGAACACCGTTAGAAAAAACATTTCATCCGTCAGAGCTTGTACCCAACCCCTCTCTCCTCCCAGTACCAGTGGTGCAAACAGGACACTCAGTAAAATGTCTGACTTAAACACGCAAAAGCCAGGAAGTGCATGTGGAGAAAAAAAACCATAGCTCAGATTTTCTATTTTAGAAATTAATTCAACACAAGCCCAGGGACAGGGCATTCTGCTTATTGTAAACCTAAATGAACACTGTAATTCCATTTATGTACCGCACAGAATTATCCATAGCAGAACAATTACTGGTGGAAGTGACAAGGAGAGATGGAACTCAGAGCTTAGTTAGCTTTGCATTTCATCTTGGAGTCTGTGTGCACTACATATGCCTCCAGGAGAGGGTACAACACCAAGGGCTGTCTGGCAGAACACTTTTTGTTTGCTTTGACATTAGGTCTCATCTCCAGAAATGAAGTGACCCACCAGCCCAGGTTAGAGGACTTGGTAAGTGCAGGCATGGGGTGTGTAACACAGGTTTTGAAAAAGACAAAGGCCTGCAGACACCGGGAATCAGAGAAGGAGCAAAGAGTTTGAAAGTGAGTTGAGAAACAGTCTGTAACGCAGTGAGCCCCAAACCTTACATCTCTGCAACAATGCCAAGGAAATAATGCTGGGTAAATATGGAGAGAAGGCTGCACACGCTGGAGCTCTGCAAGGCTGACCTGAGGGTGGCTGCTGCCCCCGGCAGGGCTTTGATTCCCTGACCTCTGACACGGCCCCTCGAGCCCCCGGCTCGCTCAGGTACAATAATGAGCTGTGTAAGCTGATGGCCAATTAGAAATGGTTCCTTTGGACACACACTGACCTAATGTGTTTAGGTCAAATGAAACAAAAAGCTGGATGGACTTTCTAAGGGGCTTTGTCTGCTCCACAGAGAAGCTGAGACCCCTCTTTAGATCCAGCTGGTAGAGCAGTGGCTCCCCAATATGGGCATAAGGATCGTGGGGAATTAACAACTTGTTAAGGTCAAACTAGAGAGAAAAACTTTAGTCTTCCCCCCCCCGCCCTCCAGCTGCACAATGTCACCTTGTCTTGAAAAGGTACAACAAAGTCCTCCAAATTAGTAACAAAGGGCCCCAAAACAAGGCAATGACAAGAAACCCGAGTGTCTGTCAAACTCCTACTCCAGCTCCAGACAGCACTGAACCCTCAAGGAACCACTCAGTTTTGGACTCTTAGCCTATGGCAGCACCATTCCCAGTAATGGCACTAAACATAAACCCTATTTACCTATTTCTGTGGGGCGTGGAGATGCCTGGAGCTGCCGAAGCTGCAGCACACCCAGGGCCACCCAACCTGTGCTGAGCAAGGGCTGCTCCCGGCCCGGCAGAGCCCTGCCTGGAGCTGTGGCTCCAACCAAGGCAGTACACAGCTGGGAAGCAATGGAAAGCAAAGCACCTTCCCAAGCAAATTCCGGAAAAAGGACAGAAAAGTTTGGACATGAGGGGAATGGGAGGAAATAAAAGATAGAGAGATTAAGCCATTAAGCAAAATCCCCTCAGATGTGTAATGATTGCTGCAAATCCTTGAGCTTTTATTGCAATAGATTGGCTCTACTTCTCTGATGATATAATTGCATATAAAAGATAACATGTTCCTAAAGCCTACTTCCACTGTGTTTGGTGCAGACTTCCAAAGAAACCACAACATATTTTTTAAAAATTGCTTAATAAAATATGAGAATTAAATTATTTGATTCCTCTCTATTTTTTCATCATCCCCAAAAGGCAAACAAATCATCAATACAGCTTCACCCATCAAAGCAAAATCTGCTTCACAAAAGTTTGTTTTCTACCTTCAATGAAAACACATTTGAGTTAAAAAAACCACTGAAACCTGATCTTAAATTTTGTAATGGACTGCAAACACAGGCTAGAGAGGAGCAAAACACATTCTGAACGTCTCGAACATTGTGCAGGTCATGTTATAAAGCTCTAAATGAGTTGTTTCTAGAATACCAGGGATTAACGAGAGCCACACAGAGCTCTAGGAACGAAAATAATGTTGAATACATTAATGCCAAGTGCCCAACCATTTATATAAATTGTCTTAGCCAGAGCTTTCAGTAAGTTCCATTCTCCTGACTGAAAGTTGAGGACGGTACCATTCATATTCCTCCTTCTTCCTAATTCTATGCAGTTAAGCTTCAAATGAGCCACTAACGGAGGGACTTGACCACCACAGTCCATTTGTGAGATGGAAAAAGGCAGCCTTTGCAGAAAATACAAAAAGGGAAATGAAAAAGAAAAAAGAGGGGAAAAAAGGCAAAAAGAACTGTATCAGATATAAAATAAAGCTACCAGGCTGTATCTATTAACAATTATTTGCTCTCACTCATAAGAATCCTCTGAAAACTATTTCTGCTGCTTTGAAATACTGCACCACAAATGAACAAGGGATGGAAATGGAGCCCCATTCAATCTCCACTATCATATTAAAGAAGGACCTTACACACACCACAGTGACCTCTCAACAGGTCAATCCTGCATTTCTCATTTGCAATTCAAACCCAAGACTGGAGCAGACCAAGGGCAAAATGGGCTCTTGATTATATTTAAGAGGTCACCATTGCTATGCAGAGTTGGAGGAAGCAGACCTCCAGCTTTATTGCATTTTTAAATTCTATCTTGTACAGAAGCTGCTCGGATTTGGCAGCAAAAACTGGAAAAGGGATGTTTATATTTGACTTTTCCTTACCAGGGGCCTGCATACTTTCTATATTAATAATGGAAAATACAATGTTAAAATGCAGTGGATAGTAAGTTCAGTTTAAAAATAACCTTAGGTTACTCTTAGAAGATGAAAGACTAGCATCCCAAATTTGGCAAAAAGTAAATATTTAATGATGCCAGGATGTCAGACAGTTAACACTCACACATGCTGGCAAGGAAACACAGGATAAATACAATGCTCTTACATAAAACTGGGGAGGATGCATTAATAGACCTCTGCATAACAGACCCATAACGAAGCAGCACAGACATTTAGATTAAAAATGAGGGTGACCAAAACAGTGTTTGCTATTTTTATCACTTAACAGAGCAATCCCTAATTTTAGAGTTATCTTCCTATTGCATTCATGTGGAGAAGAGGATGGGATAGAAAAGGACAGAATAATAAAGGAGAGGTAGAGCAATGTGTGTCAACTACTCACAGCAATCTTTTAGGCTCTTACGAAAGCCTATGTTGAACAATCATGTTTTAAGCATCTCACTTACAGAAACACCACATAATAAGGAAGGTGAAACAAAATTGGGCCATTAAGTTGTAAATGTTGTTATGTGTGTTTTTTAAAGAGAAGCTTGCTGCTTGACAGACCAGGAGGACAACAAAAATAATAAAACAAAGCAATGACTGAATGAGGCTTTTCTCAGCCTCGTATACAAATGTCACACAACAGCACACAATTCTATTAGCATTTAAAATGCAGGAAAAAATCCGGTCATGTTACACAGCTCCAACTGCTTTAGAAACACACAAGAGAAGACCAAACATTTTATTGTTTAGGAAGGTTATGTCCAGAAATGAAACACGTGGAATGACATAAGGAAATCCATGTTCAAGAAAACTGCTTCATGTTTCTATTCTTTTCAAATTATACTTACAGTGGTCATATATAACGTAGTGTAATAAAATAAAATGGCATAAAAGCATCTGAAGCAACATTATCTTCCCCGAGAATCTGCAGCAATGTCTGGAGTGTTTAGAGAGGGAACAGCAGTTGGAATGCACACAGGTAATTCCTCGCTTCGCATCCCTCAAACAAAGTGGAGCAGTTTGGAATTGTGCTGTTTCCAAACACACAGATTTGGGAAACAACTAACAGTTTCAGTATTTTTTCCTGCAATAATTACAATTGGCAAAAGACAGCAACTCTAATAAATTCCTTCCTGTCTGAACTTTGCAACAGACATTCAAGAAACGCAGAAATACCCTTCCCAATGGCAGACAGACATGATGTTATTTTTCCTGACTGATTACTGCAAAAATAACAACAATTTGCCATTTGCAAAAGGTTCACTGCCAGAACAGTAGGGAAGAGCTCCCAGTCCACATGCAGTCCCCTTTCACAGTGCCCCAGCACGAAGGACAGGAGCAAGACCACTCCAAGCAGAACACTCAATTTGCTGGCTTTTGTGGGTTTAAGTCAGAGCTTTAATGTATTTGAAGACATTTTTTTTGTCTGTGAATATTTATAAGTGTGAAAAATCCAGGACAGCTGGTAATGCATTTTGAAGTGTGCTAACAACACTGTATCAAACAGCTTCCTATTGATCACATCATGCTTTCAGTGGCTAAGGATTTCAGACGTGGTGCTTATACATTTTGAATAAGAACTTCAAGTACCTTTTGCTTCAAGCGGTTTTTCACTTCTTTTATTCCCATTTTTGCATGATCTTTTGCCTGCATGAAAAATTAATTTAAGTTAAAATTCCTTTCTATTTCCAGCAGTGACTAAGTTTGTTTTCAGTTAATAAAAATGGCAATAAAAAATGTAACAAAATACTGAAAACACATTAAAACAAACAGAAAGCTAGAGAGACCCCAAGTAAACAAAAAACACCACCCCACCTTTGTCACAAAAATGTTGTTTTCCCTGTTTTGAAGCCACAAACATCTTTCATCCTTTTGCATTCCACATCCTCACTGTTCCCCTGTAACTATTTATCTTTGCTATGAACTTCCTTTCTTCCACACTGGTAGTGAGCTTGCAAACTCTCCTTGCAGTGCTCTGGATGCCAGTTCCATTTAGTAGAGCCAATCTCATCCTACTCCTCTCTCTCAGGCTGAAGGAAGGCAGCAGAGTTTGAATGCTTATCTCAATGCTTTTTGTAGCATTATTTCTCAAAATTGAGAATATAAGAAATTCTCACTTGTTTCTGTGCTGTTTGATCTGGCAGAGTGGAGCTGGCAGCCACACACGATAGCACAGCAACACACCAGCTGTTTGTTAACAGCACTGAAAACACTTCCATTTAAAGAATAACTCAGTAAGTTGGGGTCTAAATAAGCAGGTATAAGAAATCTCTAGGGAAAATTAATTGACATTTAGAAAAGATGGAAACAATTTGGAAAATGAGAGGATTCCCTTCTTTCGACGAAGCTGCAAGCAGGGAAAGCTGAGGTAACAATGATTTCCAACAGAGCAATGATGAGATGGTAGAGCCGCCTAGCAGAGCACACAGGCACTATTTCCCAGAAAGAGTTCTGTGTAATAAATGGAATTTATCATCTGTACTTTCAAAAGAAATCACAAGTTCCCATTGTCCTTTGCATTTCAACTGAGTTTAAATTTCAAAATGACTTTTTCATTTAAATTTGAAATTCGAATGAATGTATATTTTGAGTAATTCTGTGAGTCCAATAAAAATGGATGCAAGTCTTGAGTCTCATTTGAAAGGTTAAAACAGAATTGTAATTAGACTCTTAGCTCAGTAGTAAGCCAGTACTCAATACTTACAAACTTATAGACAGTCTTCATGGCAGGGTTAGCCTTGGTCTTTACTGTGTTTAAAATGGCTCCACTTCCTTTCTGTAATTATAGTAACAAGGGAAGAAATGTTATCAAAGCTCTTTAAAGCAAACAGCAATCTAAAATCCACCAGTCTTAAAATAACACAGCATTAACTACGCTTATTAGCAGAGTTGTGTATGAAAAGGTCAAATTTAAAGAAAAAGACCCAAGGAAAACCAGACTGAATGTTGCTCTGGTTTTGCCCAATTCTGTTTCATACACCACTTGTCCAAGGAAAAATACAGGTTTCTGCCAAGAGCCCTTGTCTTACAAACCCTGTCCTGTGCTTCCACTCACCCTCAGGGGTATCCTGCACATTCCATTAAAATCCTAAACAAGTTTAAGACACGAGTACCCTGAGAAACACTCAGTGTGTGAGGCAGAAACTCTGTCTCAGGACAGCCTGTATGTTCTGTCAGAAGAGGGGACATCTGCTTTTACTTTGCTCTTTTGCTTTCCCTCATCCCACAGTCCTGTTTATCACACACATGCTGCCTTTTTAACATACAAATACTTGATAAAGGGATAAATTGAGGGAAAATGGAATCTAACTCCGGTCACAAATGTTAATTCTGAAAAGCTGAATTTCATGTGATGAATATAATCAAAGTGATGAGCCAGTGATACATCAGCTGTAATAATCTGTTCATCTGGCTGGTGTTTTACACCTCTGCCACACCCCACGGACTATTGCTGTACAGCACCTTACTGAGAAACACAGGAGAAGAGCAAAATCCAAGGAAATAAACCCTGGCTAATATTGTATTTCCTACTTTCAGTGCAAAATTACATTTCCAGAGATCAAATTTGATTATATACAATCAGATGTAAGCAGCTTTAAGATTTACTGTCTCTGTCACTAGATGAAAATCCTCGATGGGCCAACCCCAGCTCCAGGGTGTCTGGCAGGCTCTCGTGTGCTTACCCTCACTGTGGACAGCCACTGGTGGTACAGTTTGTCGCTACCTACAGAGAATCAAACACACAAGCAAACAAAATGTAACCCTCTGCTGAACACAAAACAAGCTCCAAACATGAAGCGTTGGCACTTAGTGGTTCCAGAGCATGGACAGAACAGGACAGCCAGCCTTTTCTTTTAGGAGAAAACATAACAGCGATGAGAGATTTACACTTCCCTATTTTCTCTGTGTTGTCTCAGACATTGAGAACACAGATATTTTTAAGCTCACTAAAAGAAATCTGAGGTGATTCTGGGCAAAGCCAAGATTCTTCATCCAATGCAAGAACTCTGTAGTTGTACTTTATTAAGTGGTAAAGCTGAGGTTTTGTAAGACTGAACAGGCATTACTCAAAGTACAATACATTATTCAAAGTTCTTGACAGAGGAAAGAACAAAAATTTAAGACATTTCAGCCTGCCAGGATCACTAAGCTTCAGTTATTTAACTAGCAGCAATGATAAATTACATCATGATAACCCACAAATGGTAAGCCAACAAAACTGTCTGAAATTACCTTAAAATATTTCTTACCTGCATATTCTCCCATATTTATCTCCTCTTCAAACACGTCACTGAAACCCTCCCCAGAGTTCAGCAGATCCAGACGTCCATCAATGAACTGCATCAGCATTAAAAGACAGAAACACATCAACCATCCCATTCGTCATGTTTTTAGAAAGACTTTATCCTTCATTAGCTGGAATAACCTGTGTTTGCATTGGGTAGGGACTCAGGATAGAATGAAACTACCACCCAAACTGGCCCAATGTTGAACCCTGTTCAAAGGTGTGTGGTTTTGCTAAAAACCAGCATTCATGCTTGGCTACACATACATGTTTTCAGCTGCCCTAAAGTAGTAATTCTCTGTTCAACAGGAATATGCTTTCTGGACAAAGTTTACAGCAGATATCTTGGGCCCAGGCATGCTCAGATAAGAAAAACCCCTGGGCTCAGAGACCACTAGTGGGAAAACCCATCCACCTCTCAGTATAGAGAAAAGCCTCAGCATCTGAGTCTGAGAGAAGCCAGCAAGCAGGAACTGAGGTGCTGCACTACAGGATCAAGGAATATAGAAACAGCCCTCCAAACCCCATCTGAATTGTTACAGGATCTGCTTCCCCATGGAGCACTGGAGGCAGTACCTGTTTGAAGAGCTGCAGCTGGATGGCATTCTGCAGGAACTGTCTCATCACAGACGAACGGTGGGACACGAACGCTTCTTCACAGAAAGTGATGGGTTCACCCTGGAGAGTTCAGAGCATTAAACACTCAGACAGCCTTGACTGAGTCCATTTGAATCCACTGCCTCCATCTGACCTCCTTCCCATCCAAAGTAAACAGGTAAGTAACATAGGCCTTACCCTAGCACTGAGTAAACTGCACTTTATTTGGAGGTTCCAGCCTACAGGCTGGAAAATCGCAGATTATCAAAAATAAACCAGAGTGGTTTACACACATTTTGCTAAAGCTGAAGAACTTTCATCATTCAAAAAGCTAATTTTACTTACTGTCCCCAAAATATGACACAGTCATGTGAATTCTGTTGATGTATACTCTGCTTATCTGCCTCAGCAGGCCCAGCACAAAGAGGTCAGGAATGTCCACTCTGTTCTGCCCACAGTTCTGAAAAACTTGTATCGGAGGAGTGGAATTTCCCTTTCTCACAATCTTGTCAGCAAAAGACAGAAATTGTTTTGCAGCTCTACTTTTATCTGATTTTAATGAGTTATGGTAATGCTGAAGTCTGCTATGTATCCGCCATAAGGGCACCAATTTCCTCCACACTTCTACAAATAAGCAAATATATTTATTGAATTAAAAACAAGTAACAAAGAACAAAGTAACAAGTAACAAAGAAGGACTAAATTATACTGATGTATAATTATTATGGATGCTCATACTCAAATATGTTTGGACTCTTCATCTGTTGAGTATTCAAAATTAACATTAGATAGCAAAAAATCTTAAAGCACCCCCTTTAAAAGGATTATATAATTCTGTTTCTGAAAGCTTTAAATTAGCAATCTCATTTACCACTGTCTGTGTAAAATCAAAAAAACGGCCACTAAAATGACTGAGGACGAGGATCAATTGCACATCTGTCTAAGCACAGGGAGCGTCTCCTTCACAGAGGGAAGAAGTCACTTTCTTATGAGAGTTGCTGTCACCCCTTGCTTGAGCCAGTGGATTTCCATGGATTTGGAAAAAAAAGTAGGTTTCTTATGTGATAATTACAGTTGCAGGGTATTTTATTTTAAAAATACTAACCTAGCTTTGATTTACTCTGTTTACAGGGAAAACCAAAACCACTACATGCATTCCAGGCAAGAAGCATGAGTGTGAAAAAACCACTTTTTTCTTCTCCACTGTGGCTTTGCTCTCATCAGAATAAAGAATTATAAGACACTTCATTATTAAAAAAAGAAAAAAACCAAAGAGAAAACGTTTGGAAAAACAGGTCTGGCTGGTATGTGCATGTATACAAGACACTGCTGCCAGTCTCCAGGACACACATGACAAAGGTTCTGGCTCCAAAGCCAAAGTGTGCACTGTCTGAAAGGTTTTACTGCATTTAAATGACTAACAGCTGTCATCTACTTGACCAGTATGAAAAAGGTTTTCCCATTAACTTCAGATACTGGAACATAACAAAGGATCCCTGAAAAATATTTTATCCAAGTCAGAGAAATCTGAGTGAAAAGAGCCAGGACAAACGGGTAAAGAAAAATGCAGATTAGCCCACTAGCACAGACGTTCACCCAAGGAAGGTTTAGCTTTTGTTTAATCTTAAAAAACCTTTCAAAGGAAACAAGCAGCCCTTCCTATCACCTACAAGAATGTGAAATTTCCCCCATGGCCAGAGCAGAGCGTGGGCACCGTGGGATGAGCTCAGCCCTGTGAAGGGGAGGCGGCTGTGCCCCGCTATACCTCCAGCAGCTCCTCCTGCGCCCCCATCAACACACACCCTGCAGCTGGGGCACCAGCAGTGGTAGCACACTTCCATCCCAAAGTATTAATGATTGAGTTTGTTCATTAGGTTGATTAGACCTTTTGACTTCTTAAGAGACAATTCAGGCTCAACTGCTGCTGGATGACAGGAAAAACTTTAATCATCGAGGTCAAGCGTGAGCTTTGCAGCTCAGAATGCATTAGTGCCTTCCACCCTCGCTGACCTCCCTGAGATGCACGCACCGTTCCATCCCCAGCCACAGCTTCAGGACAAAAAGACAAGCTGGACAATAAGACCATTTCCCTGACAGCTCTGGTTAACTGTAAATTATAAAGCTAATCAGCTCTGCTTTTACTGACAAATGACATTGTACGTGAGGGGACACATGCAGAACGGCAGATATGTTGTGAAATGAATGGCCTTGTTTGCATATGAAACAATTAAAATAACTTGTCCTGAAAAACTCATCACCTCCTAAACTCAACTGGTTTCAACAATTAAAATTTAGGTCTCGATTCATCAACACCTTAAATATTCATTAATCCCCTCTCCAACTGTAAATGCCTAACAGAGGCTAAAATATTGCACTGCAAGGGCTCTAAATGTGTGCACAATATGACTCCATGAGGAATCTGACTTGATCTGTAATGTTACAGATAATTCACATCTATTTCAAGACTGGATCACAGAATTATTTTTATTACAAAAACGTACACGTTTAATCTGCAATCTTCTCTGAAGAGAAGAAACTTTAAAATATAAGATTAAGCTTTAAGATTACCAGATGTACTGAAAAAATAGGTGCCTTTTCTTTATGTCTTTGCAAATCTCCCTTTATATGACTATTTTATATTCATTTGGCATAATGAAGTTCATCAGGGCAGTGCTGCATCTTATGACCCCTTAAAAAGCTGAAAAGTTTCAGCCCACATCTGATCTGCTGCCAGACTTATTTTCAAATTGGAATTCTGTTACATTCTAAAATAACATTTAAAACTACTGAAGGCAGCAACTGGAAAACAAAAGGAGTCTAGGACTTATTTCCGACTGTTCTAGAGTTTCAGGAAACCTGCTGTTTTATTTCAAGAAGCCATAACGCAAATTAAAACCCAATTTTGTTAAGTAACACTATAAAAAATTTCACCATGATCCCTCATATTTTAAGGAAATCACTTTTCCTCAGCTCACTGGTTATGGCAGGAACATTCAGAGTGAATATAAAGGACTAAAATATGTGGGACAGAAGACAGTTCAGATGAGGGAAGGACATGGAAGAAGGGACAGAGGCAAACGTTTCTGGAAAGACACAGGAGCTCCGACAAGTCACGGAAATCCAATCACTGCCACTTGTGCAGGAGCGTGCACCTGGACAACAGTGCTTTGCAGGCAGCATGCGAGTGCTGGAGAGAACGGCATGGCAATAAAGACAAGGGTCAAAGGCAGGGGTCAAATTAGGTCAACAGTGAGACTCCCTCACACAAGCAAAGATTTCACAAAACTTGATTTTAAGAGGGAGAAAAAGCCCAATGAAAAGATCACCAACCCCAAGAAACCAAAACTGAAGGCTGTGTTTAGACAGCTCTCAGAGTTGTGTCACGGAAGGCAGGAGAGATGTGTGTGCACGAGCAGGGCCAGCATGAGGTGCAGGTGATGAACTCTGTGCCACGTCGTGCGTGCCCCCAGAGCGCGTGGGTGCTGCGGCACAGCCCCGCTAACAAACACCAACCTGAGCTGCTCTGCACAGCCCCATGCAGCCCAACGTGGCGGGGTGGAAAGACACATAAGGTGCCCACGTGAGAGCGGACAATCTGCAAGTCCAGTGTCACTGCAGCACCCTCCAATACGCAGCGAACCAAGGGCATGCAAGCCAGTCACGTATCACCTGTTTATTACCACCTGGTGCTGCAAATAATCACATCCTGTACTGACACTGGTTATGCTGCAAACGACAAAGTAAAGCCAGTAGGGATATTCTAGGACTCATCGTCCTTAATTCCATCCAGAATTATAATGAAAGCAAGACAAGAAACGATCTGGATATGTATGTGTCTGTGTCAGGTGCAGCAGCAGCCAAGGGCAAGGCACTGCTCTGCACACCTTTCCAGAACTGTGATTGCAATGTCAGGGAAAGATTAGCTCATCACAGCTGAAGAAGGATCATCAGCCAGCCAGCAGGATTCCATAAAGAGAACCCAAAATTGGTGACAGACACCTGATAGGACATTCAGCTTGCAATTGCACTGACAAATAACCTCTCATAACCAGTCCATACCTTCAGCACAAGAGAGCTCTTTGCATCCACCTCAGTCATAATGGAATCCAGAAAGCAGAGATCAAACTCTCCACATTAAGTGAACAATACCAGAGCTTTATTAGCATCTCAAGATGCAACTCAGGAACAAAGAAATCACACATTCAGAGATTTGACCACATGTTTTCTAAAGAAAACTACATTCAGGCTCTGTTCAAAAAAAGACTACTAGTTCTGATAAATGATTATTGCCAAGTGCAATCTTGAAAAGCGTTTTACAGCCATGTATTACCAATGCAGACTGCACTGCCCAAACACTCAGTGTCTCACATAAGTGCCCAGCTCCAACACCAGCCCAATTACAAATATTTTTTCCTGTTCCTCACTACAGTACGCAGCCTCTGGTAGAGACACAGCACAAGAGTACAAAACCAACTTCAAATAAAAGATGAAGCTGTCAAAAAATGTGTACCCAGAAAAAACTTCCATGACAGAGCAATGGTTTTGTTTCTCATTTCACACCCTGTTAGTTCATCAGGATACCTGGTACTTTCCTGTTAGACCAGGAAAAAAAAAAAGACACACACTCATATTTACAACTAATGAAAGTACTTGACTGTAATGAAGCCAGCCAGCTTTCCAAGTGTTTACATGGCTAATTCCAGCCACTGCCTGCCCTGATTTCATCACCTACAGCAGCCAGACACTTCCTATCCCTAAGCAACTGCTACAGCTCCGTAGCTGGAACTCAAGCAACAAGCCTGGCACATGAAGTGCAAAGAAGCCAGCAAGAAAGCATTTAGGGCTGGGAGGAAAAAGAAAGAAAAAAAATATCACCATTTCACAGATCAAGAATAGAGGCATGAAAATAATAAGTAACTTGTACACGGTCACAAAAGTCTCTGGCAGAGCCAGGGAAAAGAACCGAAATTTCTTTAATCCCTGCTCAGTCCCTTAAATACAAGGCTATTCTTCCTCTTCCTACTTGATATTGTGTCAATGCAGGAGTGTAGGTGTTGAAAGACTAACAAAAGGAAAGTAATAGTATGGTATTATGAGCTGAAAAACCTAATCTTTATCAGATACAGCAAATCTCTATGATGCTGCCTGCACTGGGAACTCTCTCTTTGTCCTGAATATGCTTTAAATTACTGGTATAATGTGTACTGGATATTGTTCCACTCTCATATTTATTCCACAAAAACCCCTGTGGCCTGCATGCGATTTTATCATTAGCTGGCAAGGTAATTTCAGGGCCTGGTTCTGCAATCATTCCATGAGCAATACTCCCATTGAAGATGGGATGTTCGGCATGCAAAGCAGCTGCCAATTCAGGGTCCCTGCAATGAAAAGGTCTTTTTCTATTCTAACTGTTGTGGAATATTAGTGACAATACAGAAGAGGAGAAAAATTGCAGTGCAATTCTTCATATGAGTTATTTTATACTACGACAAAATATAGAAGAGTGCTTGGAAAAACAATCTACACAAACTATCGCCTATCAGATAAACCATGAGCTATTTTTGCTTTATTTTTCAAAAATCAGTAGAATACAAAGTATTTTGTTAAAATAGGAAAAAAATCTCTACAGAAATAACAAATGATTGGCCAAGACTTACGAATGACCAACATGCCTTAAGATCACAAATATTAATATAGTCCTTCCTTTTGATTTCTTAGATACATGTAAAAAGCCCAAACTCATCCACATCAATGAAGTTTCCAGATAAAGTACATATGCTGAAAATATGTTTTTGTGCATGATGTAAATGACTCCTTGGTCTCAAGATCCCCAAAATCACATTCAATAAACAGCTATTTTGAAGAGTAAGATATTTTACTGTAAGATTTAGATGCTGATCTAGATGCAGAAGAACAAACTGTTTTTAACTTCACTAAAGCAATGTGAGAGAAGCCTTAGTCATGAAGAGAGGTCATAAAATCCCACTCTCTTAGCTAAGTAACAAACCCCCTGTCTCTATAAATAAAATGGATATAATGGAATGCAACTTTAATTTTGCACTGAGTTAGACACATCCAGTCTCTGGCAGATGCACTGATGTACACAGCGAAAGAACGGGGCCTGCAGTGCCCCCTCCTTCAAAGAGTAACTGGCAAAGGAAATGCTACAGTAGAACTCACTGAGGGTGGATCTGGCCTTGTGTTATACCACTCGAGGTATATATGCCTCATTTGGTGAGGAAGCCTCAACTACTGCCATGGGAAAAACACAGCCAGAAGAGACTCACTTTAGAGCAGATCCTATCCCCTGAGAGACGTTACCAGGGGCACTGGATTAGGAACACTGGGAAAAGGTTCCATTCCCTCCAGCCCAAGTCACGTACAGGTGTCTGGGGAAACTTAAGTGGTCAGTGATGAATACATAAATGCACACATGCGTGCTCACTGTTAAGTACCATACAGGTGAGACTGTAACTCAGTAACTTTGGTTACTGACAAGACACAGAAAACACATCAGTATAATCATCAAAACTGCTGCTCTTCTATCACTTCCATCAGATCACTAAAAGACTCATCTCACAATAGGCTGAAGTTCCAGACATATCAGAAAGTATCATTTTTATAGGCTAGGTTTGATTTCATTTCCCCAGGCTCTCCTGCACAACTTCTCACACCTTGCAGTTCTTATTTAAACCCTTTAAAAAGTAGAAACAAGAATAAAAAAGAAACCTCGCCTCTGAGAGTCTGGGAATGCTGGGTCTTCCAAGCACTTAGTGCCAGATCTCAGTCCCCCAGTTATGCCCTGGTATGTCCATAAACAGAAAGTTGCATCCAGTGTGAGGACAAAAAAGGAAGCAGGCTTTTCCTTTCTCCACTCTCCCCACGTTTTGCTCCATCCGTGAAGCAACAGCCAAGAGGAATTGTCGTACATTCCTGCAAACCCACAGCTCACACTTTAGAGCTCTGCAGCAAGTGGAATCATGTTGGGTTTGGCCACACGGCTCCTCCCAATTCCCATCCTATCGCAACGCATTTCTGACATGGAAACCATGCAAAATACCCAACTCCTTTGTGAGGGGGAAAATGCCATCTAATTAGAGCCCATGTGCAGGGAAGCATCTGGCTGGGAGCAGCGGTTCGGCAGCTCCCGGAGTTGTCGTGGAGACCAGGCGGGAGCGCCCGGAGCTGGCTGGCCGGGGCACGGGGCCAGCTGCACGGCTGCATGCTCTGACAGGGAGCAGATGGGCCGGGACTGCCGGCCTCTGCTCCCCTCCAGACCCACACGCCCTCCGAGATCAGCTGGAGCTTGTACAAGTCCCCCTCATCTGCCCTGGAACCTCTGGCTTCCACCGAGGAAACGGAACCTGGTGGAAGCTGCCAACTTTTCCACCAGAAGAGTCCACATGCAGTGCATCCATCCCATTTATATAATGATGATGTGGAGCACCAACAATTGAAAAAATATGATGCATGTGTTTGAAAAAACTCTAATTTTGAAGCTTTATTTTGGCATTCAGCTCAAACTGCATTCTTGGAAAAATGCACAGGAATTTCTGTGATGCACACAGTGCATGATTCCATCTTGGCAGGGGAAGTTAGATGCTGTTTTAATTATTAATAAAGTAAAACAAATGCTCCCCTACACACTCAAAAGAATTGTTAATAATAATAAAAGAATTGTTAATAATCATGTCTCTTATTGCGGTGACCTCACAGCTTTGAGACCCTATTTTCAGTTAATAATTTTCAGTCACATGAATACACGTTCTCTGTTCCAAATTCCTTTTTAACTCAAAGGCTTCTATTCACATGAGCTCAGCAGCCTGCTAAGAGCATCTTCAAGGGAAACAGAGTTGACAAAAATGCACAAAATCTCATCACTTTGGCTGGAAAATTCACTCACACAGGCACTGCCCCTGCCTTGCAGGAGGCACAACATCATCTACTCATTTTAGAAGATGAATTTTCCAGGAAAACATTTTTTCTTGTCTCAAACTCCCTCAGAAAGATGCCCAGCTTGTCAGTGCAGCTGCCTGCAGCCTCAGAGAATCCTGTAGCCCAAGATTCATCTTCCACAGACCCAACCCCATGGCAATTCTTGCCAGTACCACAAAGAACCTGCCCCACGGCTGCTGGGAATGCTCACAGCAGGCATTGCCTGCAGAAGCTTCAGGAATGCTGGCCACTGAGGAAAGAGGTACTAACCAACCAACTACCTCCAACTGTGGACATGGGTACAACGCTGGGACACTAATGGACATACAAAAATGTTACAGAGCTGCCTCAGCAGTACTGCTAATAACCAGTAACACAGAAATTTCCCACAGTTTATGCTAGATACTGACCACAATTGCTACAGCTCAGAATCACCCTGAACACTTTATTAGTGCAGTTACTGCCTGCTCCACTGATCACTACAAGTGTATTTTTCCATGTTTCCATTTCAGCAGTACTAAATTACATTGCTTCAAACACAGAAGTTCATCATTTAAAGAATGGAATATGCTTAACAGTGCTCTTAGTTCTGCTGTTGCTATATTTGACATGCAACATAAATTTCAGCTCATTTTTCAGGATTAAACAAATTACTCAGGAACTTTTAAAAACATTTTCATCACATACAAACTGCCTCCCCCCATCACATCCAACTTGATCAAGCATTTAAATTTGCAGCTGCCTGTCTTTCCACCCTCGATAAATACTTGCAAAGGTTCAAACCAATTCCAACGGTGCTAAAGAGTTAATGCTTGGTTCTGTGGTCACTGTAAATAAGCAGTTTTGGGTAAGCACTATTGCTGTCAGACACACAACGCTTTGCAGGTGTGGGCAATAATTAAAGGTTTCAGCACATCTACCTGGGTGAAGTATTTTTACCTCCTATTCTGAGGAGGAAGGCCTCTCTGTGGAGAGCAGAAGAGCTCATTAATGAGGCTAATTAGGTGTAAAGGGGGTAGAGTCTGGCATCAGCTGCAGCTTATAGAAGCTAATCATTAAGCTCTGTAATCTCTACCCCAGAACAGCAGATGATCATGTTCCTAGGTGACTGATGTTGCTAAGAAAATTTCCAGCACCTGAGTACCTGACCAAATACTTTTTGGTAAGACTAAAAATTCCCTTAACCCTCTACATGCCAGACAGCACAGTTGATACCATTTCTTCACTCATCAATTTTCTAACAATGAATATCCAATGGGATTCAAACTTGGCATGAGGCATTTAATGTGATTTATTTCAGAATTAGAAAACAAAAAAATCAATGCCACCAACAGCTTCTGGGAAGGAATGGCACAAAATAAGGGCTGATGGAGCAACACGTAAGAATAATACAGATAGAAGCAGTAATGCTTCAAAAAGAGTGACCACATATACCTCCTGAAGGTTTGTGAGTTCTCTGTGTAATTTCTTTGCATAGAGCACTGAGGGTAGTTACAATACCACAGGGATGAAAGCCTTGTTAATAAATATGTAAAATAAGGATTCCATTGTACTCACCTAATTTGAAATGAGTAAAAAGGATATAATTTCCATGGAGAGAGAATACATGGAAGCAGAGCTCAACCTGGAACTTGTTTTGTAAAATGAATTGCAAAACCAGCAAACTATTGCAGCACCTCAACATGAATTTTTGAGTTCATCAGGCAGAAAAGACCCTTTACTGGCAACCTGCTACTGTCCATTTTTCTCTCCAACTAAGCAGCAGATTTGAATCAAAAATTTTTAGATTCAATTCCAGTTCAAAAAGAAAGAGTATTTGTTACTTTCATGTTACTGTGGACTTGGAGATGCACAGACTAAATAGCATGAGCTGCTCAGAAGTGACACTGGCTCTCATTACCATCAGGATATGGATAAGCCACACTGGCAATCTAAGAGTTCTCTGAGCATCAACAGAAAAAATATCTCCAACAATAACTAGCACCTTATCTTACAATACAGATGTCAGATGAATGAATTGGATGATAAAATTCCTTTGTAGCCAGCATCCCATTATATTTAATAATTCTGTAGATATACTGTAAAGACCAAACCCCATTGGGCAATAGAAGTTTTTACAAATGCTCTGAGCTAAGACCCTTGCCCAGTAGTAAACACCTGGTGCTTCAGCTTCCCCTCTAGAAGAACACGTGCACAAGGAGTTTTTGGACAAGTCCAAAAGTGCTCAGTGAAGGGCATGTTTGCATATCAAACAAACCTGACCCAAGGCTTCTCCTAAGTATCTTTCCAAATTCCCCCAAACCAATACAAGCTTCCTCAGTATCACTTGATCAAGTGCTTGGCAGGATTATTGCCTATCCTACATAGAACACTCCTTGTTTATTTTGAACCTTTGCTGTTAGAAACTCCACTGGACTGCTTGAGGTTTTTCATACTAGAAGAAACAATGAGGAGTCACTCCTGATTCTCTTTCAAACTGTCAGCAAGAGCTTTCCCTGTAAACAGTGCTACAAAATTGACTGACATTCACAGTATCTCTGGGATTCAAATAAACAGACTGGACATTCTATGGGGAAAACATGCAGTGACGTCTGTAAGCAAGAGGCAAGTGTGGTCAGATGGGTAAGTACATACAAGTGTCTGAATTAACCAGAGGGAAGGGCAAACCAGAACTAGACTGCATTTTCATCAACAGTAACAACCTTTGTTTCCCTGAACTCTAACTCCCCACCATGATCAGATATGTGACAAAAGCCGGTCTGCAGAGACAGCAAACTGTCCAGAGGAGTGATTCCAAGATGTGGCACTATTTCTGTGCCTCTTTCCTGTTCCTGAGACATGCTCCATTGTTCCTTAGCCATGCACACCCTTCATTTCAGTAATTAGCTGTCAGCACAGCCCGACAGCAACTTGGTATTGTCTGCTCAAATTGTATTAATGAAATGCAATCCGCTAAATGTCCTGGATGCACATCTGTAATTGTGTTACATGGAGAGGCTGGGGACAGGGGCAAACTGCAGCTTCTAAACAGGGCACTGTGATCAAGCACATTAATCTGTTATTTCTTAGGGATTTGACAACCAATTAATGCTGCAGGGCTTATTGTATGGCAATAAGAATCAGTGATCCAACATCCAACAGTATAAGCTGTGCCTACCATTTGTGAACACAGCACCCCTAAAGGCAGAGACACAAGGACTACAGGTTGCAGCATTGCAAATGCCCTTTTTGTATTTAAAGATTCAGCAACCATATGTTGAAACCTAAATGTAGAACACTCAATGTACACACCACACTAAGGAAAATCAAATAAACCCCAAAACCCTTATCAAACATGCAAGTTTTTGATGTTCTTGAAGAATACAGAATGCAGTTGATGAGCCCTTGTTGTAAACTGATCCTTGTCAGTCAAGACACTGCACCATTTTCCATTTCATTTCTCCATCACCAAAGACTTTTCCAAAGAACAGGGCTTGGACAAGAAAAAAAAAAGAAGAAAAACACATAATAAAGATATCCTGTAGGTATAATAATCTTTGGAAAACTTTCATGTCAGTTCTGACTGTAAAATTGCTATTAACGTTTAATTAAAATTGAGCACAATAAGCTATGACAGGATAATGGCTGGGAAACGTGGCTTTAGGGCAGAGTGAGGGTATCTGGAACTCCGGCTGGATGTGATGCTTTATTTTTGGTTACATTTGGCAACTACTGAGATTTCTGAAACACAACTTAATTATAATGACCTACAGAAATCCACAGAAAAGAACAGCATTGCATTTCAGTTACCTCAGGATCTGTAACATATGCCAAATAAATCAGACATTTTTAGGACTCCAGTACTATCTAACCCTTAATTTTATTCATGTTCACACCCACACCAAAGAAAACTCTTTTTCAACTAAAAAGTCCCTGCAAGCCCCTCCCAAACAATTTAATATTTTGTTACTTTTCAGTAAATAAAATTTCCTCTCAGAGGTAGGAATTCCTTGAGTATCATTTACCTCCGTATTTTAAGGCAACAATCACACAGACCTGAAGAAGAAGTAGTCAAAAGCTTTGGGAATGACCCTGACTCAGGGAAATCAATCGTCCTTTACCAGGAGACAGCTTCACTGCTCACCCTGAAAATCCACTGTAAGAGAGCTGGACTGCAATTCATTGAACACGTAAAGGAGAGCATGTGATTATGTGACATTTGGAAGAGAACACATGCTCCCACGTTAGTTTAAAATCCCCAAGTGAGGGGCACATATGTATGTTCTTACATCAAGCAGTCCTCTCTATGCAGTGGAGGCCACTGCTCAAGAACAGAACATATTTAGAGTTTGATAGATACATTTGGGGAAAATATTGACATACTTCTTACAACTAAAAATGTTCCTTTAAGCGTGAGCACGAGCTCCCTTGGTTAGCCTCAGTTTCTGTAACAAACAATTTACAAGCCCCCTCCCTCTGTGTGAATGCTCGTTAGGTGCTGTTAATTCCAGGTACTCCTCTGACCAAGTATAAACAGCAGAGCCAAACAGCACCATCCCTGTCCTTCAAAACAGCCTGGACCTCCTCTGGTTTTACTGCCAGACACACAGCAACCATTCAGCAGTTCTTCAGTTTTAGGCAAGAAATTCAGGTAAGCAAGAGCATCCCCATTCTTTGACTGCTTTCAGGTGTAAAATGTTCTCGTGTCTAATAAGAAAGCATCTTTAGATAAAAGTGTTCTTTATTTTTCATATATTCTTGAGAATATGTTGAGAATATGTAATAAGTTATTGGTTGACCAATGGGGCATGAGCTTTATCCATACAAGTACAGACAGATCCTATGGAAAGGCAAGCCAGTCGCACATCTAATCCTCACAAATTGCTTTCATTTTCACCATTAATCCTCTCTAAGAAAAAATGTTCTGGACATACAGACTTTAACTACTGCTTGGAAAGCTTCACGTAAATAATTCTTTGGTATGTTTTTCTTTTCATGGAGCACCAGGAGTAAGCAAAGTGCACATATAATCTACAGCTTTTAAAGTGCACTCAAAGCAAACTCTTGGCCCCTTCATTTCCATAGTACTTCTAAGAATCCTGTATTAGTTACTAGCTTTCAGTAACATTTGATGCCAAATTATTGTAGTATGTCGAAATAACATAGTATCAATAACAACCTTAACACTTTAAGGATCAACAACATATATTTATGATATATATGTAACAAGCAAACAGTTACATGAGATCTACTATAAAATTTCTTGTTCTATAAATCACTAACCTAAATACTGCATCAGGAATTATTCAAAAGACAGCTACACTTGGATACAGGAGTAACCTTTAAGGAGTTAAAATGTCCTCAACTACAAGTCAAGTTGAAACTTATTTAATTAGGTTCTGTATTTGAAAAAATGAAATAAATTCTTTCATTAACTAAACCAAACTCCCTTAAAGGCAACAATATGTTCCCTCTCTGTCAGGACAGAGCGCAATGAAATCTTTATTTTAATTGGGGTTAGCTAAGGGGCCATTTGGCTTCAGATGCTTTGTTTATCAGCCCTAAGCTTTACAGCTTAGTCAGGACTTGAAATATTTTACTACAGAATGATTTNGAGATTATTTTAAATGTGCATTAGGTACCTTGAAAGAACCCCCTGACTACCTTTAGCACTCCTGGATATGGATCTCCTCTGCAAATGCCTGTTCAAGTGGGTTCTGCACCCCGGCCTTCCAGCAGAGGCAGCTGCACAACGAAGGCTCGAGCCATGGCCCCGACTACCCTGACCAAGCCAACACAAAACTCCCTTTGGGGAGGACATTTTAAACTTCCATATAGAAGTCTTGTACCCAAAAAGCTTGCAGGTGATCAGTTTAAAGACAAAGCAAAAGAATTCTTGTTTGGTAGATGATAGCTTTTTCCTGCAATAAACTAATTTACAAATTTCAGACATCTCCAGTAATGCAGTTACTGAAAATCCTAAGGAAACAGCTATCAAAGGAGGGGACAGAGAACAGGAATCACAGCCCCAGTTCACTCCAAAGTGCAGCTAAAATTATTGAAATAATCCAGAAAAATTTCCTGTGTTATTGTGAGGATCAAGCTTAGGCTGGATTTTGGACTTTTTCCTTATTAAAACTCTAAGCATTAGAAGTGTTCCTAAAACCAAAATGAAATGAAAAAAAAAAAAGAAATAAAGAAAACTCCAAGCCTAATTTCCATAAATGAAATACATCTGAACATATTTTCACATTCTTTTCTCCTGGATCACTGAAATGTGATGTGTCAGATCCTTTTTTTTTTTTTTTCCCCTTCAAAATGATAAACCTGATATAATTTGTAATTGTCTTCTGGAAGCCACTGGTGTTATGCTGCTGACAGTTTTATATACATTACATAACAAAGCACACCACATACATTATTTTAGTTAAAAACTATGCCAATACTATGTTATTAATTCCAGTTTAAGAATTTGATTATATTTTAAAAACAAAACTTAGTCTTTGTTTTATTATCAGAAATAAAAGCGCTGCTACTGACTCTGGAAGAATAAAGCTTATTTCAAACTAAACATTGAGATTTGTGCTTCATCTTTATGCTACCTGAAAGAAAATATAGCAATTCTAAATTAAATGTATTATTCATATATATTTTTTTAATTTCTTCTTTAGACAGCTGTGTGCATATCTGCTCTGTGCTGTTTTCTCATGAGAACTATAATAAATGAGCTGCTTCTGCAACTTCACAGCAGGTATTTTGATTTGAGAGTAATCACAGTTTTCTCTACAATCTTCATACAATTTATGTCCTGATCATCTAACAAGCAAGTAAAAGACTTAAATTGACATCAATATGTATACCTTTCTCTAACAATGCAAACTAATTGTATATCTCTAAATGATAAAAATGTTTATTAAAAAAAAAATCCAGTGACTATACCAACTATTGAGTTCAAAGCAAAGACACCACATGTGTCTAAATAAATATCAAGGAAGTGTCAGAGGTAAATGAGGAGAGACCAGGTGAAATGTGTGTGATGTGTTAATTGTATTCAAAAAAAATAATAGAGCAAGACAGAGAAGCTGAACTTCCAATTATCATAATGGTATCTACTTCACAACACATTTTCAAACTTGAAAGAGACATTTTAAACCATAGGAATTCTGAGCAGAATACCTCCAGCTGTGCTCTGCATAAATCTTGCACGCTGTACATACACAGTTTATTTAAATACCAAGTAAAGTTATGACTTACAAAATGCACATTTCAGTCACAATAGAATATCCGTCATCGCCAGAGCTGCTACTCACTGAATGAAAGGCTCAGAAAACAATGAATTAAATTCGAAAAAGATAAGAAAGGACAGAATATTTTCATTTGACGTTTTACCAGGCTGAAGTAGTGAGTTTTAAAGAACAATACGCTTATCAGCCCTCTGCAGAGTTTACATTTTTGTGTTCCCCAAAACAGAATAAAGAAGAAAAAGGTGGTCCTCAGTGTGAGACTAAGTTTTGCCTACACAGCATTTTGGCCATGAATTTGTCTCACCAATGCCTTGCCCATAGTAAATTCAGCGCTATTTGTGAAAAGCAGTTGCCTGGCTCTGATGCCTCGCAAGAACCAAACCAGACCCACAGCCTCGGTCCCCTCCGCGTTTCCCAGTGCACACGTGGGGTTGCCTAAGCCCAGGGCAGTTATCAGCATCTCCCCGGTGGCTGCGAGGGAAGCAGCTCTGCAGGATGGCAGTGCTCGCTGCCATGGAAGCAGCCACACCCCACTGTCATTCCCAGCTCCCGAGCAGAGGGCTCCTTCTGCATTTAGCCCCATCGCATTCCAGGTGTCACTGCACAAGCTCCATCACCCAGTTATGCAAATCATTAGAGCTAATTGGGACTTACTGCGTTTCACCTGCCTCTGTTGGTACCACACCAGTACCAATTGTACACTCCCATTCATACACAATATACATCGTGAAAGCCCAGAGTGGTGTGACTTCCTTGATTAAATATTCTGATTTTTATCATAATTTCATCATAAATATTCTGATTTTTATCATAATTTCATCAACTTTATCTGCTACTGAAGGCTACGTTACAAATCCAAATCCCAAAATCTCTTCCACCATCTTCTGTCAAGGGAAGTGATACTTTCTCTTCAGTTATACAGCTGCTCACACTACTGAGAATGTTCATTTCACTTCTTGCCTACCTGCCTGAAAGGTCCTTGGGGTGGGGTTTTTCATGGGTTTGTGTGTGTTGGTGTTATTTTTTTTCCTAATACCAGATATAACAGCTCATTTGAAAAAAACATACAGTCACTGAGTACCTCACACAGAAGCTGAATTCAAGGGTGATGTTATTTTCTGTTTGGTGTTTGTTTACGTGCCTTGTTGTTCCCCTCCAAGTCCCCTGCGCTTTATTAGTTCAGGAAATATCTCCAAGTTCTCCTGCATGGAGGCATTTGCACAAGGCTGTGCACTTGCAATTAGAACTGAAGTATCAGGAGACAACACAGTGAAAACACAGGCTAGAGTCAGCCTAAAACAAACAACCAAAGGCTTGAAACAAATTGAGAAGAAACAAAACCAAGTAAGTGCATCAAATAGCACAAACCCCAGAATCAGGTGTGAGAGGCACAGCCAAGTTAAGTGAATATCCAAATCCTTGCACAGCAAAACTGACAGACCACAGACTGCTCCCTGCAGAGCCTGCCCTGTAATAGGGAGATTGAGAAGCTTTGGAACAAAGCTCCTTTTATTTCTGCAGCACCACCACAGAAGACACAGAGTGACCTGATCCAGGCTGATGGCTGAACACACAACTTCTATGGGGGCTGCAGACAACAAAACCAAAGACAGTTTTTCTTAGCTTGCTCAAAGGTTCCACAAACTTAGTGACCACAAAAACCTAAACATCAGCACGAAGCAGGTAAACATTAATAATCTCAAAGCAGACCTGTGTACATCAGCATTCTGACACGACCCCCAAAGGAACTTCACGTTTCTACTATTACTGCAAGGTGAGATGTAGAGCACTCCATCCCTTCCCTTGGGCAAAGGTCCTGGACCCAAAACCATTCCCATGATGGATTTTAGAGGGTGGGGGGGAGGGGGAGTGATGGTTGCTATTTTTGCTTTGATTTGGGTTTTGCTGAATTTTTACTTTAACGTGTATGATGGACAGGGAAGTTTGCATGCACCTTTCAGGCCAGAAAAATCCACAATCAGCAGAGGGTCACGTTAACTTTCTCAAATATTACTTTTTATTACCTTCCCCTCACAATCCTGGACTTCCCCGTCCCTTAGTGTGGCATACAGAATTAGGTAACATAGGATCTTCTAACAGTTTGGAAATTACAATACATTTCGATTTACTACATACCAGACTGCTAGAAGAGATTAAAGAAAATGTCTTTTCAGGTTCATTAACATATGTATATGTCAACAGACTTAGATGTAGAATAATAAATGCCACTTTGAAGAACAGTAACTGCTTGTTAGAAAAAGAGCCATTTTTAAGGTTTAAAACAGCAAAAGCAGAAATTTGTCTATAGCAACAGTAAGGCTCAGAGAGGAAACAGCAACAGAATTGAAATGAAAACAAACATCACACAGAAAACAAATAAAACTCTGTTTCCCCACTAAATCTTTTCCAGTCAGTGACTGTGGATTCGGCACTTCCCACAGACGGTAAAACACGGCAATAGTTACACGTGGCTCCTAAGGGAGGTTGCTGAAAACTTAGGTCTTTAAAATGTCACAAAACACAGAATCTTCAGAGTAGGAAGAAAAAAGTCTTAAATTTCAGTCCCGGGATATATAGAAACTCAATTTATCTCCATTTTTATCACAAAAAATCAGATTTTACACACTGTCAGTGCCATTCTCATTGTCTGCTCCTACCTGTTAGTAAAGTCACCAGGATGACATTTAGAAATTACTGTCATTTAGGTACACCTAGACTGTCTCTACCGGCATGGATTTGAGAACTCAACCACTTGAACAGGAAAGAGTAAAGATGGGTGGGAGAAAATTCCTGATGCTATACATCAGCACTGACTTTAAAAGAAACTTAACAGAACTGCAAGTGAAACCAAAAGTTTTATTTAACAAGCTTCTGCTCACTCTTTCCCCTACAGCTTGGGATCCATTTTAACAGGTCTGTGCACAAGTTAGATCAGCATTGGGGATCATCCTTCTTCATATTTTCTACAGATGGACAAACACTCCTAAAGCTCTGAACTGTGGAGACAGCTCTGGTGACAGGGAAGTATCTACTCCGCATGCAGTGTGTGCCTTTAAAATATACATGCAAGGAAAAGAAGCTAAGCAGAAGATGGCCATGGAGAGGAAGGAACTGGGATGTGGCAATTACCGGGAGTTGGAAATAACTATTTACTCTTCCACTGAATAACTTAAAAAAATAATTCACCATGGCAACAATCATACTTCATAGTAGATAAAGCATTGAATGCTACAAAGCCTTAGCAAAATGAATTATGCACCAGTACGTAGCATGCACTTGCTTTATATTACTGCACCTCCATGCCAACAAAATTTCCTTTTTGACTCATCTGGCATTTGCTTTTTTACTCTGCACCAAATATCATCTACTTTTCTGACTCTGATGTCATGGATCTGGAACTGTTGAAGGCATTTATTGTGTCTGTTCAAGAGATTCATATAAAATAATTAATGCATTAATTATCTCCTTAAGTTGAATTGAGTGTTATGTTGAAAAAGAAAACTGATTTCCTCCAATTCATAATGGTTTCTTCCCCCTACCACTGCTTAAATTGCATCATATTAAGAGAAAATTTGCATCAAAGTTATAGTTCTGAAAAGTGGTAGTACACTGTCTTCTCTATTTAAAATCCAAATATAAATTATCGGGCTTTGACAGGATAACAAAACTTAGGCAGCAATGTGCACATAACATACATTCCTACATCCAGTGTAGTTCAGCTGAAGCAGAGTGAAAACTGGAGTATATAATACATCTATGAGTTTCAGTAAGTAGTTTCACCTTAAGATCAGCAATTCACAAATTAGAAAGTAACTTCAGCAATGGAAGCACATGAAAAGCGTGGAAATAGAAAAGCACACTGACTCTGCCTCAGATTTTCTGCTTACTCTAGAGTGGATGCATCCAAGGAATATTTAGGTTAAATTTAAACGAAATCATTTCAGAACAATTCAAATTAATCAGATATTATCCAATTTACACCTGATGGTTGCTCAGGCTAATAAACATGAATAAGACTGAATAATTAACCATGAAGACAAAGAGAAATTAAGTGATGCTTCACTGAAGAGATTCACTTATCCTCAGTATTTCCGACTGCAGGCAAGGAGGTACACATGATACTCATGGTCCCAGCTCCAAGTGAAAGGTGGAGTACTTACAACATAGTAAGAGAATGTGATGCAGTGGTTTCCTACAAGTAACAGCCCCTGTCAGAATCACTGCAGTGCCAGAGAACAGGCAGAGCTCTTGCCATTTGTGATGCCTGCACATCCTAGCAGAGCCTGGAGTGCAGCTCCCACAGTGAGGGGGGACAAACCCCACAGGGCTGAGGCTGCAGCAGCAGCACCGCCCTACAACCCCACATCCTGCTGGGTCACACCCACACACCATTGCTCGGGGCCAGCCCCACCCGGAGCTTACCTCGACCCACAGGTGTGCGGGGCTGTTCTCCACAAACATGGGGAGAGTTCGACTGGAAGGCCTGGAACCACTAGGTGTCAGCAGAAGAAAGTGCACGGCCACGGCTCCCATCCCGAAAATCTGAGTCTCGCTTCCCAACATCCCCCAACTGCTCAGTCCTACAAAGCACCTTTGCATACACCTCGTGTTCACACAGAAAGTTCTGCTGAAGATGACCTACTTGTGTGAATTAAATATTCAGACGAGATAAAAACATTCCCTCTGCAAACAGCAAAAAAATTGTGAATTTGAAAAAAGGTGAACAGAACATTCAGGTGAACAGAACGCTCACACTGGTGTCACTGGTAGACATTTAAGCCAAGATAATCTGCCTCAGTACAGCCCAGTGAACACCCAGCTGCTGCTGTGTTTGACTGGACTGAACAGCAACAGAGGTTTGTGGGGGCTGTGAGTACATCACACCCAACAGCTACTCCTCTGCATTTAAAGCTGCCTCAGTGCAGCTACGGGAAACACCGTAGGAAACAGCACTGCATCAGTTACTTTGTCAAGTAAATATTAATATTACACTTGCCAACTGTATTACCTGCCTATGTTTTTTTCATGCAATTTCTGTTACCACAGGCCTCAGAAAGTTCATGGCAACAGAAAACTCTGTTGTCTGTGTTTTGTTTATGTGCACATTACACAACCTCAAATTTCTAGAGTAAAAGCCTCCGAACAGAATAAGAGCTCTTACTATGCTAAAGTATAATAATGTGAATTTAGAGCTGCTCTGTGACATATTCTGGGCCTACACAGAATAAGGAAAAACAGATTCACACCATTTATCTCGAAAAGTCAGCTCATACCAAAGAGATAGTCTATGAAATTAAATTGTCTTACGAGACAGAAACTATGAAAGGGAGAAAAACTATCACTTCTTTGAATTTATTTTCTAATTATCAATGATTTCAATTGAACAGTCAGGTTTCTGGATTTACAGGATATGAAATGCAAAGAACCACCTCATATTTGGTATTGCTTATGCCCACTTAATCCATCTGAAGGTGATACATGAACATGAAACACTTGCAAATTTTCTTCATCTAAATCTTAATACTAGAAGGTATAATCACAAATCAAACGATTGATTTACAAAAAGCCTTAGGAAAGAAAGCCCTGAAATTTTCCACTTCCTGATTATTAAAGTGAATTTTACGACATATTTGTGCAGCTATAAGTTTTCTTTGATGGAATGATAAGCAAACAAAACTATTTCTGCTACTTCCTCAGGTTAGCTGTCCCTCAAAGCTGCACTTTCTAGGGGCGGGCCACTGTCAACTCATTTCAAATGTTCATCTTTAACATTCAGCCTTCAAAATACCAGATGGTATTTCCAGAACAGCAATTTAAATTTTTATTTTCCTTCATAAACCCCTTAACTAGTTAATCTCACACACACATCCAGGCAAAGCATACAGCAATATTCCCAGAGTTGCCTGGCAACTACAGGGAGGAGCACTGGAGAACAAGGAAGCCTGCAGGGATGGAGGGAAGTCAGTGTCTCCCCAGCAGGGATAAAGGAGGCTCACAGCCAGAGCGCCTCGCTGGTTCCATCTTTGTCATTTATACGGACCCTATTTTAAATACCTCCCACTATTTCACCTGAGATGCTTTAAAAGCCCAGTTCTTACACCCAGACATACACACACAAGTCAATAAAATTTATTTCTGCCACACACACAGATTCCCCCAGTAAGATGTGGAAGGACTTGTGCTGACTTGAAAAGTAATGTTTGAAACCTGAATATGAACCGTTAAAATTATACTTATTTGATGGTGATAACTGGGATTTTTAAAAGTCAGGCTAAGCTGTTTTCCTCCTAGCTTTAAAAATAACAAGACAAACTATAGTACTGGACAGACTTTACCTACTGAAATCCTCAAGAAACACGATACCCGTAGTTCAACTTTTGGCTGTGTAACCATTTAATATCATGGTTAAAATTAAATTTATCACATGTCTGCAGGCCAGACCTTTTCAATAATCTTCAAAGAGCGGAAGAATGCCAAATACACCACCTTTTAACACAAAAACACAATGAAGAGACTGGTTTTGCAGAGGACGAAATGGTCAGTTCTGCGCTAGCCTCTTATGATCAATAATTTATTCTTTTTCATCGTGTCTCCTCTAACTTGACTGCCTTCAAAACTAAGCAACACCCATACCTTTCCATAAGAAGGTTTTTCCCTGTGTGATGGATCATGCTTGTTGCACCTGCTTCATTTTGGAGACATGAACACTGTTTTCAGTACCAGTCAGCTAAAGAGCCACCACGCTGACCTTAGGAAAAGGAGGTTATGCTACACTTTGAATTGTCAGGTTTTTTCTTCACCACAGCTGCAGATTTACATCTTATGCCTACTAATTGCCTACTTACAGGTTCAATTTTCAGGGCGTTTCTGTAGCTCCCAAAGAAAGCTGCTTGTGCTTTTAGAAACGCTCTTGCAACACCATCTCCAGTGGTTGTAGAGACTTTCTTCAATCTGTTCTTCAGGGCAGAAACCTGAAATCACACAGCAGGTCTAGATCACTCTCATATCACAAACAAAGCACAACACACTGGGGCACAGCTAAATGAAAAATGTGCTAACCACAGCAGCAGTTCTGACAAAAGGCGACATTGTGAATTCAGGGTTGAATTTTTCACTTCCAAAAGCATTACTTTTCAAGCTGTTTTGCTTCTCTAAGATATGACTGGATTCTATTCAGAAACCAATAGGATACTAAAAGCTTCATTGAACCTTCCCCCCTACTTAAAATCCTCTGTTAACATGCTGTTGAGTACTTTTTTAAAGGTAGCCCGTGAAATTGTGTCATTCTTGATTAGAATCCATGAAAGAATTGCAGCTAAATGAATTCAAACATCAGATTATTAAGAGAAACTGCTTTGCACAACCAGGCCATCCATCACCACCAAGGCAATGAATAAATCCTGAAGGTCTGAACATTTTGTTTGCCACAAATAAAAGGGGTTTTTAAGGTTATATTCCCTCGCATTTCAGAGCCTGAACGGGAAATGACCCCGTGAGGGCTCTGCTTCTGTCTGTGGGGGTACCCTCGGCAGGGTCCCGGACCGCGGCCCAGCCGCCCTCCGCTGCCTCTCAGCAGCACTCGGGGAAAACACGCACAACAGGCCTGGGGGCTCATGGGCCACAGACTCGAATGTGGAAAATTAATTTAATGTACTGGCAATTAAAATACATTCAGATAGCGGGAAACAAAGACAGAAACTTAAACCCCTTCCCCTGCCACCGCCTCTTTACCGGCTCTACTCCCCGCCCTGTCTCCACCTCCCCTCCTCTGATGTCAGTCCCGACAGCTCCTCCCGCCGCTCCTAACTCCTCACATTTTTTCCTAGGTGTGTCCTGGGGCTTTTTTGCTGTTCTCACACCTTTTTGAAGTTGTTTGCCGAGGGCTCGGCCGTACCCGGCAGCCGCTGTGTCCGGCCCCGGCCGCCCCTCGCGGCTCCCCAACGGTCCGTCCCGGGTCTGTCCCGGGTCCGTCCCGGGTCCCTCTCACTGCCAGAACAGACAGAACCAGGACAGGCTGAGCTTCTGACACAGATCTCGCGCAACTCAGTGCAACGCAAACCCAACTACCTGGGCACTGGTTCTTGAAAGAAATTCAGGTGGTGCTTTTAGAGGCTGCGGCCATGCCACGTGCAATGCCCGAGTTTAGTGCGATACCTGACACAAAAAACAGGCAGGAGCCACCATTTCAGGAGGAAAGCAGAACAGCAGGAAATCCCTAGTTATCCCGATTTGCAGGAGAACATGACAGACTCCATAAATACCCATTTGATGAATTTAACAGAGAGAGCCAATAACTATCAAATCTTCCTTTTCCAAATGCCATACTGAAAATCTCCATGGGGTAGCTGTGTGTACTTCACTCTCTGCAAGAAATGCTGTAGGAATATTATTGACAGAGTGAGCAGATACTCTGCTAGTGACCATAACTAACTGTTTTCAGAGAGTATGAATTACACCTCACAAAATATAACCTGATGGTTCAAATGTTCAAATTAACTTTCAAGTTATTTTGTTGTGGCCTCATCCGTATCTCCAAAATCCTACGGGATGAGTTTTCTCAGCCTCGGGGTGTTGCCACCAGCCTGCCAGTGCAGCCAAAGGGCAGCCTGATTTTCCTGAGCTGTTTGTGAGTTCCTCGATTCCATCCCTCCCGTTAGCACATCCCTAACTTCCTCCTGCAGCAATATTGCATTTGGGGAGGGCACTGGGACTCCTCCTTAAGTGCTCCATGGTAAATATAGAATCCATGCTGGGCATTACTCGCTTTTCTTTTAGAACTAGATGTTATCTTTGCACTTGTGTTTACTAAAACAGTTGCAAAGACATTTCCTTATAAATATTCTGCAGACTCTGCTGTAAAAAGCGTTTCATTATTTAGTATAACAGAAATAACCAAGAGCGTGTCCAGCGCTGTTTATAAATCTGAATGCTTATGCCAATGGTCCACGCATTAACGAGCCCACAAACCCATATTAACATAATACATGATACCAGATTTAGTCTAAAGCCCATAAAATAAGCTCACTCCTATTCACTGAGATAACGTTCCTCAAGGAGTTCTAAAAAAAAGAAAAAAGCTTCACCAGATTTTCAAACCCAAACAGCATACTTCATGTTTGAAGGGGTCTAGACATGTAGGGATCAAATATGCTTTTATTTTCTATATTAACTTATGTAAACCATTTAAAGGTAGTTCTTAAAAGAGTAATAAAATGTTCCGAGCTCTGAGCAACTTTCAAATCCATCTCAAACATTGTTATAAGGGATTTTCTTTAAACCTTCATGTGAAGATAAAGAACCTTCCATCTATATAGAAGGAAAGAGCTCTATGCTTTGTTTTAAACAAACCAGGAGTTCAGAGGGCTGGTCACAGCCTTTCTGTGCTTCAGCTCCCCTGGCTGGGACAGAAGCAGAATATTGACTGGTATTTTGCTACTCCCTCAGACACTGTAGGATGTCCATTTTATACATATGCGGGATTACTGCAATAGGCATGTAAATTTTTTAACAAAAAAAAAATTTAACAACAACATATTTAAATATACTAACAAGTAGCAAAAAAACTGACCCCAAAACACCCTCATGTTTACTCTCTGGAATAAATTAGTATGTAATACAAAGTAGACTATACCAGCAGAATTAGGGTTGCCTAAAGAGGCAGTGATACTTTAAAAAAACTCAAATTGTGACCACTGAAAATGAGGATTATTTCTAGCCAAACACACACATATATATGCAGTCTACCCTGAGAGTGTTTTTAAAGACGATTTTTATACTTCTGGCAGTTGAGGTTTAAAGGTCCGATTTCAACTCTCACCATGTTTCAGAATGCAATCTGTGCAATGCAGCAGAATGAAATGGTTCAGTAAAGGTGCTAGTGGAAATTCTTTTAATTAGGTCCAAGGCTTTTCAGTTGTCAACATGAATAAAGCAAGAAATGTTCTACTGCAAACATGGCGTAAGAAACAAAAACAGATTCACCTTTAGGAAAATGGTTTGGCTACAGAGCTGCAGTTTGGTACTCCTGGCTGCCCTGGAAGCAGCTCATTTCCCTGTGTGAAAACCAGCAGGCCTGGCTTCCTCCCCGTGGTGGCTCAGTGCAGAACGGCAGCAGAAGCCGCAGAGCTGAGCCTGGGGCACGCAGAGGCCCCCAGTCCCCCAGCCCCAGCCCGGCTCTGTGCCATCCCTGGGTCCTGCATTTAGCAACAGCCACGAGCTGACAGAGCAAGCTTATGCTTTATTCTTTGTAACGTGGGGCTCTGACTACAACTATGACTAGAAGATGACACTTATTTGGAAATACATGAAAAATCCATACGGGTTGCATAAAAAGAAAATTACTACCCCCTCTCTGCTATTCGTTGCAACACAGACGGTGGTGTAGGAGACTTGTCAGCAGCAGATGCACTTATTGTAATCACAGTCCTTAATAAATCTCTTTTTTTAATATTGATTATTTTAAAAGGAAAGTTACTTCCCAGGGTGCTCTCATGCTGCCAGATTTCCAGCAATACATCAGAAGCAGGAAGTGAAGGAGGGGCAGGTTTTCACATTTCAAATAGTTAATCAGTACCACAGTAGCACAAACCTTGATTTTCAGGGACATGACCTGACCACTTCAGAAGCCTGACAACCAGCAGGTTCTGCTGAGGTAAACTGCGGCAAAGGAACAACTTGAGCTGACTCTGCTGGAACTGCCTCAATTCTGTCCAGCTCCTCTGACAAAAATTCTAACTGGAAAGACCTTTCACTGGGTTTGTTTGGATCCCAAGAATTAGGGATTAAAGAAGTTCATTCTTGATTTCCAAGAACCAGTTTAGGTAGTAACATCACTATCATGAAACTTAAAAACAACTAACTACCTGAGGCTCTAAAATCGTTAAGACTTCATTCAATTCACTAAAAAAGCAGTTCAAGGAGAGGGGAAAACACCTTTAGAAATTTTCCACTGGATTAATTACCTGATGGTGAATGCACCACAGAGAAGATGTTTTTGCTTACTGATGAATATAGATAGATTTAATTTAGCAAAGTAAATTTTGTCTATTCAGCAGTGCATGAATTGCTCACTGCTCACATTAAGTAGAAAAACTGGCAGAGTAGTTTGATGTAACAGGCATTTATGATCAGGAAACTCTTGAAGACATTTTTAGTTTCTCAGATCATAAATGCATCTACTTAGACTAAGACCAGTGGGGAGACACACTCCCAAAATCTCCCAGGGAAGCAAAAAGGAAAAAAAGAGAAAAGAAAAAAAAAGTATAATGGATTGGCTTTAGCGTCTCCCTGCTGAGATGAACAACTTGATCCACTTACAGTTCCAAACACATGATGCATGAAAGAACTGACAGAAATTCAATTCTTGCACAGCAGAGCAGCTGCTCTCTAGTGGTCAAAGCCAACTCTGGAACCGTGTGAAGGGAAAGACCTGGAGGGGGAACTACATCATCCAGGTAACTGCAAGAATGCACCAGAGCTAAATCCCACATAAACCCCGGCCCAAACATTAATTACACAACGCAACACGACTCAACTTAAAGCTTTGTTGTGAAAAATATTAATCCCAGCTGTATTTATATAGCAGTTGTGAGAAAAAATACCCCACATACGCTACTGGTGAGCCCTGCCAGTTAATTGAATTTGCTGGCAGCACTTCCTCTGCTCTGCTCTCAACATCCTCCGAGATAAAATGGAGCTTTTAAATAGACCTGTGGAAAACTGAATCAAGAAATCTGAACTAATAAAACACAACTCTCTACTGTTATAAAAGTGAAGTAAAAGTAAATAATGAAAGGAAGGAAGTCTCTTAAAATTTATTACATTCCAAAGATTGAAGTTTTGTGTTTATTGGAGAAGTCTCTTCTGATGTTCTACAGTGTGCCCACAACAGCTCCTTTAATGAAGTCTCATAAAATCTAATATAATACTTGATTGTTGACAAATCATATACATGTTTGAGGCCCCGTGCTCACTGTATCCAGACATTTCTTACATAATTCCATGAAATTTACAAGTCTGTCATTCCCGGGTTGTGGATAATGGCACGAGCAGTGACCAGCTGGCAGATTTGGATGCTGGGAGTGAAATCAAAATGAATAACTATATAAAGCCAGAAAAAATCACAGAATCAACTTTTACAGACTAAATGCTTGACTAAAGCCAAAATGTTCACAATCAAGACGGCCCTTTCCTCAGAGCTCCCTGTTTCTGAGGAACAGATCCCATGGGAATGCCGGGGTGTCACAGCAGGAGGCACTGGGCATTCACCCTCACTGCAGCTTCTCCTCACCCACCAGCTTATACTGAGCTCCCTGAACATCAATTCTATTTCTCAACTGCACATAGAAATGTTCAGATCTAACTGTCAGCACAATATTTCCAACCAGCAAAGGAAATCCAGATTTTCCCCTGCAATGTTCTCCTAAACATTCATTCTCTGCCTTAAAAAAAACTCCTGACACTCTCACTCCTCTGCTCTCCCCTCTCAGCTGCTTCAGTGGAGATGACTGCAGTAGCAAGTGGGACGTCTTTGTGTCCCATTAAATGTCAAGTATTTATACACCATTACTATCAAGTTATTAAAAACATGAAATTTACCAATAAAAAGGGTGAATGAGAAAGAAAATGAGTTCTGAATTCCAGCAGTGATTGAAGTGAATGTGAAGGCATCCATTTCATATCATATCTCAGGAATAAATTGCACAAAGTTCTTTAAAGCTCACCTGGAAACAGTCACAGGAAAAAACCCCACACAGTTTCATTTGGAAACAAAAGTTAACTAAAGAAGCAGGATTTCTAGCTCATGTGAGCATTAGCTGATTTTCACTGGGAGGCTTCAGTGCTTGTCTGCAAATGTTCAAACAAACAGTCCTGAACACTTTAGGACAGCAAGAACTGAGGTAAAGCAGTTCAGTGCTACCAAGGAGAGTCCCCAGTGAGAGCCACTGGTCACACAGTGAGCAGGAATTGCTGCCAGGGAATGGAACCTTGGCTAAGCCACTCCATACATACCACATCATTGGGGAGGCTCTGAAGGTCATCAAAAGGGGTTTCCAGTGTGTTGGTGTCTACGTTGAGAATCACCACATCTTCCAGGGCCATGCTTCTTACTTTCTATATCAGAGCAAATTCAGGAAAAAGGAAAGGAAAATGTAAGTATGGGGAATTAAATTTTATGCATAAAGGACACAAGTGGTGGCAGAACAACATGGCATTACAGAACCTCAACCATCTTAAAAACAATCAACATTCCTGACTTCATGTATCATTTGTTTTATTTACTCATTTTACAGTGCTAAAAAATTAACCTTCAGTTGGCAGAGGGAAGGTCTTAGCATCACGCACACTGAAATTTCTCAAACCAGATTCTGTGATTATTCAAGTGAAGATTTATTTCAAGCACCTCTACTAAAGTTTGTCTTGGTGTTCTGTTTGCACATTTAATAGTTTCTAGTCAAGTCAGGATTTCAAGCATATCTTTTTCTATTTAGAAATTACTGTAAATAACAATAAAGAGTGAGTTTTCCAGGAGTTAAGAGTTGCATTAAGTCAGGGATGGGAACTGGTTTACAAATTCCAGGTTGAATTTTGGAACTCTAATAAAAACAAGTTTACAACTGCATTTAAGTAAAATGGATCTTGATTCCCCTGCTTAAACAACAGTAAATGAGTCACTGGTACCAAACAGAGCAGCATTTAAATACTCAACACTTCTTCCACTAACAGGAGACTTGAATCTTTTTCTTTTTCTTTTTTTTTTTTTGACTGATTAATCACACAGGTTTTATGTTTTCACATAAAGCTTTGAAAATTCAAAAATCAGAAAAACTGGAATTACAGAATATGGTAATTGAGGAAATTTCCCAGTGACACTGTAAATAATTGTTTAAGTACCTACCTACCGACACACAGAACCAAATGAAAGTTACTGAGCAGGAAAGTGAACAAAAACATACTCAATTTTTAATTAAGGTTTTGTGGGGTGGAGGGAATTGTTTCCTTTAAACGAAAGGAACTAAAGTCCTAAAACAATGGCAAAGTTGAGCCTTAGGCAGCTAAATAATTACCCTCAGTTTTCAAGGCTCAGTCCTCTGTCTATAAAGCAAACTGCTGTGTACTTAGGGCTGAAAAAAACCCCAACAACCATAAAACCACTTTGTAGACATTTAAGTTTAGGTCTTCATGAGACATTTCTTCAACTTAAATAGAAGAATATTGCATTTAATGCTTTCCATATAAAGAGCACCAGCTCTGCCTGACAAACCAGGTACTTTGCTTTCAGGAACCAAAGGTCACCCCGTTGGCTGCATCTGATAAACTCTAAAGCAATCCAGGAATCCAGGAGCCTTGCTCCTTCTAGGAGTCCGGAAGCACCAGACAAACTGATTTGCTCCTTCCTGTTTCAGAAAATTAAAAATCTCACTTATACTCAGAGGACTCTAAAAACCTCCAACAAAAAGGTCTTGCAAAGTACTTAACCAAAGCCAGAAGCTTGTCAGCCTCGAGTGCTGGCAGGACAAGACAGAAGGGAGGAAACCCTTCTCCCGCTTGCTGCCGAAGAAGCAGCACACGCGCGGGGAACATGCCCGGGGTGTTTGTGTACCTCTGGTGTTGAATCTGCACCTCCCCCTCAGCAAAATGTGGGGTTTTCTGGAGCACAGAGCAGGCTTGTGCCATGCAGGGCTCAGCCAGGGAGGATAACCCAGAAGGATGCACTCATGGTGCAGGGACTGTAAATGCTGCTCAGTGTGATCATCCCACACCTGGCCCAGAAATCACCATATCCGAAAAGAAGCTGATGTTAAACTCTGCTGGGCTGCACCTTTGCATCCCCAAGAGCTCAGCCTCACTGTAAAGCTTCACAATTACTTGTACAAAGGCAGTGGATTTCCCTTGAGACCAACGCTCAGATTTAATAAAACACTAGAGACTGACTTGATTAATAGCATCTGTCCTGCAGTGCATTCAAAAACATGTAATTTTTTGATGGTCCAGTTGTGGCTCATTCTACAGAAATGCAGACTGACTAGTTCATCTTAATCCTTAGTTGGTTTTATCATCTCTCCTCTCACTATCACCTTTGATAAAAGCATTATCAGACAGTTATATGGGCTTTTGTTAGATAATCACATGCTCCTTTCACTAAACCTGGCACCCACTCAGCCCAACCAACATGGAAATCACAGAATTTACTCTCTTGTTGGAATTTGAGTAAAAATTGCCATCATTCAATTGCAATTCTCACATTAAACCCCACTGGATTCTATGAATCACAAAAACATGTAGATCATTTTTCACAAGTACAGTTTGTGTGTTGTAATTCTCTGGAAATGGGAAGGGACAGCCACAAGCCACACGTGGTCCCAATCCATATTTCACAACTTCCTGAAGAGCTAAACAAAATTTTACAAGTGATACCTGTGCAACAGACTGGATTGTGTTCAGTAGGTTCATATTTTGCTGAAAAAAAATGTGGATAAACAAGTACCGAGAGGAAACATGAACATTACAGTTTCCTTATCTCATTTTCTTCCAGATCAGGGATGTACTGAGTCAGGAGAGATTCAGTGAAAATGTGCATCACATCTCACTCCTGCAAACCTTTCTTAACCATCCTTGCCCAATTACTTGTAGCCATAATTAATCACCTAAAATCCATCTAAATCAAACTAACATCTACACCTGCCTTTTATTTTAAATGTCTCTTTTTAAAAGAGTGGAGAGGTATGGAAAGTGGTTTAACAAGCACACTGAACCCATTGTTTATGGCCTCTATAAACATGGCTTAGTAAGAATTACTGACTTAATCAGAGAGAACTTATCTCCTGGTGAAAAGAGCACTTTAAATTTCAGAAATGGCACCTTTACTGTGAAAATCTCTTAACTTTTCAAACAAACTCCAGGGGGCCTTAAACACCAGGTCCGTAAATAAGCGCAGTCCGGGCGCCTGCCCCACTCACAGGCAGCCAAACACTTGAGTCATTTAAATGTTTTATGTGGAAGTTCACAAAAACACAGAAACCATATTCTAATAGAAGTATTAAGGGGTGCTCCTCCACCCCGCTCCCATCACATGCTAGAAGCAATATTCATCCATAACAATAACACCAGTTTACACTAAATGCTATTTTATCAGCACTGGCTACACTTGGCAGGTTCTGCATTTTCTGCCATAAAGGAATCCCAAGTTAAAGTTCTTTCAGGTGAACAGTTTTACTGAATAGTTCCATTTGAAACAAAACAAACCAAACCTCCATAGCCGTCAAACACCAGCACCCCTGCCTTCCCTCCCACAAACAAGGTTTGTGTAACTTCATGGCTAAATTGCTGCCAAAACATAAACCAAGTTGATCATGAGGTTATTTATAACCAGATGCAAACATGATCAACATGTTAAAAGATGTTGTAACAGCAGAAAGGTAACACACCTTCCATCGATTCTTTTGGTAAGTCAGAACCCCTAACAAAAACTAACATTCTAGCTAGTCTGTGCATTAGGTTTGAAATTGTTAAGGAAGTATGATTCACAACAAGTCTAAAATCCATTTGCTTAATGACTCGTCTCTACTGAATTAATAGTTTCCATTTATTTTCTTAAGGAAAACACCACAACGCTGCAGACAACAATGTGTCAATCTGGCTGCCAGAAGCAGGAAAGGCAGCGGATATAAAATTTTATTATTTCATGCCCCAAGAGCAGCCAGAAGGACTTAATGAAATCACGGCCAGATTTACAATCTGAAATGGCTATTCAGCAGACAGCTCTGCTTAAGTGGGATGTGCCCCCTGACCCCGGGGCCCTTTGATCCGGGCACAGCAGGTGGGCTGCCCCCCCAGCACATCTCCCACCCTTCCGCCCGGGCACCCTGAGCCTCTACAGGTGATTCCCCGGATCCTTATCACAAGCAGCTGTTGCCAGCTGAGTGACAAACAGCACCCGTGCTGCCCCGGCACCGTGGCACATGAGAAAAACCTCTCTGCTTCTGGGGAAGCCTGCTTGGTACTGCAGGGCTTGGCTTCTAAAAATTCACCCTCAAACATCCCCCCCAGAATCCCTCATTAAATCATGGTTGCTATTTCCATTTTCCCAATAACTGGATAAAGACAATTCCATAAGTAATCTGCCATATTTTTAAATGCATTTTTATCAATACTCCTGAAACCACGTACAGCCATATTGGTAATATTTGTGAGTGGCTAAACTGCATTTAGGGGTTTAAGACCTGGATTTAAATTAATCTATAAACCTTCATTAAAATCCAATGGAAAAGCTGCACTTCCTCAGTTACAGGTAGAAAAAACATTGATTTACTAAGTATAAATGGGTGGGAAAAGCTAATTACTGCTTCTCACCCCAATCAAAAATATAATAAACAATTAACAGTACCAGTGGCAGATGCCAGTGGTCGATGAATTCTCAGGGTGTGTTCTGGGAAGGGGAGCCCCAGGGCAGGGTCAGGCCTGAGCCCAGGCTCACAGAAACTGTGCTCAGGGCTCATTGGTTCAGACTCAGTGCCCACCAGTTGGGCTATGGTCACACTGGATCCTGAGCAGGGCATCCTCACCCCGAACCAGAGCAGGGGAATGTGCCAAAACGCGCTCTCCAAATGAGGGTGTGGGTTTCTGAGGGTCCCAGCTCTGCTCCCCTAGCTGCACTGGAGACATTACTGACCCCAGGTGAGATCAGCCAGCATGTCCTACCTTGTGTCACACAACAGGAATTTCACTGAACATTTCTTCCCTCACACAAACATGTTCACTGATACCAGGTTGAATTAAACCAAAAATCTGCTCCTATAGCTTTTATGATATACACAAGTGTGCTCTTCCCTTAGGAAAAAGGTTAGAAAAGCGTTCTGAAATGCAATGTTTCACACACAAATTCATTCTGGATAACCTTGCAAGAATTACAGTTCTGAAGTCCCAGAAAAAGTCCTTGAATAACTGGAATATTAATAACAAAAATACAAGAAATGCTTTTCTAATCACTAATTCTAACTGTTGGGTTTGTGCCCCAAACAGAGCAGGAAAAGGGTGGATGTTCTCCTAAGTGGATCCGGGCACACTGGAGTCGGCTGCCAGAGCTCCACATCTCAGAGCCCAGCACAACCATCCCCAAGAGTCAATCAAAACCACATGTGCCCGAATTCCAACAGGGAGCTCCTAGGTCAAGGGCATTCCCCCTCCATCAGCACCATCACACTGATAACCTTCCTACACAAACAGTTGCAGAAACAGTCGTTTACTCTGACAAAATGTAAAAGGCTGCAGCTAACACACAGCTTCCAACACAAAGGGCAGTTTTATATAATCTGAAGACTAAAACAGCCTATGGTGCACAGGCAGAAAATAAGATTGTGAAAGGGGTGTGTTCTTTTGATAGAGTTTCATTTTCCTATCTCATTATTTATCACTACTAAGTACTTATCTTCATCTAATATGAATTCAATTAGTTCCGTAAGCATGTTCCATTATTCATGTGATAGCTCCAGCCTTGCTTATCCAACAGCTTATAAACTTTTAGCCTTCTTTGAAGTCACTTTATGGATTGCTAAATGGAAATCTTATAAAGAATGACTAACTAGGTGATGATAGAAAAGCTGAAAAATAAGAGCACAAAACACAGCTCTGTATTTTCTACCAGGGTTTTCCCCCATAAATCAGTTGGAGCCCTCTGACCTATAATGGGAGATTATCTTATCTCACTGGAGAACATTTCAGTCACAGCAAATTAGATTTAACAGTCAATGGATAGGCTTGATATTTTAATCATAAGAAAAATTTGTCATTTTCCATTAAAATAACTGTTCCTTCTACAGAGCCCCCATGGAACACGGGAAACTGCAAACTAACTTTAAGGAAACAAACAGTTCAGAAAAAACCTGTCGAGCTGAGAGGGGCTGTATGTTGTTTAAAATCACCAACACTTCTACTTCTTCCAGAGGCCCCATTCCAACACTGGCATAGCAAAACCCACAGAAACAAGACTAGAGGTAGAAAATAATTTTTTTCCTATATCCCAAATCCCTTCTCGCCTTCACACCACAGCTTTCCCTGTGCATGATTAGGCTGCCTCTAACATTTGCACAAGGACAAATCCAGCCTGGGAGCTGCTGGGGCAGAGCCTGAGCCCAGACCTACCTGCAGCACTCCCTGGGCTCCACACCAGGGCAAGGGTCCACCTGCCTCAGCTGCAATGCAAGTCTGGCAATGAACCCCTTATCCTGACACTGGAATGTGTGGATTAACAGAACACTTTTAAAGCCCTATTTGCTGAAATTACAGCATTTAGAGAAAAAGGAATACTGAATAATGGCAGCAGTCTGTAGTCTTAGTTTATAAAATTATTTTGCTATGTAGAAGATAATATACTGTTCAACATACACAACTGCCAGATGATGAGAAAAAGAACTGCTGTTGTAACTACCATGTTATTCTACCAAATAAAACACACAACTTTACATATGAAGGAAGGGACAAATAGAGTGAGCATTCAGCACCACAAACAAGAGGTAACCTAGGAACTGTCCAGCTCATCTGACAAATGTGACTTTTCCCATGCCCAGGGCACAGAAACTCTGCAGCACTTGCCACCAGACAGATCCACCACCAGTTGTGGGATTTCATGTTATTTTTCAGTGGAAAAAGCAGAGTTAGCTGCAAGATGCAGTTCTGTCTGTATTCAATTTATCCATAAGAGCAGAGAAAACAGTTTGGTTTATTTATTTAATTTATTTGATAAGGCGCTTTGAATAACTGTACTTTGCCAAAGCGTGTCTGTGTTCCAGAATCTCCGGCTATTCAAAAGCCAGACTGGATTTAGTACTAAACAGATTTTTTCACAAGTTACTAAAATGGATGAAAATTGGCTTCTCCAAGAACAACTCCTTTTTTTTGAGTTTTTACAGATGGAGTTTGGAAGGCCCACAGAGCCCTGCAGTCTGAAACACAGAGACAAAGGAAGAGGCAACGGATTTATGGAGCAAGGCAGGAGTGAGACCTCACACAAAGCAACTCCAAGGTGTAATTATTTGTAATTATTAATTTTTTTTTCTATATCCATTCCCAGGCCAACCACAGAGCTCACTGTGAGCACAAATATCTGTGAAAGCTGAAAAGTGTGTGTACGGAGATATCCCATCTACCAGCTCTCTTCCATCTTTTACATTTACCACAATAATCACACCAATGATTGCCTGGGATGGATATGGGGCAGAAAGTTTCTTGATCAATATGAAAAATACATTTTTTCTTAGATACTCCCTCACTCCTGCCTATGCAGTATCCAAGGGTGATTATGACAAGCCCCTTGAACAGAAGCATATGATGTGCAAACAAATGTATGTGTTGACTTTTAAACTAATTGGTTATTCACAAACACTTTGTACTGAAATTCTGTACTTGATTTAGCAGTATAAAGGGCATAAAAAATAATCTGTACCCATGATGGTAAGGAGAAGAAAAAAGACATCCTGCACATTCAATATATCTTTTCATGAAAAAACTGACTTCTAAAATTACCTCTCATTAATGCTGGGGAAAGGGGGGACGTTACACAGCGCACACAAACATACGGGGCATCATTATTACACACATTTGCTCTAGTGAAAGAATCAATATTTTTTTATCAATATTTCCAGAAATTACACATTTTTAGGGGCAATACAAGAACAATTTTTCTAGTAATACACATTCCTTTATGTGATGTTAACCCCAGCTTTCTAAACTGTTCTGTATCCTGAACGTGAAGGCTCTAGGGATCTAAAACAGGGACACAGGTCCATTAATGTCAGGGGTATCACAGTCCCAGCAGAGCTTCCTGGGTAGGAATGCCTCTTCCCACCCGGAGCACTCCTTGGGAAGGGGCACAGTCGGTAAGGATGAGGATTTCGGAGGCACCTAAGTCCTAAGTATCTTTTGTTGTTCCCCAGATACTTTTGAGGAAAGTCATCTACTGTTTCACCAGTACGGGAAGCAAAAGAAAATGTGCTATTTCCACTTTTAGAGTTTTTAAAAAGTCACATGAATTACTGGGAATTGTTTATAGGAGAAGCTTTCTGTGAGGGCTGGTTCTCTGCCAGCTTTGTGTTAACATTAACTGCAAGTTCCTTCTTTTCAGATCTTTCGAACATTAAAAAAATTACAATCTGTCTGCAAAAGCCTAAAAGAGAACTGAAACTGTCAACATTGTGGTTTAATATCGACTCTGCCTTTGTGCCTGAGTCCAAGCAAGGCACTGAACTGATTAAATGAAGCCCCAGGGTGGGGAGGGGAGCACGACGTGAGTTTGTCACCGCCGAGCTGTGAGCGGGAAGTCTGCCCAAGGAGCACAGGGGAGCAAACAGGGCTCCTGAAGCTGCAACATTATCATGGATGCCTCACTCAATTCCCCCAGCACTCACAAATTAACAGGATTATTTCATTTTTAAGCATATGAATGAATGTGTAATTGCTTGCAGAATCTGGCTCTAAATCATAGCACTCTGCATAGTTTCAGAAATGGTGCAAGAGACTTACCTCCATCAAACTTAAGTGTATTCCAATGAGGTAGGGCATGGGGGCACTGCAGAGAAGAAAAGAAACCCAGCTTTACATCCTTGTAACAGTGAATGACACACATGACTTTACAAAATTAACTACAGGAAAACACTGAGATACCAGATTAGATTTTGCTTAAAAAATAATAGATTCATATATACAAACAAATCACATGGGAACGAAGTGTTATTCCATATCTGAAAGACTTTTGTTACTATGCAATAGCCTCCCACTCCTGTAAGACTTCACTTTTTCTTGCTATCAAAATTTCTAAGTGACTAAGTTTGGGCAGGTACCTAAGGACAGCTGTTAAACATGTCCCTAACACTGGGGTCTTTTGTTAGAAAACCAAACAAAATGTGTTATTGCAATTTTAAAAGCATACCCTTGGAAAAGACTTTTCCAAGAGTATTCTTCCAAAAACCAGACCCAGTGGTAGTGTCAAGTGGTTAATTTAATGTCTATGTATCACCCAGTACTACAAGATTTGAATTCTTTGAATGAGTCCCAATACATTTTTAAGTAAGTTACATTTAAGTATAAATATTGACCTGTTTTCATTTATAAAAGAAAACATAAAAAATACTTTTGAAGCTTCTGAGAAACTGCAGAGTTCCTGGGACATCCGCTGATCCCAATATTCCCCTCAGGACACAAACCCTAAATACCCCAGAGGCTCTTAGGCCAGGTTTCAGCCTTGGACACAGGCACGACGCCTTTGTTAGCCCACAGAACACCAGTGTTGAAGGGAAGACTGATTTTCTCCATGATGTGAGCAAACCCCGAGAAGGCCCCGCTGCCAGCAGAGAGTCCTGGCTGGGAGCTGCCTCTCCCTTGTCCAGGATTTCCAGTGCTGAGCTGCTCGCAGCCTCCCCCTCGGCAATCAGGGCCCGGCGCAGCAGAGCCATCAGCGAGGCTGCCAGAGCTGCTAATTGCAAATATGGCACATCCTGCCTGCGAAACGCAGCGCACGCAGACAGACACAACTTCTAAAATAGAGCCTCAGCTCGCTTTGGATGCAGAAGCTCAAAGAGCTCATTTTCAATTTCAGATGAAAAAATGAGAGAAATGTCACTGTACTGCCTTGGATTAAAATATCTCCCATATTGCTGCTCTAAGCTGGTGCCTACTGCTCAGTAAGAGCAGTACAGTGCTGAAAAAGCTCCTGAGACACCAGGCCAGCAAAAATCCCTGCTTCTCCTTTTCCTGAGAAACACCTTTAAAAATATATTTACTGATAAGTATATTAATATTTATGTTGTTTATTAATACACCCCCTCAAACTGCCACTCTGTAGGATGCTCTACTGAGGTGGAAACAGCCCCTGCAGTAGACATTCTATGTGAAACCATTTTTTTTCCTTTCTGAAGACATTAAACACATACAACTTCCAAAGCCCCTTCCCAGTTCCCTGGCAGAATACTCCAGTGCCTTGTCCCACATCACTGCAGTGAGTGCCTGGCCCAGGCCTCCTGCACCCCCAGAGCCCTTTGGGACAGAGCCCAGAGGGGCTGCTACAGCACAGAATTATCCTGAATGTTCTGCTTCCTGGGAATCCCACGGCTGGCAACTGCAACACCCCCCCAGGTCCCTGGGCAGAGGGTTTGCCCTCTCCCCACGACACTCGAGTGCTGCTCAGCTGAGCCCTAATTTGTCATGGACACGTTCGATTTGTGACAAACGCCATCTCTTCCCTTCCCATGGCCAGGAGCAAGAGCAGGAGAAGAGGCAGGAATTTTATCCTCAGAGAACGAAGCACTGCTTTGGCTGTGGCTGCCCCAGCCCCTCCGGTGCCACCGCCACCAATGTGGTTCCAATTAAGGACTTCCAGCAACGCCACAGCTTCAATCCCCACCGTACAAAGTCGGAACCTCGGCAGGAAGTCTTAAGCATGCAAATGTCTCATCTACTGGAACCTTGGCTAATGTAATGAAAGGAAGCAGGAAGACTGCAGTATTCCTGAAAACCAGCCATTTATTAACATCTCCAAATGTAGGAAGAGAAGATATGGCTTAAGATACGTGGATCAGCTTTGGATGCAAAGACTCATCTTTTCAGTGTTGGAGTGACAAATATTACATGTAATGGCAATACAGCACATAAAACAATTACAGGGACTGCATAAATAACCTCAATAAAATGTAATTCTGGTAAAGAGCATAAATATTTCCAATAAAATCTACCAGAGAGATTCTATTCTTCCATCATCACTCATCAATATGACTGAATAGGAAACACGCCTAGAAGTAAATGCCCAAAGTTCATGTCAGGCTTCATAAATTGTTTTTATCACCATTTCTCTTGGCCATGAGTTAATCATAGGCCATTATTTAAGTAGACCTTTAGCATCCTGTGCAGGGGAATGTGCTGTGTCCCCTCTTCCCCAGCCAGGGCACACTGAAACAGTCCTTCCTCACTGCGATTCAGGTCCTGAGATGTGGAACACTCCAGCAGTTTTTAATATTTTATCAGGGTAGATTTGTACTTGCAAGACTTCCAAGTGAAGTTCAGCAAGACACATCCCTTGTATAAAGAGCAGAAACACTCGGCACAACCTTTAATCCTTCTGGGAGCCCTGGCAGATTAAAGACTGCCCTTCAGAGCAGGCCTTCCCCACTTCTTGACACTTCATCAGTCCCAGGGCTTCCTACAGCCACAACTACTAATTACTCCAAGTTGTTTGCTGGCAGCCAATAGCCATTAAGTGCAAAATTAAGAAGTATCAGTTTCTACCACATGTATTTACTGCTCAAACAAAGTGCCTGCGTGAGCCTTTCGGAACAAAGAGAGGGGTCATTACTCCTCTTGTGCTACACTGGCTCCCAAGGCAATCAGCCTTATTTATAATCAAATGAGTTATATAGGTAAATATCAAATCATTAAAGTAGCAATGCATAAGCATGAATATGGATTTTGGGGACATAATGGCTATATATTGCCCATTTATTACAGTTGCATTTTTACAATTTCTTTAATTCGTTTCCTTAGGCAAACTAGAGGCCTCTTAATTATGCTCCCAAGAGGTGGGTGACTGCTAATTGGAAGAGAAGCAGGTGAAATAGAGGGACATTTCTTCTTAAGTGAAAAAAGCTCAACCTTAAAAAATACTGCAATTCACCACAAAAAGTAATGTAAAAGCCCAAGGATTTCCAAAAGGATCCTATTTACAGCTACACAGGGATCTCACCATTTTGCTTCATTGTTCCAGGAAAATGGATGAGGTCACATTTACCACATTCATGTCTTGCTATACAAACATTGACTTATGGGTGACTCTCTCCCCTCTCCAGGGCAGTCTCCTGATTTCTCTTCAGATTCCTCACTGAAATGCAACAGGATTCCACCCAAAATTTACTGGAGTAATTGATGCAAATCAGAAACCTGACTGCATAAATTGGAACAATGCAGAGAACACCCAGCTCCGACACCAGGAGAGCAGCTACAAGGGGCTTTGGTGAGTGCCCAGGTGTGCCAGGCTCAATGGCAATGCCCACAGAGATCTCTCCAGGCAGGAATCTTTGTTTTCCAGAAGCGGGAGGACTTCAGCTCCCTCTCCACCTACTCAGAGGAGCACATTGACTATATGCAGATTTAGAAAATAGGAGAAAGGGAGTTTAAAAAGCTCCTGGAGAAAGGGCAAACTGCCCCAACAGAAGTGTTTGTTAGCAGCTGTGCCAGGGTGCTCTGAGAATATATTCATGTTGGCTGATAAGCTGTCTGTCTGACAGAATAGACTGCTTTAATCACTCTACAAAATGTACTGTTGCTTCTGGTGACAAAGCTCTGGGGCTCAGCACACACTCAGCTGCGTCCCAGCTCAGCAAAGACAGGCTTTTCTAAGGGCTCATTTTAAACACAGACACTGAGAGCAAGAAGGAAGCAAACAGACACAGTGGGAGTGGTTTCATGGCACACAAAAAACGAACTGGGAAAAGTAGTGAGGAAAACTGATACACTGCTTCCTCTACAGCAACAAATGTTTAAATTCCCAGTAAAATAGATGGATAAGATCAGGCCAAATTCAAGTAGTTGCAAGTGCTTGACCATCAATGCTTGGTGGCAGCATCTCACTAACCAGGACTTGTGGCACCTGCTGGCATCTGCTCTAAACAAACCAAACCCAACCAAACAACACCCCAAAGCAGCCACCAGCAGTGCAGCTGTGCTTCTGTACTTCCTCTGTTGCTCTGCATTCAAAGGAACAAGCGATTGTGCATCAAGGTGTGAGATCTAATGACAGTATTTTAGTCTTCTCCACCCAAAATGTTTCCCTGGGCTTAAAATACACTAAAGAGCAGTGTCCAGTTAAAAAACAAAACCAAAGGACAGCGCTCTTGCCCTTGCCTCCCCTCCCCTCCCACCCCATGGGAGATCCACCAGCAGCACTGACTCAGCAGAGAGAGCAAATATTTGGGAGACACAACCTTTGGGGCATTTTCAGTTCTGAGGGAAGGTACGTCAGTGAAGAATGCAGGGGAACAGAAATATTTTGAGAAAATCCTTTCAAGAGGGAAATGGGAAGCAAGAGGCAAATAATCACAGGTGAAATATACTTCTTTCAAACACTTTCAAAGATCTTGAGTGACACAGTCTATCCATCCTTCTGTGAGTTTCAAAAGAGCAGGAGAAGATTCAGAACATCACAGCACAGTTAGTAAATGAGCACAGCCAACTGAATGAACAAAATATTCTGTAGTCATAAGAACTGAAGAATTCTCATTTCTTTAAGTTTTGTTCCCATTTCAGCTCTCTAAAATTCTTATGTCATATTTGCAAAACAAATAACCAGGCAATAATTAAAATTAAATGAAACTCTTCTATTTTAAATAATCTCAGGTCATTTCCCTTAAGAGGCAGACACCAGTAAGCAGAAACACTGCCTTAAAGCAGGGAGCAGGGAGCTGATTGCTCAGTCCTCCCAGGCAAAAACGACATCTCCAAGTTCACATGGTTACAAAATAGATGGTGGACTCTATTTTGGGAAATATATTTATGGCACATAAATTGTTGCTAAATTGACTTACTCAAACAATGGCAGAGTGTGTAGCTACCTCTCCAATTAAATTTATGTCTGGGTAAGGAAATCAGCTGTTGCATTTGTGAGCTGCCTAACAGTTGGACATTTTGAAATCATTCTTTGCACACAGCCTGGCTCTCTCCTGCCACGGCCGGGTGTTGGCCACCAAAGAATCCCCTCAGTGCTGCTCAGTGACTCGTGGCTTTCTCTCCTGCACCGGGGTTTGCTTTTTGCACCCTCTGGGCAGGCCCCTGTCCCTGCCTTTGTCAGGAAGTCCATGAATAACTGTTCTCCAAGGGCAAAGCCTGTGCTGAGCTCTGCAAGCAGCAGGTACCTGAGGGGAGCTGGGGTAGCCTCTCCAAGTGTTAATTACACGTGAGAAGCCCATTATCCAGGGAAAGGCACCTGCTGGCACTGCAAATGACTGGGACCTGCCCTTCCTGCACAGGGAGTCAGGGAAAGCTCATTTCCACAGGAGATAACTCTTTACATTCTGCTCCCTGTACCCCAACACAGGCACACACAACATTTACATCAGCAGCACAGGAGCAAACTTCTTTTCAACAGGCTCGTTTTGGTTTCCAGGCCTTCACTTGCTGCTGGTTATCCTGGCTGGATCACCAGGAACAGCTGCACCAGGAGAGAGCTTCAGACTCACTCTAAGAAATGTGCACAGTGCTGTGGGTCTGCGGGACAGAGACACATCTCCAGAGTACACACACAGGTAATGCACACACAGAGATGGCCTTACCAGCAGTAGTCCAGGAGATGTGGGGGGAGGACAGGAATGTAAACGTGCTGCCAGAACATCGGGTAGAGCATGGCTGCAGACCCATGGATGCAGGCAGTTAACTGGAAAACACACAGAGAAACCGCAGTGTAAATGAAACAAACGCCAAGCTTCAAATGGTAAACTTAGAGGCAAAAAAGTAAAGAATCAACTCTCCTTTCCCAACAATGCTTTATTAGAAAATACCCAGCACTGCTGGCAAAAACAAGGGTCTGGGGGGAGCAGGAGTGGCTGCCATCCGCCTGACTTTGTGAACAGCTGAGAACACGATTCACTCACAAACCCAACCTGCAAAGAACACCTGGCATTTTATAAAGCAACAGAAACATGGAAATGGGAACACAAAGGGAACTAAGAAACAGTAATGGCAAATCTCCCAAACCTGGAAATCACCATGCAATAAATATTATAAAACTGCTCTGAAATTATAACACAAACTGAAAAAACTGTGGCATGCATGTCTTAAAAACAGTACACTAAACTCAGTGATTAAATCTTGATGATTTAAAAGGGAATTTTATCTAATTGCCCTTCACCTAATCATTTGATCCATTGAATTTCTCAGTTACATTGTTAAAAACTCATGCAGAAGTGTTTTGATGTGGCAGGTACTGAATTAGCAAAGGGAAGTGCCAGTGAAGCCACGGGAAGAATCCTCACAGAGGAAATTACTGCTCTCAATCCTATTTCAAACAATAATTATTAATTTGGAAAAGAAGATAAGCAGGATATTTGTCACATTCACTAAGGATATTAATATCAGCAGGTGGTAATGCTCAATAAGGCAGTCTCAGCAAAAGCTATAGGCAAAACACTGTAAGAGGATATGAGCACACACACTTGGGGAAACAGAATAAATAAATCAGAGCACTCACACACACACACATCCAAAGCAGACTCGGAGGTGACAGGGAAGAGTCACATCCACCCTGCCCATGTTCCCAGTTCAGAGTGTCCTTTAGCCTCCAGGGACACCCAGCACAAGCACTACACTGTGTTTCACTTGTGAGAGATGTTTTGAACCCAACTCTCAACAAATCCTCCCAGTTCTTGGAAGGCAGGAGGAAACTGAGCATTTAATGCCTTCTGGCAAGGGGAAGGAGACAGAGCACTTCTTATGAGTCCAGAGGAGACAAACTCGAAGGGACTAAGGTCCCTGTGGTGGCCTGAAGGTGTCTGAGATCAAACTAAGCAAAGACAAATCATGATATTAATCCTAACTCAGAGATGGCATAACCTTAAAAAAACCAGCCCTCATTATTATTAATTTCCATTAAGACAGACTAGTGACTCACAGACCCTGAAAGGGAACCCATGACTGGTAAAGGAAGTGCTCTGGATGGGCTAAACCAAACCCTTCAGGCTCCGTGTCAGGGAAAATCAGCTACGTTTGGAGGTAGTTTGGGCTCTGTTCACTGACAAAGCCTTTCTGTGAGTGACAGAACGTGGTGGTCCAATTAAAATGTAGACCAGTGGGCAGGAAGGTGGAAGACAGGTCTGTATTTTATGTGTTACTTTTATGCCTCTGAATGACACAGCCAGTTTTTCTAACATTTAAATTTAATTCTAGATTAGGAACTGCTTCTCTGAGGAATGGATTTCTGCCATTACTACACAACATGGTCGTGGCTATAGAGGAGTAAATTCTGTAATCCTGCAAGGCCTCTTCCAAGCCCTTTCCCGCTGGTTTTGAAACTCAGTAAGAAAAGATGAAACATCCACAATGCTCAGCACTCAGACATCTGAGCACTACCTGACACCTCCTTTGGAGGCTCCCACCTGGCAGGAGTCAGGTGACACCCGAGAACCTGATTTGTTCAGTTGCCTCTAAATTTTGTTCAACTTAGGGACATAAGGATATTGAAAATCAAAATTTGAATTTGAGATGATGTATTGTAGCACAGAATTCATTCCACCATAAAAGACTTTCTACCGAGGTTGGTTCCATTTTCTCTCTCTTACCTGGTATTAAATTCAAGCCCTCAGTCTGAAGTGTGTCTCCCAAACAGAAATGAACAGCAAACAGGTCCCTTCCACTTATGTGTTAGAAAGCTAAAAGCTAAACACAAAGGCAGCAGCCCCTGAGCAGCCCCCCAGGCTGGCTGCACTCAGGGAGTGGGGGTTTGATTCCCTTCCAGTGACAAGGTCTTGGCTTCTGCTGAGCACAGGCTGAGAGCAGAGAATGTTCCTGGGCTGGAACAGCAAGCGGCAACCGCTGGCTCTGGCCCAGCTCCTCAAACCTGCCTTCCACTGTCACTCCAATCTGCCAGCAGTTTGTAGAGAAAGTTGTAAGCTAAGAACACACAGTATGAATACCCCTCCCTCCCAAGAACCAGACGCACTTTTATCTTGGACAGAGGCAAAAGGAAGAGAAATAGCAGAAAGAGAGGAAAAAAACCCAACCCCACTTGTGAACTGGCTCATTAAGGAAGGCACAGTGACAGGTAAGTAATTCCTCTTCCCAGGCTCTGTCACAAAGGGAGAGATTAAACCAACCAACCACACAACCTCTGAAATGCTTTGGGCAGCCCTTCTCTTCTTCCCTCCTCTCTGATCATTTACTGTTCTTTTCATTCCTTAGGTTGCTGAAATAAACACCTCTCTTTCATTTTATTCCATTACCAGGCCTGGATGGAATTTTCCTTATTTTAGTAGTGAGGACATAGAACACGTGGCAGATAGAGAAGTTAAGATTTTACAAGTTTTCTATGGTATTAAACTTTATAATACTTAAATGCTTTCAGTGAAATGTGGGATTGATTGTAAACATTATTAATAGTTGTTATTAGGTCCCAGAGGCTATTATAATTCTCCTTCTTTTGCTTACCTTTCAAAATGATACTGTAATAGTTATTCTGGGATTAAGTCTGAGGTCTCACTCCTCTCACTTCTCTGCCCTGTGCTGACAGACCATCCTTAGGAGGGTTTGTGGACATTACTCCAGCCTTCCAGAGCATTCACAATGCCATAGAGCAGTTTGAATCTCAAGCACAAAGCAGGTCTGATCATACAGCCAGATACCAGTCACAGCCACAGGAAACGGAAATGGCTTCAGCCAGGACTGCTCGAGTGCTCAGCCCACAGCACTAGAAACCAAAATTAGTTAAACCATCTTCAGCACTCACAACGGAAAGCAATCAATAGCCATTTACAGAGCAAACACGATGACCACGGAGCATTTGCTTTCATAAAGAAAATCACAATCTTATTGACTGCTAAATCTTGAAATGCATAACACAAAACTTTGAACTGAATCAAGCCCTGTGCTTGTTTTGATCTCCAGCCATTTTTAGAAGAGAGTACTCTAGAATATTCAGCAGCTTTCATCTCTCAGACACTTGATGGAGCCTAAGGAGCATTAAGACTAAACCTTATCAAACACAACTGCAAAACTGTGCATTGTCAATGCACTTCAGCCCACTCCTCTGGTCCATCCGGAAGAGGTCACTGGAACATCCATTTGACAGTGTCATTTATCTTTTTTTTTCCTGTCAAGTAAATTCTGAATAAAGGACTTCACTATGGCATAAGTCTTTGAACATTTATGTACCAAACAGCCACAAAAATCCCTGTATCCAGAAAATTCTTTTGAACATTGTGGGCTAACAGAAGTTCTATAAAATCCTCACATAACGCACAGAACTGAGCTGGGGCTGCATAACTGAGGCTGAAAGGTGGACCTGGAGATAATCAGTTAATTTCCTACATATGACTGTGATTAAAAAAAAAGTACTGTGAATAGAAGAAATTCTTGTGCATTTCACTTACAGTGCTCAGCTTACTACAGCAAATGAGGATGCGGCGCTCGTACAGCATACTGGCGTAGAGATGCAGCATGTTGTTGACATCAACTGCTACAAAATATTCTGTCAGATTTCTCTGGGGAGAGACAAAAATAATTTTTGACTCATGATATTAAAAAACCAAGTGTCCTTTACAAAACAAACCCCCCCAAAAACCAAAGAGATTTCATCCTTCTATTGTGCTACATCCAGTATGAGGCTTAACAAAAGAAAGCAGGATTTCATCTTATGGCAGAGGCCTTTCTAATTGCACTATCTCTCCCCAAAGTTTTGGGGAGCTGGGTCTTGGAGTAATAAAAGTGATGATGTTTCACACATAGCTTTCTGAATACAAGATACTTCTCTGAGAAAAAAAATGTTCTGTCACTTTTATGGAGACTTCAAAGCTGCCTGATAAAACCCCACACCCCAACATTAAAAACAGCTCTCAGAGGCCAGTTCCAATACAGCAAATTAAATTGTGAGCTCAGTCCGTGCTAGAACAATTCTGACTATTGGAAACACATCTGGGTATTTAACACACACTAAACCCAGTTGTCTGAACTGAGTCCCTCACTTTGGGCACTTGGACCCATCCTTGGGTTGGGAGACAGGAGCACTTCCCTGGAGAGGCTGAGGAAGGAGGCAGGAAATTCCCTCTCTGAGCACTCCACTTCTTAAAACATAGAAATTAAAGAAAAGGGAAGAGGTGGAGGAAAAGGTAATGCCCAAAAATGCTGAATCAGGGAATTTGTTTCCAAACAGCTTCTTACAGACATGAAAGGGTTGCTATAGGATAAAGACAGCCTTATACAAAAAGCACATGTGAGAGCAAAATTAGATTAGTCATGAATTCAAGTGCAATCTTAATCATCCTTAAATAAAAAAGTGCAGAAAAGCAAAAAGAAAATATGATTTAGAAACTTAAAGAAGCTCAACAAAGCCTATTAGCACTTTTGACAGATCCAAGATACTTGGCCTGAGAAGTCTGCCAAGATGCTTCATACTGTGCAAAAATATGTTCCCCAGCTTGCCATCCAAACACAAAGAACTGAAGGAAAATTAAGCATTGTATTTGGGAGACTTTGGTACCAGTATGTAGAGGGATAAAAACTGAGCTCATTATGGTTGGCTTCAAACACATAAAATAAAACAATCATTCAGGTCTTTGTTGCAGCAGAGCTGGAGCCACAGACAGGTACAGTCAAAAGAGAAAAAAAAAAAGCCAACACATTTTGCCAAAAACCTATTAAACTATCATGTACTTTTTCTGTATTTCTCATCCCATCTGTGCTGATTAACATGATATTTTTGTCTAAACATAAGCTGTCTTCTCTACGGCTCTTCTTCCCTCTCTCACCCACCCTTCCACCACGCCAAAACACAGAGTGTGACGACACAATTCCTGCTAATAGTGGGAATTAAAAGAATTTTTAAGGAACCCTGAACTCCCTTTGATGCCACCCCACTCAGGGGCATGGCAAAAGCAGCACACAATCCCTGCATCCAGCCCAAGGGTGCAGCCCTGCTCCACATGGATCTGTGAGGCAACAGCCTCCACTGCGAGAGGAAAATAGATGTGGGGACTTGATTTGCAATTGTTCTTTCATCGAGTTTATTGTGATGACATGACACACAAATGTACCTTCAGATGGAAAGATTTGTAAGGTTTCAGTCTTGTCTGCTCTCTGAGATTTGCCAGGGACACCTGGGAACCATGTGGGCTGCATGGAAATGTATTGGTACTGAGGAGATTCACGTGTTCCCTCGAAGTTGTATTTATAAGAAAGCTGTCAGCTCTGAAGCTGAAATTGGGACTTACACATGTATTTTGAAAGACATGTCTCGTAAGTGACAAAACCATGAATGAGTTAAATAAATACAAATGAAAGCATTCCAATTTGCAGGATAATTGTTATGTATTTTGCTTCCTAGGACTTAAACCTTTCTTGGGGCAGTAAAAAGGGGGATTTTCAGAACAGGTATCCCCACTCCTCTCAAAATTCACCAAGAGTGCTACAAAACTCCCTCACACTCCTTTGAAAGTTCATTCCCAGATCAATTATCCATTTGATCATTTGCTATCTCATATCAATAAACACACACTGACTACACTGACTTTTGAGATTAAAAATCACGTACTTCTTTTCCACCACCACCTAATGAGGAAGATGGACCCAGTGCTACAGAAATACACAGGGCATCATCCCCAGGAAAATGCCATCATTCCAGCCTCTTAACTTACCTGCACCTTCTGAAACACAACAGCTACTACCAGGAAATTCAGTCTTGCACTGTATTTCCTGCAAGAAACCTGATTTATTTCTGAAGTCACGCTGCATTTACACATCCCTCACACAACTTACATCTCCTGAAGCAGGGAATGAGTTGCTGTTCCAGAAAAGTGCCCATGCTAAATGGTCTGTGACTCATTACACACATTGATCTGACACAAAGTCAGATAATTCCAAGAGGTTTGTTAACATTCCAAACAGAGCTCTCTGCAGCTCTCCATTCATCATCACAACCAACTACGAAGTTTGGCACCACTAAAACTTTTGCTAATATGGGTTTTAATGCAATTCCTGGTAAGATATGTAGAATTTTTAATAAATCAGGTCAATTAATTAAAATATAGCAGACTTATTCCCATTTAATGTCCTTGTATTATTCCTTAATATGCTCAATTCCACATGAAAGTTGGTTTAACAGACAGATAAAAACCTCCTAAGAAATTACACAATCCTGGGATAGTGGGAGGTGTCACTGCCCATGGCAGGGGTGGCACTGGATGGGCTTTAAAGTTCCTTCCAAGCTGAATCATTCTGGGATTTTATGATTCTATGAATTAGGACAGGATTTGATGTCTGGTTTAGACTCAGGGACTGATTCCTGAATTACACCCAGCATATCATATTTGTACGAAAATAAAGCACCTCAGAAGAGCGCATCTATTAAATTTCCTGTCAGGATACGTCAGTGTGAGGAGTCTGCAACACAGCAAAACCAGCAGCAGTGTTTTGAAAGCCAAACAAAAAGCCCCGAATGCTATCTGCTATACAAATCACCCACAAATGAGACGAAATGTCTTGATGATTCTTTTTTCTTTCATGCCATCAGCTGAAGAATATGATGCTGAGACCAACTGCAAAATGCTCGGGAAAGAAAACTGAGATGTCAGGCACAGGAGTTTGGCTGAGACAGAGCAGGAGCACATTAAAGAGTATTTAAGAGAAGCAAATGCCAGCATTGTCTCCCCACAGACTTCTCATCTGGCTGGAGAGCTGAGCCAGGCTGGAACACACACGACTGCACGAGCCTTAAAAAGTCTCCCAAAAGGTGGCTCTAAAGGGCCAGGTGTGCCTGGCATTCTCAGGAGCCATCTAGCAAGCACAGTGCTTTCCCTGCTGTCTCAGGTCATTATTCCAGAGGGGTGGCAGTGTAGGATTAGCAGAGCTGCTGTTTTATTTACCCACTTCAATCTGTCCATCAGTACCTTGCCCTTCATACAGTTCAGCTTTCAATCACACATGCGGATTGGCAGCTCCTGAATGCTCAATATTTTACAGAATAAAACCCATTCCAAACAGAGTAATATTTGTCATCTATGTAGCTGATGACATTAATAAAGTGCAGGGTCCTCTCAAATACTCACGTTTTCAGGTATACTAGGAAGCTCTCTGGTGTCAGGTACAGTGAAGTAAGAGTGCTACAAAAAGAGCAAATATTGATTATTTCAATAATGCTAAAAGCAATCTAAATTTATTGCTTGGTATTAGTATCAGCAGTAACAGCAGTTGCTCAGCTAAGTAAAAATGACAGAACATTTGTTGCCAACTACCAGCCTGAGCTCTCTGTCCTGGATTCCACAGGCTGGGTTCCCAGATCACAGGGGCAATAGGAAATGCAGTAAGATAGAAAGTATCAAATGCTCCTGGAAAGTTATATTCCATGTTTTTGTTCTTCAGAGCCGCTGCTACAGACAGACTCACACAGGCTGTGACAGATGCCAAGGAAACTCCAAGGCAGGCTGTAATTCAAGCCAGCTTTCCCCAGCCCAGGGCAGGGAACAGCAGCAGGCAGGGCCTTCTCTGACTCACAGCACCGGAGAGGTTCCCTCCAGCCAGGGGGGAGGTTACGGAAATGTACTGGGAAAGGCTTCCTAAGGTTCAATGCCTGCTTACCTGAGAAATACTGAAAGTTTTAGGTCATTTTTATACACCCTAAGAGCACATTTTGAAAGACCATATTGCTCTCATACAATTTCATAATCCATTATATGGTTCAGGGTTTTTAATTGTCTGCATTCCAGGAGCCCAGGTTCACTCCAGCTCCCAATCTGACTGCAGATGACTTGAATGATCCTTGGTCAGGGCTTTGGGAGAGAATGTGACTTGTATACAATTTATATAATTTTAAAGATTTTCACAATTTGTCTTAGGGCTACTTATTAATTACTGTCTGAAGCCTTAAAGGCTGTTCCATCCTTGGCACAGCTCCACAATTGGCACAATTCTCTTGTACACAAATCTCAGCCATCTCAGTGCTATCTGATCAGGCTGTAACCTGAAATAGCAGGCGAGGACCACAGCTCCACTGAAAGGAGACACTAAATGAGAAACACAAGTTTTGTTTTCTGATGCATCACTGGTTTGGTTTGGTTGCAAAGATGCAGTGCCAAGGCAGAGGAGCAGCACTCAGAGCTGTATCACACAGAGGAACCTCACTCCAACCCCACAATGGGCTCAGAAACAGCCAAAATAAAATCAGACAGACACGGTCCCCTGGGCTGCTTTTTTTTATCCTTTCTTGCTCCATTGCCCATGAAATGTCTGAGACAAGGGGAGACAGGCAGCATTCCTTGGAACCACTGGTATGAAAAAGCTGGAATATCCCCACTGCCCCTGGCCTTGGGAGACAGCTCGTCCCCTGAACAGAACTGCTGCTCCTCAAGAAGGATCTTGAGGGGCTGGGGACATGTCCAAGGCCAGCTGGGACCAGCAAGGCCACACAGCTGCCCCCTGGGCACTGCCAGCCTGGCAGGGAGCGAGGGGCATGAGCTGCTTCTTGCCAGAAAGTGCTTTAGGAGGAGTAAAGGAAATGGGAGGGAGACTTCCCACATGAACTCTCAGCTGGCAGCAGCAGCAAGGAGCATCTGCAGTGCTTACCACAGCCTGGAGCACGAGGCTGTGCTGCAAAAATGAATTTGAAGACAAAAACCCCAAAAGACTAAATTCAAAATACAATCCCATCAATAAAATCCCACATCTATATTGCCAGTGTGCTTTGCTTAATTTTCTCACAAAATATAAAAATAAAATAAATTCTTTTTTGTGTGAGGTTTTCTGAGGAGATGGGGAAGGAAGAGGAGAAGGAACCAGAAAATGTGGTGAGCAGTTAATACTCCCAAGACTGCTGTGGCTGGTAAGTGCCTGTTTGCTTCCCAACCTGCTCCCCCTTCAAACTGCCAGGGCCAGGAGTTGTGCAGCAGTGTGGGCAGTAAATGTCCCACTGGTGCTCTGTGACCTCCTGCAGGTCACCGAGGATGTGGTGAGACATTCCCAGGGGGAATACACACAGCCTTCCCCCAGTCAAAGAAGTGCATTTCAAAGACATTTGAGGTAAGGGAAGGGGAAGCAGAGGGCCCCAGTTGTGAAAAGGGAATTTCACAGCTCCTCACAGGAAAACAACACCTGTGTACAAGCTCCAGGAGAGAGGATTGCTTTTGACATTCCTCTACTGTGACATGGAATGAATATTGAACACCTTAGTTTACATCTTCCCCCCACACTTACCACTCCAAGATGAACAGAGGTTCCTGGCTCAGGGATGGTAAGTTTATGAAATGTTTCTAGGAGCTCACTCCTCTGACTATCCTGAAATGAGAAGGAGAATAAACCAGGAATGCTAAGCAGGCATTGCTGTCACCAGGTAAACTCTGAGGCAGAGGGCAGTGTAGGCCAGAGGTGTGGGTAAAGACTTGGCATTCATAAGACCAGTTCCACTTTTACTGCCTGTGACAAGTAAACCCATATCAGACACCTGGCACAGACTGCTGTGACTCCGCAATATGGAATGGCAGGATTACAGGAACTGTGCTGAGTACAGGGCAGGGAGTCAGGAAGCCCAGCACGGGTGACTGCAGGGACTTGTGCTGGATCCACAGCCACAGTCTTGCACTTTATCTTTTCCAAAAAGAAAATTAAGTGCATATTTATTTTTCAGAGGAACTTGCCAAGCTGAGTATGATTTTCAATATCACTGCATTATACAGATTAGTAATTCACATGGTCATCTGGAACAGAAGCACTTCTTCAAACAGCTTCTTTCATCCCCTCACCCTCACTCATTTGATACTGGGATAGGAGAAGGAGGGTCAGTATTTTAGAATAATACCTGTCCTTTTGCTGAATAATCTGCCAAGACATTGAGCAGTTTGTAAAAGACTTCAAACCATGGGAGGTAACTGAAAAAAAGAAGACAGTTATTTTGGTTTTGAATCCTAATACGAGAGGACTTTTAAAATTGAATAACCAGTATTTTGTTTTTTTAATTGTTTTAAGATCTCATTCCATCACTGTATTTAGCCTGGCCCTTGCTTTAGTCAAACAGAAACTTCACCTTCAGTACATTTGCACACAACTTCCAAAAGAGAAGAAACAAAATTAAAAGGGAAACATGCAGAAAAATCCCATCTTTTTCATTTACTTTACATGTTCATTCCATAAGGTAGAACAGTGAGGATGTTCCCTTTCACTGCAGCTTTGGTAGGATTCTGTGCCCTGTTTTCATGGCACAGTTCTTTATTTCAGTCCCTCTTCCAACACCAGTGAGGAATTTCCCTCGGCTGTGGCGAATGCAAAACCAGTCAGTGATGCTCTTTAATCACAGCTGCTTTCTGAAGCAAATGGATTCTATTTTGATATAGTCAGACAGGATTTAAAGTTTTTATAAAATATGACTACATCCTGACAGCCGTAAGGAATGGAGTGCCCTGTGGTCCCTGGCTGTGCAGCTCTGGTGATAAATGAGGTGAGAAGCTCCCTGTGAGACAGACAAAGTGACTGGCACTCCATCATTAGCGTTTGTTTGAAGCCTGCAAATGCTACTGTAAAATGTAAGTAGCTTATCAAAATATACTGATAAGCAACTTAACTTTTCATGTTATATGACAGCATTATCGTTTAAATTAATACGCTCTAAACATCTTTACAAAGTGTGTATTCGAATAGAGCAGAAAGACAGACAATTACCACTTTAAACAGCATTTAAGTTTGGCATTATATTGTAAACAATCCAGAAGGATTAGGTAGAAGATAAGTTTCTTTCTTTCTGTTTAGTTAAATAAACTTCAGCAGAGTTAAAAGCCATTACAAGAGTAACATGAAATCCTCTCCAAACATATCTGCTAAGTAGAGATTAAGAACCTGGTAAACAAATCCATGCAAGGCATCTATCAAGAGTTTGAGAAGACAGAAAAGCAGGAAGGCAGAAAGCTCCCTGGCAGTGGGAAACCAAAGCTGCTTCCAGGGAGGCACCATTAGAAGTTCCACTTAATCGTTCAGGGACTTGGCCAAAAAAATACATTTACAGAGTTAAAATGAGAATCCTTAAAACCATTACTGTGTTTCTAATGTCTGTGTACCACGTCTTGTAAAAGAGGAAAACAAAAGCAGGTTCTCCCAGGCCTCCACCTCCTTGGGGTCCAGGACAGCCAGAGCAGGGACACGAGGGGGCAATGCTGAACCCCCAAGCCAGGGCAGGTCCTGGATGTCCTTTAGAGGTTCCTCATCTGTCCTGTCAGGGGCTGTGTACTCGCTGCTGAACCTCCCTGCAGCTTCCAGGAGGGTTCTTTAGGACCATCACACACCCACCATGACACATCTGTAGGCTCCAGCCATGAGCATACTCCAGCCCAAACCAATTTGAAATATTTTACTCGGCACCTAGGAAAGAGCCTCTGTGATTCTAATAAAAATAGCTCAGATAAGTCTCATATTCACACAATGGCAAAACACCAGCAAACCCTCCACACAGAAAAAGATACAGCCCCATTTCTGCTACGCTTGAGACTCCCTGGCTTTCCCTTCTCTTCACCAGTATCCTCTGATGAACCTATTGTCCTTTTTTTAACACTCACTCCTCCTCGTTTTCCAAATGATGGGTTAGCATCTCACCATAACTGCTTCTTTTGCTATTTTGAGAGTAACTTCCCATTTTGAGGACAGTGTCACAGTTTGGAACCTGAGGAAATGAGCTGGTATTTGAAGCAGAACTCAGCACTCCACAACACATGGGGATCTATGTGGCTCTTGCTCAACAGAGGGGCAAGACCAACTAAGACAAACCCCCCCACAAAACTGTGTAAATTATCACTTCAGTTTTCACCTCCCTCCATTGTCATTGCATGATCTTACCCCAAAATTTCTGAATGTATTACAAAGCTAATTTATCCTGCCATCTTCAATACTTTTACTTCATCACTTATTCCATGTGTTGACTACTCAATAATAAAACGGTTCTGCTTCTATTAGACCAAACTGTGACCAGTTAAAGTTGAAAAAAGCATAAAAAATCCCCCAAGAAATATAGTTATCCGAATTTGTTTCTAGATGTCTGCCAAAAGGAAAAAAGAAAAGCAAATCCTCAAGGCAGCCTTTAAACACCCCTCCAAAGAAACAGAGGCTGATTTTATAACCCAAAACTTTCTGTACCGCGTGGACCTTAAGTAGCACAACTGGTAGCACTACTGAAGATTTATGGCTTATGACTTGCTCATATTTAATTTGTAACCAAACACTTCCCCTTCCTCTTAGCTACCTCAGAACTTTTGATTAACTGTTGTTTTCACAGGTCAGAGGTTAAGCAAAGGAAGGGAAGCGCTCTGCAGTGAGATTGCCCAGAGCCCGGAGAGTGGAGCAGCCCCTCCCAGCGACATCAAACCAGCCAGGGACAGCACAGCACCCAGCAGAGCTGAAGTTCAAAGACTCCAATGAGCATAAATCAGATCGGGGTGGAAAAGTAAACAAAAATAAAGGGGCAATCTGAAATTTCAGGTTTTTTAGCTTTACCCCCATTTACAGTTTCGTCACCCTGACAGAGACTTATCTGCCACAAGCCCTGAGAATGAAAGCAAAGCCTCATCAACTGGGGTGTAGAACTCTGCTGAGCTCTCCCTCTGAACCTGGGGTGCCTCCTGCACTGAGGGGCACTGCCCCCACCAGGAAAGCTGCTCCTGGCCCAGCCAGCCCTGCCCAAACTCCCTGCAGGGCTGCACAGCACCTTGGTCACTGACTCACCTGTCATCACTGTCTTGGTGGCTCCTTGAGAGCACAAAACATCATTACCTACATGTGTCACAGCAATCAGGGGCAGCAGAACCTTGAGACAGCAGTGCTGAGCTGCCAGGGAAACACCAAGGGTTCCAAAATGTCGGGTTTAAGCAGCAACCAGGCAGGAGGACACAGCAGCAGGATAACCAGCCTGGGAATGCTGAACTCATCAAACCCAACTCCCAGGGAGCACTCCAGGGTCTGGGAACTTCGTCAGCAAAAACGCTTTGTGTTCCAGTGCAGCAGCAGCAAGCCCCAGTGGCAAGGGGGACCTTTTCAAATGATTTATGAAGATTTGCCAATTACCATAGCAACCGTTTATAAAACCAATTTTTAACATTGCTGGCTCCAACGTTCTATTGACTGGTGTGCTGACACCATGGAAAAGCAGAGCCAACACTTGTGGAGAGGCACCTGTGGCGCCTTTGGTTTCCTCTGAACCTGTGAAGTCCCACCTTGGTTCACACAATTCCTAGAGCACCAGAGCAGCTCCTGGGCCATGTACAGGCTGAGCTGCGCTCAGGTACAGCTCTCATTTTGAAATTACTGGGACTCAGTAACTAGTCTGACATCAACACATTTCATGCAGCATCTCCTCCTAGACTGAGTTGCAAGCACACATAACTTTTACTCCTTCCATTCACACAGATCAGAAGTGGAATTTTTAACATGTATTTATTTATAACACATACTATATATATTTTGATAACAGCATAACCAACTGCCATCTCCCTTGCAAAACAGAACAGTCATTTCCATTTTGCAGATGGGCACACTTCTCTGTGGTGACAGGCTTACAAAATCTGCCTGTATTAGCCAGGATTGGTTTCAAGGAGTTCCCAAATCTTGACCTTTTTGCTCAGCACAATAATCTACAGTGACCTAAAACACAGAATACAATCAAGACCTCAGATATTGTATGAACTATAGATGCATCATCACTAACTTCACTGACAAAAGTGTGAAGAAGAGGAAATTCAGGCCAAATGCTTCTTCTGCCAGCACGACTCGTGCGTGTGCCACTAAAACACCCAGTGCTTCAGTTTGTGGACTCTGAAGAACAGATAATAACAAGGACTCTCCACATGCTACTATTTTCCTTGCAGGAATACGCTTATCACATTTTTCCCCACCTTCTTTTCCTTCCATCACCCAGTGTTTCCAGCATCTTTACAGAACGCATTTGAAAGAACCACGGCATCTCTAGGCTCATTTGGGAATTTCCATAGGTTAAATTCCCAGTTCAGCCGTTTCTCTGTTCCAGTGTCTTCCCTACACCCCATGGACCTCAGTGCCTCGTTATTCTCTGCTCTAGACTCAGTCTATTGACACCTTCTAAGGTGTCTATTGACACACTAAGCACAGACACCCCAAATCTCCATAGCAACCCCTGTGCATGTGGATGAGATATGCAGCCTTACCTTCCACAGGAGCAGCCAACAGCCTCCTTTGAACATCAGCTTTTTATTTATTTATTTCAGTTTTGCCTGATTCAGACCTGCCCCACTGTAAGTGCCCCTGCCAGTGCAAAAAGCCAGCTGCACCCTTGCCTCTCCTTGCTCCCACAGGATTTCTTCTCTTCCTGCATTTTCCCCAATTCTGTAATGAACCTCCCTTTGATTATTACCTATGAGTGATCCTTCCAGGATTCAGCTGAAAGTTATGCAGCTTAAGCATGACCCATGTACATATTTTAGAAGTACTAAACCCCACATGGAACTGGATCCCCTCTTATGGAGCATCTTAATAAATAATTGTCAACAGCAAGTGCTTACTTTACTGACTTGCCATTGTGTATTAAAAACAAAAGTCAATTAAAACATCCCCTTTCTTGCTTTCCTGCACAGTGTGACCATGTCTGAGCAGTTACAGCAAGTATCCCTCGCACAAAGCCTCCCAAGCTCCCTAAATGCCAGCACTGAGCCCAGCCCTTCCCAAAGAGCTCCCCTGGCCCTGGAGCTGCAGCTCACAAAGGAGCTCAAGGGAGCTGAATGCCCCCAGAACAACTCGGAGCCAGCAAACTGCAACAAAGAGATTTATGATGTAACAATTTTACATTTTAGTCAAGCTAAGAAGTGCCAGGGCAGCTCGAGATGCCCGTTCCGAGGGGCTTTTGTTTGTGCACTGCCATTTAATTGGGACATGGCAACGGCAACTGCAGGCTGAGTGGGACAAAGCTGTCACCCTTCCCCGGGCTCTTTGTGGTCACTCTAAAACCCTGGGGGGGAAAAAAGAGTCCAGTGCAGCTGCACTGTGGAATTTCTGTAAATAGAAGGAATTCAGAGGAGTTTAGCATGACAGTGTATGGCACCTTGCAGCACCCACAGCCACCTCTCGGCCTCTCGTGGAGAAGGGACAAAACAACTTCATCTTACAGTCTGAAAAATAAACAGTTTTTTTAATGAAAAACGTGCCTTGGACTTTCACTGGAAAACATTTCATACAAAACCAATGGGTTTTAGGAGCCTGGAGCACCACAGATCACCCTGGGAAGCAGGAATCCCACACCTACTGGCTCCCAGGGCCAGAACCACCACCCTCTGCTCCATACAAGGGACTGGATGTTCACAGACACAAACACAGCATGGCTTAGATTGTGCAAAATTTGAAGTACCTTCCATATTCAAGCTTTCTCCTTGTGAATTACTAATCACTCCTAAATTTTAGAAAGCGTACTGGATTTTATGATAGACTATTTTGTGTTCAGTTTATTTCAGAAGTATCTTTGTGGCCTGGTCTGTTGTTGGGACTGTCTGTTTTCCCTCTGGCAGATCATTCACAATCATAAGGTGTCTCATGCCTTTTCAGAAGATAAACTTGTAGATCCTTGGAGTTTTTTAGCTTAAGATCAACAAAGAAACTTCTCAAGCATGTTTGAGAGCAAAGGAGTGAAGGAGTGACAGGAAATAAAGGTACATAAAGAAAAACATTTGCATTTACAGCACACATTGACAATTATGTCTGCGTGCTCTTACTAACCTCTCGGGCCAAGGATATCCCAAAAAACCCACTGGGTGAGAAGATGGGCATGCTGAAGGGCTTGACACTTTATAATGAGATTTATGCCTTAAACTGAGAAAAGTTACATATGATACTAGCTCTAAATTATCTGGACTTAAAAAAAATGGTTATAAAGGGGTTAGAGCAGTTTGGCACATGAAGCTGGATTTTAAAAAGCAGGATGCACTAGACAGCATGAGAGCCTCAAGATCCCCGCCAAAGTGACAATACAGAGAGAGGATTCCAAAGGCTTAGCTTGTCAAGGAATCTCTCTTCTCAAACCACGTTTAAAAGCATACATGAAAGTGCTGGAAGAAAGAATTCTAGATGTGGCAGACAATCAGAGATCCCACTAGGCTTGAGACATCTGGCATCAGTTGAAATCCATCACATTTCATTTGGGGATCAAAGCCTGCTGTTAAGTCTATCACAGGTTGAAATAGTAGATCCTGAACAGCCTTTTCATCCCAATGCAAATTAACCCTTTTTCCTTGACCAGAGAAACAGCTCCTTTTCATTACTGACTCCAATCATATGTGCTTGTCAAGCTATGCCCTCTAGTACTAAGTTTCAGCTGAAATTTCAGTAGCATTATGAACTTTTTATTATAAATCAAAAGTGCTCCCTCCCAGCCACCAGGCCCCACGCTCTGGCATGTGCTGCAGTGAGCTCCAAAGCCACTCTGGGACAGAGTTTGTGTCACCATCTGTAACACAGATAAATTCTGGAAGGGAAGAAAAATTTTACACACCTCTGTGCTCAAGAGCCCCACTGCACAGCAGCCAGCTGTGCTCACCTGCTAAAGGGACTTAGCCCTTTAGATAAAGCCACATACTGAAAAGTCAAAGCTGAGCATCAGATGTGTATTTGTGATACCTGTGTGTGAGTTCTGAGACACAATGGTGAGTCTTTGCATTTTGGTAAATTAAGTATGGAGAACATGCGGGTAGGGAATGTGTATATTTGAGTATCAGAGGAGAAATCAATTATATATACCCCTCTTCTGCATCCCCCAAACCTGCCTGTGTTCCCTACTGGCAAGAAACAAAGTTAAGTGAAGCAAGGGCCTTTACAGTTCCTTCACAGGGAGGAAGCTTCAGCTTCATCACAGTGAAGAAATATTCACGTGCTCAGGGGGAGTACACACGGCTCCTAACAATAACCAAAGTTGGTAGGAAGTCATAAAAGTTAAACTCAAACCCAAGCAGAGCTGAAAGAGCCAAGTGAAAAATTCATGATTATGTTTGGGCTGTGGTACTTGCAACTGATAATTTGAGAATGCAAGGGACTGGGCTAGGAACATAAAAATCACCTTCCTTACAGCAAACAAGTACCTGCAGAGCAAGATGTCAATAGGAAAGTTATACAGATCAAGTCAGGGTCTGATATTTGAGTGTAGATTATTTATGTTTACGGTTTAGGATTCACAGGAAACATTCAGATGTAAAAATAAGTGCACAAAATGATAGTACTTGACTCTTCACCTGCAGAAACACCATTGATGAACCTATCCACAGAATTCCTGAAAATGTATGACACATAAATTAACAGAGAAGTCTTTCTGGCCTGTTTCCTGGCCAGAGAGCCCAATTTGTATTTATGAGACTTCTTGCCTAGCCATCAGCTTAAGTAAATGATTAAAACAGGAAATTGCCCACAATCATTTTATTCACTGAATACTCAAACACTAATAAATTGTAAAACACACTGAGGAAAGTTACTGCAGGTAATGCTTGCTCAGTGTGGAGGAAGATCTGTCCCTTATCAAGCACATTCATAAACAGCCAGAGTTACAAATGAGGGGTTTTATTTGGGCTCCCAGCACAACCCAGGGAACTCTGCCTCTAGGAAGCCACCCAAAGCCTCTCTCCCGTGATTACAGAGTACCTGGATCACGGTTCCTATTGGAACAATATGCAAAAGTTACTCCAGCAGCTCTTCTCAGCACTTCGACCTCTCGAGCAGCCCCAGCATCTCCAATTACCTCTGCATAACCCGAGGGCTCTGCCACAGCTCCAGGTTTGAAGGAGGAAGTTGCCACATAACCTCATTGGGAATGTTGTACACATCTGTCAGCAGGGACAGGATGCTCTCACTCCTGACAGATGCATTTGTAACCCTTCAGACAGCAACCCAAAAGTGATCCATTTGTGGAAGAGAGGATCTATCCATCTTGCACTTTAACTACTTCCTCCCTGTTTTTTGATGCCAGGGAGGGGGTTTTCCCCAAGGTGATGCACTAATTCAGTTTGTATTAGCTCTAAGATGAAGTTTCCAAGCCAGTCAGCCAGGGCCAAAGGTAATAAAAAGTGACATGACTTAATTACTTCTGTTACAGTTGTTCAGCAGTGAAAGAAGGCACAAGACGAAGGCCCAATTAATTAAGTAAAATTGGTTTCTGGTCAGAAGGTAAGACCAGTGAAGTAGCTGGACTGAATGTAGTACTCTCAGCTTTATCCAATTCCACCAGTAGCGATACATTATTAACACTTGGCATTTTTGCTGTTATTCTTCTCACTGATATTTTACAAAAGTGTTTTGACTTTCAGTCAAGATTAAAGCTTCAACAAAAACTGCAATAAACCTCCTTTGACACACCTTCACTATTCTTCACATTTACTATAATAAGTCAGTTAAATTAGTATTGCCCTGGATTGGCAATGTAGAGGGAAGAGGAGACAAAAGGGGGAGCATGTTTGTTTTCAGAGATCCTGGGTCTCAGGTCTTTCAGGCCTGTAGCCAGTGTGAATGTGAATCTACTTAGGAGCCTTGGGGGCCAGGGCTGCTGGAATGCGTGGAACCGCACAAGTTCAGACATTTTTTTCAAGGATACGGACTTTAAAGACACAGAGGACTAGAAGTGTTCAGGATCACTGTAATGGAAGCAATAATTCTGCTTGTCCAGAACTGACAACAGTCAGCTCTGGAAGCAGCTCCCTCTGGAAAGCATGGCCGCAGGTCAGGGAGCTCGGAACATTCCTGACAGTGCAAGGCCCCAAACCTATTGCTGTGTGTCCTGGAGCGTTTCCATACTCACCTTCCTTGCCCTGCCTGCCCCAGCCCTGCTCCAGGACCCCACTCTCCCGCTGGCTCCGGGCCCCACAGGAGGGTTTGGCCCTGGCAGTGTGTGCCAAGCGAGTGTGAGGAAGCTGAGGCCGCGAGCACTGCAGCCCCGGCTCAGGACCAACAGAAAGCAAGGAAAAGCAAGAATGGAACATGCTCCAAGTTTAACTGGAATGCACATTACTCTGGGACACAGCTTGAACTCGAGAGCTCCAGGGCTTCTCCTTTTGCACCAGCACCGTGGAACAACCCCCTGCGGCTGCACGGCAGCAGCGCCCATCGGTGCAGGTTCCAGAGTGAGATTTGGAAGCATTTGCACAATTATGCTGCTCATAATTCAAACTCTGTTTTGTGTCTGTCGTTATAGGTCATTGTTGGCCAGATGGAAAATATTAAGGAAAAAGGATTGCAACTAAATCAATAGGCTGTAGAGTGCTGCCAAAAGGCCCCAGGCTAACTACAAGCAGATTTGCAGGCAGGCTCTGCTCCGGCACAAGGCGGGATCTGGCACATCCTCTGCCCTGCCGAACAGCAGGAGGGCACGGGGCCAGCTGAGAGCGGCTACTGTGCCAAACAGACTGTGCAGGGCTTGCTGCTTGAATGCTTCCACAGAAAGGCAGAATCGATGGGCTCTCTGTAAACAACTCCCTGTACTTCTGGCTGCTACTAACTCACAAGTGGGATAACTTTATCCTACTACAACATTAATGTAAGTACACAGCTCAGCCTTGGTACCAAAATCATCATGGAAATAAATAAACACCAGTGTTAAAGGACAACACTTCAACTAAGAATAATGACATGTACATGCACATCCATAGTGGAGCACAAAATCAGCATCTTTACTCCAATGCCAAGCACTGTACGGGCATTCTTTGCAACCTGTGATTTACAAGTAGGGAGAGAGACTCAAGTTTGACTATTGAAAATTTTACTTTTAATATTTATGTCCAATATCAATACTTTCCAGGATGTACCATTTCTTTTTGTACAGCTCATGGCTGCACTTACCAATGAGCAGGTCCAACTTATCTAGGAAGTTTTGTGGGAAAAAATATCTTCCTAATACCACCCCAGTAACCTCTTATGCACTCAGCATCTGAGTGCAGACAGCCATGCCTGCAGATAAAACTTCAAACTCGCTAGATGGACATAAATAATTTCTGTTTCTAGTGGACAGCAAGAGAAAAAAACTATAGAAACAGAGGGGAGCTTCTGATTCAAACATCATCACCAGCTGATCACAAAGAGTAAAGCTTCTGCAGCAAAGACTTCACATCCCCTACTCCAGCCATAGGCATTGTTAGCTTATTTAAATTACTATTATCTTATTTAAAGATTCTTCCACAAGAGAAGATACTAGGTCTTACAGACTTTCTGAAGGTTCTAGAGTCTATGGTTAATGGCAGAGATGAAAATGCAAGACAATAAATGAGCAGATGTAACACAAAATTCTATTCTTCTTTTCCTGGAACAGTAGTTTGAAATAGCTCATCTCTATCTTGTAAAACTTGTAAAGACAATAATGGAAAAACCACAGGAAGTTTGGAAGAGCCATACTGGAGACAGTGTATCAGGAAGAAGAAACACAAAGCAGATAGCTAAATTTAATTGATGTCAAGCTCCCTCTTCACTAGGTTCATCACTTTTCCATATATATTCTGACAAGCAACTGAAAATAAGAGCCAGTGTCTGTTTAAGCGAATCAGCAGGGGTAAAAACCCTAAACTTTTGAGATGTAAACTGTTTTATAAACATGTCAAGTTAAGGCAGAATGCCTGCAGCACCCGCAGCCCCTCCGGCCCTGCACACGCACTCGGGGCGTTCGCACATTTTCCGAGCCACTTCAGCTCAATTTCCTGTCACCCAGCACAGAGAGTGGGCCTGGTTTGCTACAGTTGCAGCTTGTAAGAAACTCCCGTTCCTGTGAAAGGTCAGGCTGCAGCTCCCAGTCCTGCCTGCCCTCTCCTCTGTTCTCTGTAAGGCCCGTGCAAAGGAACTGAGCAATCTCTGCTCTCCAGCTCTCACTGACAGTCAGGGCAAGTGCTGGAGCCCCTGCTAACAAAATAATAATGGAAAAAAAAAACCTATGAAGGCATCAGAGGCTCAAGAGCAACATTTTTATTAGGTAGAATTCTGTTGTAGTGTTGAATCAGAGATCCAACTGCCCATGATTTATACATGTATTCTGTGGCCTTCGCCATGTCTAACAGAAGCAGTTTGCCATTTGCTTTCATCTCCCAAGCATTTTAAGTAGAACAGGGATTCCAGGGTCGATACACCTCAAGGACCAAATAGACTGTCCAAAAAGTGTTCCAAGCATTTCCAGCCACTACCAAACATCTTCTGCAAGGCTTCAAAGTATCATATAGATACATACAGAAGCAAAACATTGATTTCACTTATTACCATTTTATTCAATGTACAACTAGAGCAAATCCTCAGAAAATAAAGACTGGACTTTTTTCCTACATAATTAACCAGTAACATTTTTTGTGTCTACACAGAAATCTAACAGCAAAAAGGGGAAGGAAAGAAACCAAGTTAAAGGGATTTAAATGGAGAGAGAGAGAGATGGAGAGGTTTTTATTGTCTGGGCGTTTTTTAAGGCTGTGTCTGCCCAGGGGTTATATACAGTCACTGCTTGCAGCTTTGACTTGTAATTACAACTTTTAACTAGCAAAAGAAATTCTTCCTCTGTTGTAGGACAGCCCAGTTTCATTATCAGTTCTTTCTTTCTTTTCAAAAACGAGTATTATATGTAAACTTCTTTTAAATAGTAATTATAAATTTAAATTATATAAATGAATAAAAGTATTGATTTCACACAGACTGCACTGAATTAAGTGAAGCCTTACCAAGAAAAAGCACCCAAAACCTACTTACCTCAGCCTGCCAGAACAAAAGTACTCTAGGTGCACTCATGGCTTCTGTCACTAATGGAACCCAGCAGCCCCAGCTCCTCTTTGTCCTCTGTGCTGGGTCCCTTCCCCATCTTCCAATTCATTCCAAAAAGAGCAGTGTAACTATTCCAACAGACAGATCAGCTTTATGTTGTGTACATGTGTAGGAAATCAAGTCTTTTAAAAGCACCTGAATCTAAACTCTAATATTTGGGTGTTTTAACAGTGCAGATTGTTCAAAGAATGTTGAATCTGTGGGATCTCACATCACAGTTGAGATACAGCAGAAAGTGTCACGGTAAATAAATGAACTCACTGATGGGGTGGTGAAAAGTACAATTTAAGGCAGGTGAGCCTTTGTGCAGCCAAATACTGAATCCCAGCACAGAATCGGCTGAAGACACACAGAACCCAGCAAATGGAAAAACTTGTAAAGAAATGAGTGCACATAAAAGAGGTTTTGTAAATTTAACCCTTTCATAGTGTGATAATGAAGTCTTTCAAAGAGCAATACAGCCCCATTTTATGAAAATGTCCAAATTCTAAAATCAAAGTGCATTCTCTCCCCCAAGCAACAATATTTTCCTGTGGCTTTTGGCCAAATCAATGAAAATGAAAAAGTCTAGAAGACAACAGAACAATTACTATAAAACAAGCCCCACCACAAACACTCGATCTCCTCCCCCAGAGTAGGTCCTGGCAGGGCTGTGGGGCTGAGCCCTCTCTCCCAGCAGGTCCTGGCAGGGCTGTGGAGCTGAGCCCTCTCCCCCAGCAGGTCCTGGCAGGGCTGTGGGGCTGGACTCTCCCAGCAGCTCCCGGCGGGGCAGGGTGGGCAGTGCCCGGGGCTCCGGGCAGGGCAGGGCAGGGCAGGGCAGAGCAGCCCCCGGCGCTGTCTGTCTGTCCCATGGCTCGGGGCCCTGCCAGTTGGCACACCCGGGCCAGGAAGCTGTCAGTTCCAATCAGGGCCCGGCCCTGCAGCCCTATTAAAGAAGTCTTGCTGGTTTAGGGGCGGCCACTGTTTCCAAAGCATGGGAAAAAAGGAAAAAAAAAGAAAAAAAAAAAAGAATAAAAAGGAAAAAAATGGGCTCTGCTTTCCTTAGATTTGAGCTGGCAACTTTCACTGACTGGAGTTTTCAAGGAGCTATGAATGAGCCTAACAAAGGAGTTCTGTGGCCAGTTTCTGGCTGAAATCCATGTCAACAGTTTTTAAGGTCACAGGTCACACTAACTAACATTTATTCCCAGCAGACCCTGCTCTAAACACAAGCTGTAAGTAGTACAAATTTGGAATTTTTCTGTAATCCCTTGAGATATTCCTGATCCTTCCACATGTTTCTGCTCAATTAAAAACAATTCTCACTTTGCACCACAAGAGAGGCCCCTGCTCAGAAATCTTATTCTGTCCGAAGAATAAATGGACAAAGACTGCAATCAAAGGGAAGGAAAGGGGGGAGGAGAGGAACTCAAAACAAATCACACCAAAAACCTCAAATAACTCCATACAGAATCACATTCAGTTAGTTACATTTTCTGCCATCTGTCACAAACTATTATGGATTCATTTCTTTTTATCTTAGAAAAAGAGTGGTGCAGAGCTCAGCTATTTTGGCCGAGAGGGATTTCCACACAAATGTTTCTGCATTTCACTTCAAAAGAATGATTTCAGTTTGGGTACAAAACGTGAATATCCACCAAAAACATCGAATTCAGTAAAACTGAAATCAGAGTTGCACATGGGACCTTTGCAAACCAGTAACTTTGCCCAGAAAGTTTGTGAACCAAAGCAAAACTACAGAAACTCGGGTTTGCTTTTGTTTTCTTTTTAAATAAAAGACCAGAGCTCTTCACTAAATCCAGAACTATCTACACTGTTCTCCCTCAAAAGTCCATGTGAAATCTGATGCAAAATTAGAGTGAAACAATAAAAATTCAGCCTCTTAATGTATATCCATTAGGATTTATCCCATTATAGCAGAAATCCTGAAATCCTTAAATAAAGTCTTAGAAAATATATTTGGGTGTGAAATTCCCAGATTAGAATGCAGAATTTGCTGACTGGACATCAGCCCTTACTCTACTGTAAAGAAACTAATTCAAAAGCACATTTAAATACCATATTGCATTGCAAAAGGTAGCCTGGAATTCCAATTTCCCTGCGACATGTGGGTGGGTGCCACGAGAACCTCTAGGTATGTCCCTCACCTGGGCCGTACCCCGATCCCAGCGGGGTCTGTCCCTCACCTGGGCCGTACCCCGATCCCAGCGGGGTCTGTCCCTCTCCGGGGCCGTACCCCGATCCCAGCGAGGTCTGTCCCTCACCTGGGCCGTACCTGCGCCCCCGCGCGCCCTCTGCTGGCGACGCCGCCGCAGCGCAGCCGCTCGGGGTCACCGCAGCCGGGCCCCGCCGCTTCACTGCGAGCCACAAAATCGGGGCAGGGAAGAGGGACCCGAGGAAGAGAGGCGGATTCGACATTGAATAGAATAGCTCTGCATTAAAGACATCCACAGAACACCCGGAAAAGCAGTTTTTAAAGTTATCAGGGAGTTCATCAATCCGTGTGAGCTACTACAGCAGGAAAAACACTACGGGAACTATCTGAAAAGCAGATTTCTAAGCTGTATTGGTTAAAACAGTCAAAGCAGCTCCCTGCCAAATGGAATTGCCTCTCTGCTGGCCATAGGGTAACCCCACTGCTACTGAACTCCAAGAGGCGCCTTGTTGTGCTCTGCATCCACAGGGAGAAGCCCCTGGGTCACTTCAAAGCTCAAGCCCAGACCCTGACTTCTGGCCCTCGAGTACTGGGTCAGCTTCCAACTTTGCTTCCAGAACGCTGCAGAAATTTTTTAAAGCACTCTGTGAGAGAAAAGAATTTCCTTTTTCTGCTGCTCTTCTTCAATAACTAAGCTAAACATGTGATGATTTTCCACCTCCAAACCATTTTACCATGGCCAGACCCATAAAATCCCTGATAAGCATGTGAATATCATCTCTAGTAACAAACACCATCGCTTGGTTCTTATATTGTTGCTGAGCATAACAAGGAGTATTTGAAGCTTGCTGCCATCCAATCTGTAATTTAAAAACAATTAAACAAACATTCTTTTCGCCCCCATTTGGTTTTACTTATCATTCTCACATTCTTCAGCATGTTTTCCCCACCCATTTACCATGCACCATCCTTTAGTACATAAAGGACATTGAGAAGATTCACATCAATAATGGGAGCTGCAGTCTGGGGAATAGAGGAAGTGATTTCATGTATTGCTGATTTAAAATCTTTATTATCCTCTAAAACTTGAATAAACTTGCATTAATGATGAACTTTCTTTTTCTCATCAGTGCACAGGAGAAAGAAGCAACAGGAAGGAAGTGAAGAGTCCCAATTCATCCACTGTGGTTGGTTTTTTTTTGGTTATGAGTTGAAGCAGAAGGCATTTAACTACAACAGAACTCCTCCATTTCTTCTTGGCACTCACTCAACATAAGGGAGCTGACAGCAAAGAACTCTTATCCAGGCAGGATCAAGAAGGGACCCAGACTATTCCTCATTCAGATTTTCTTTTTAAAACTGTGTTTCTCCTTTAATTTGACATTAATCGGGCAAAGTTACCTTCTGTAAGCAGACACTGCCCACATGAGCCTCAGGGAATCAGCACCCAACTGTACAGGGGAGCAGCTCTGCGGGAAGAGCTGGGAAACACCTTCCTGCCTGCAGGATACAGCCCATGCTGCTGGACTGCCAGAGCTAATAATAGCTGAAGTGTCTGCCACAGACAAGACAGAATGAAAGAAGATACTGAGCAAACACCTGCCACTCTGCCTCCCACTCAATTAATTAGGAATTTGGGTAGATTTCACAACAATTTCTCCAAGTATTAAGCTCCCATTCCATGGTATTGCTGTGTGCAGCCCCTTGTATTTTGCAATGTCCCCCCTGGAATGCTTCAGAGGGGGCATATTCAGTCACACACACCCAGGATCCCACGCTGAGGGGCCCCCACACAGGACAAAGACAAGTTCCCTGTCCTCACCCTGGTTATGTCCCATGCAAAGACAGCCAGGGATGGCCCTGACAGACATCTCCAGCTGCTCAGAGCAGTGTCCTCATTTGTGAGGCTCCAGCCCCAACTGTGCTGTCACCTCCCTGGCTGTCCCCAGTTACCTCTGGGCTGGCTTTTCCTGGGCCACTGCTCCTAAACTTCCAATTCCTCGTGAACACACAAAAAGCAGAAAGTAGAAGACAGGCAATTCTTAAATTTATTTCAAACAAGACAGACCAGATGCCACATGAAAATCTTCAATCCATGGAAGTTCTTAATGGAACTGAAATATTGGTAGACATCAAAACTGATTTTATTGGCATCATTTCTTGCAGCAAATATAAAAAAAAAACCATTCTGGACTGTATTCAAACATATCTGTGGGAGGTTATCAAAAACTACTCTGATAGAGCCTCTTGGCCCATTTTCTATGAAATGCACAGATCCAGCTTTCACTGACAGTCTTTATTATGCCAAACTTCACAAAACCCTCAACAGGACAGAGGAAAGCTCACACATACAAACTTTGGGGCTGTGGAGAGCATCAGTGACATTTCTCAGTTACCAACAGATGCTTTGTTAATAAAACTTGCATATACAAATGTCCACAAATTGTCTTAACAAGATCAGTTGTGACAGCAAAAGATAACAGCTGCCATCATGCTATGTCATATCAAATTACTGCAAAGAGACTTCTTTTTCCACATTGTTAACTCCAGAACGTTGACTACAAACAAATACAGTTATCTACAGAGGAACTCCAAGTGCAAGGGATTTTGCACCACTTGTGCAGAAGAGCAGTGACTTTGAGGACCAGATAGGGAAATAATTCTGAACAGCTGGAAATGGTAATTGCAGTGTAACTGCAAAGTCAAACACTGCTCCTGCAATCAGCCAGAAGCCAAACCACAGACCTACCTTAAGATACAGAAGCAGCTCTTGGCCCCTGAAGATAAGCGACAGAATCCAAACCTCTGCTTGCTGTCAATGTCTGTGAGCACAAATGTGAAGTTCTGCCCAACTTGGTTAATGGCATGGCTGGAAACAGAGAGCAAGAGTGAAAAATTACTGCTGAGCTAACTCTGTGTCAAGTATCACATCCAAGTCATTGAACCTATAACATTTCCTCTTTCAGCAGAGTTTTTTTGAGAAATTAACTAAAAAGTATGCACCCTCTGGAACCTTACATATGCTCGATGAGGGAGGAGTGGGGGGTTTGTGGGGGTTTTTTCCCATTTTTTAAGTGTGGGAGGATACTAAAAATGAGTTTATCTTTAAAAGAAAACGGTTCTGACTATCAACTAGCAACCAACCCCATATTCTCTCATACAACCCAAAATATTTCTAATTATAGGAAATTAAGACTTATTTCAGGTCATGTTCTAGGGCTTTTTTAGGTTTTCTGAGAACTGAGAAATCCGACTTGCATTGATGTGCAGCTTTACAGGGCGCTCCTACCAACTGCAACAAACACCCTGGTAAATTTAAGGCCATTTAACTGACAGTCACAGGCCTTAAAATATTCTCTTCTATAAAGCCACATGCAAAAAACAATTTCTGTGGGAGAGTACACATTCAGTGCCTAGAGGAAACAAAGGAAAAACAGACTTGCAGAAATAAAAGTTGGATCCAGATGGGAAAGATGTCACTGTCCAGCTTAGAAAGAAGAATCCTCCAGTGGATTCCAAACAGAAAGGAAAAACATGAAGTGATGAAGATGAACAAAAAGACATATTTAAAGCACTCCAGTAGCCTGAGAATTAGCCAGTGTAAGTACTATCATCCTCATGAAATCTAAATGTCAGCAGAGCAACCACTTCCATAAACCACAGTGAGCTGCTGGGGATACCCAAAAATCCCTCACTGGTGGTGTGTTTTATCTATAAAGCTTGGATGTAATGTTACTATGGTGATTTTAGCATGGTGTTTTAAAAGGGGATTATATGCTTAATTTTAACAAGGTTGAGAGCAGAGCGTGTGTGAGAAATAGCATTCAAGCTGACAATTAAAATTATGGAATAGGGGAAAAAAACATGTTTCATTAGCAGCAGGGAGAAGCATGTTTATTAAACAACTCAGACAAGCTGGTGAGTTCCTCCAGAGCAAACACAGAGAGTCCTGCATTTATGTGACCTGGAGAAACCAAACCTCACTGGCAGGTCTTACTCAAGTTTCGGTGCCAGTTCTTGACAGGAAGGATAAACTTCCCAACATAAAAAGTGTTCTTCCTAAGATTTTAGTATCAACCCTTCAGATTCATGGCTCTGTTTTCAAATGGTCAGAAGGTCTATTTAGAGCCTCACAGGATGGAAGCAGGATAAATCTCATCTCTAACGGGGCAGACAGAAGTTAGGGCTGGAGGAAAGAGAAGAAAGGAAGAGTGATTGCCATAAAACCTCCCCTAGCACCTACACCTGACCACAATTCTGGTAGGGAGGGGGACCGAGGAGCAGCTCTGCACTCCTGCATCTGGAGAAGAGCCTTTGCCTCATTCCACCACAACAGCAGGAAACTCCTGGTCCATTGCCTGAAGGGACGGCAAACCAGTCCTTGGAGTTTTGACCACCGGCCACAATACATATGAACAGAATCAATGTGAAAAGAATGGAGTGACTGGGAGCCAGAACCTTCAGTGCCACCACCGCGTGTTTTTACATCCAGAGAAGAAGGAGCATGAACATGTCCATCAGCCTGAACTTGGGGTGTACTCTGCCTCCTGCAGCATGGGAAGTCCATTCTCCACTTGAAATTAAGTATGTTCTGGATGACAGTGTCTCCTCTATGTTCAAACTGGTTGGCTTGCAGTCTTTCAGTGACAGTCTGTGATATTCAGACAAACAAGTGGATCCAGAAATGGGAATCACTTTTCATTATGTTCTCATGTGCACCCCATATGGGTTTTCAGTGTTCTATCTTTCAAAATGTTATATTGCCGAAGAAAACCAAAAACAGCAAAACAAACAAAACCCCTAGGTACAATAAATCTACACACAGAAAGCATAAATATTTCTAGTAGAAACAAATACATGAGAAAAATATATGATTATTTGCCTGCTTCCACCCCTCAGGAAACGAAAAGGATGAGCAGCAAAAAAGTGATTCCAAATTCTAAAATGAGAAAAAGACCTGCAGCAGTTTAATCAAGGTAAAGGCCGATTCCCTCAACCCCAAACCATTCAGAGTCTCAAGTAATGAAGACAAGTCATTCTCATCAATTAAGTGATGCTCAGAGATGAGATGAGCACTGGCACATCCTTTCAAAATTTCAATTCTTGTTCTTTTAATGAAACCATCAAAAATAACTCACAGTAAAAGCAAAACTAAAAAAGTTCCAGAGTTTCCTAAATTACAGGAATTAAATATTCTCAGATCTTCTCACATTCACTTTATGATTTCCCCACCAAAATTAAGTCACCTTAAGTAGCTGTCAAGTAAAGCACCAGCATTCCAGCAACATCAAGAGGCCTTTACATGTAAAGCATTTAATTAATTGCTCCACCCGAATTTTGGCAATTTAGAAAGAAACTGCATAAGCAGACAAAGGTTTGATATTAATAGGTATATTTGACAATTCCTACCCAAGGATTTTCCATCCTAGCATTGCACAGAAGTAAAACAAAATGCCCTCACAGTGCTGCCACTGAACAACTCCAACTTTTAAAACTTCTTTTTGTTTCATGGTGCCCATAAAAACCCCAGGAAAAAGTGATTCTAAGACTATAATTTGCACTCAGGTGCTTTAAGTTCCAGTCACACAGACAGAACACTATGAATGGTATGGCTTTTATTTTCTACAGCGGTTTTATTGACAAGCTTATTTTCTTGTAAAGTTTGAAAAGCTAACAATACCTGTCCACATAGAAGGGGAAACAAAACTTGGTCAGAGTCTGTAGAACTTCCTGTAGAGAGAGGAAAAAAAAGAGAGATAATTTATACATCTATGGGGACCAATAAATCTAATATTAACCACATCACACAATTTCACAACTTTGCCCTGAAGAAATAAGAGACAGATGAAGAAATATGGGCTTTATCAATTACATGGAAGGAGTACCAGGCAGTCAATCATGTGAAATAATAAACATGATCAAACTTCATTAAAAATGAAAAATTAATCAAGATTCACACATGGGCAGGCAGCAGGAGCCATCCAGCAATTCTCCAAAGAGGAGGAGGAGGTTGGGTTGTTGAGTGTTAACACCTCTCTGGGGACAATCCCTACCCTGACCATATGGATCGGAGTGAATAACACCAAACCACATGGGCCTGGCCTGGCAGGACCACTTCTGCTGGCACAGCTTTTGACTGTTACCTAGGAACAGAGGTCTGGGGGATTAGAGAATACTTCCTAACATCAGCAAGATAAATAACAAAAGATGAAGCCAATAGGTCTCATAGCAGGAATGTTTAATGTTGCCTACTGCTATTAGAAAGGAAATCTGAGTGTTGAAAGACTGATTAAAATAATGTGTATTAAAATTCATATGGATTGTTTAACTGTTTAACATTTTCTAGAAGTTGCAAAACAGCACCACAAACAGAAAAGTGTTTGAGAGCAAAGAAAAGGATGAATATGAAAAGTGAAAACATGATCAGCAGATAAATTAATCATTTTCAGCTTTACAACATTAAACAAATACAGTCACTAAAGAGGCAAAATCAGAAACATGTTAGTCCTAAAACAGTTGTGTTCATAGAGAAAAGTAAACTTGAATTCTGTAACCCACAATGCACCATAAAGGTCTCTCAGTTTGTATATGTTTCCTACAGCCAATTCATTGTTCATTCTCCTTCATACTTCAGTATTTCAGGTCCTGAAGTGTAAATTCTATTTCTGCTTTCAGAACACAGAACAAACTACAAACCCTCTGATAAATTCAACACTTTTCTGACCAAGAGCAATAAATTATCATCAAAAACTAAATAGATGCTTCTCGCTTCATTTATTTCTAAGCCAAATGCCATCGTTCCCAAATAAACTCCATCAATCTAATAACCTCTCCAGTGAAGCACAAAACATATTGACTCCCTTGCAGGAACATGCTCCTCCTGCATAATTCAAACAAGCACAGCCCATCCTGAGCTGTGGTTTCAGGCTCAACTGCTCACACTCTTCTTTGGAGGTTTCTTGACAACTAAAATGTGGCAAGTTCTGAGGATTTCAGGCAAAAACAGATATGGAAACTTTGACTTCTTGACAGTTTATTGATAGATTATTTAACAACCTCCTGTTTTTAAAGAACAAGAAAGATCTATTGAAGAATGCCATGTAGAGCAAAGATGTCTCCTTTGAATTGCAGCAGGAAACTTGGAAAGGAGCTAAGTAGATTGCAGAGTCAATTACAGAAATCTCTATTTTGATACAAAATAATGCCTTGATAGTAAAGGTCTCGTTAATATGTTCGGGTTCCCCCTGGTGCAGAATCTCACTGATTTGCACAAGCTGAACAACTCCAATTGCTCAGGCACAAAAACTGCATCTTGACAAATGTTAACTATTACACAGTTGTCCTTTGCCACAACTGAAATCTTACAGTGCAAAATGTCAACAAACAAACAAACAAACCCTACAAAAGAATTCCAAAATTATGAAATTATAATTGCAGGAGAGCAAAGTGCCTGTATCTTTATTGGCCTTATCAATACACATTGTCCTCATTAAAAATAATGACTGTTTAACTATATTTTAAGAAAAATACCCATATAGATACATAAAATTCTGAAATAAAACAGTGTTAGAAGATAAAGCCATCAGTCACCTCAAAAAGGCAGACTATATTCCCTCCATTATTTTGATGACTTGAATAATTCCTGTAACTGCAAGTAAAACCAGTCACATAATAAAACATTCAGCATCTCATCAGCATTGTCACTGGAGAAGTGCATTGCTCAGAACTTACTCCGCACTTGTTCCTTGATATTTACAGCTTCCTAAACACAGCAAATGAAATGTTTACTTAAACTGGCCATATATTGGCTCTGAACTGCTCTACATTGCCTTCTCTTTGAAAGAAAGATTTTACAGTGATATTATTATCTGGCTTTTGCAGTGTCATTGGACATAATTTGCCATTCATTATACACCAATTCTTATCTAGCTCTATTCATAACCAAAAAAATTGAGACTAGCACAGGTTAAGTGCAGACTTATTTTTCAGAGCTAACTATTAAAAAAATATAAATATCATACGTAGAATTAGTTTTTAATTAGCAAAACTGCTGGTCTTTTGCCTGCAAGAAAAACAATTACTGGAAAACTATTCTATTTTTGCTCAAGTTGCAGCTCACTACTCTAAATATAATGCTGCTTTTAAAAAAATTGTTTAAATATTCCTCAGTTTGAAAGATAAGCAATACCTACATCATTCACATACAATGTCCTACCCAACCTCTTTAGGTGGGTTATTACTTATGACCTAGAAAAATCTTCATTTCTTTATGATTTCAGACAAAAACCATAACACAACAAAACCTAGAACTGCTCCATGTCAACATCTTATACTCTGTTTTTTTTAACCAACATGAAACACAGAGGAAGTATCAATAGTCTGTTTTCTTGTTTTATTCCCTTATGCCTATTTTCCTAAAGAAAAACCTACATAAATGCCTGTAAAGAAAAGCCCCCTAAAAAGAAGACCAGAACCCCCCCCAGCAATCCAGGACAGGCAGCTGATCAACATAAATTACCCGGGAGCTGCCGCTGGGGTCTCCTGGGAATCACACACCAGTTTTCTGGATCAATCCCCAAGTTTATATTTTCACAAATCTTTTTACATGCAGTTTGATTTTTAACATTTTAATGAGCAAAAAGTGCATCTCCAGCAGCCAGTCACCAGAGCTAAAGTGCAGGGCATGAACCGTGTCCCGGGGGATCAGGGGCAGCCGTGGCACCGGGGGCTGGAGCACAGGCACCACCTGGCTCCCTGTCCCAAGGTTCCAACTCTTTTCATAATCAAAACACTGCTGACATTATAAACCCCACATGGGTTTTCTAAAATCCTTCCCAATCAATAAAGCCAGTACATAACTTATCGGAGACAACACAGAGCTCATTGATTACGTTTGGTTTCAGTAACAAAGTTTTCAAAATAAATGAGGCAGGAACACTGCACTCAGCCCTTTTGTGTCACAACCAACTCTGAAGGTGAGGCAGGCTCTGCAAGGCTTTCCTACACACACAGGACGGACTTGGAAAACCAGGCTGGGAAATACACACAATACACACCAGGCTCGTGTCCCAGATCATCTCCCTGTAGCAACCAAACAGTAAAGAAAGCTCAACAATGCTGAAAAAATGTGCACATTCACTTGTGAATTTAATATGCAAGCTGCAGCTGAAGTATTTTTTTTATTTTTAAACCCTTCACCGTATGCTCCCACTTCCAAATCAACAGAACAACTTCAGATTCTCTTAAATACAGTGTGTTGCTTCACTTCTCCTGCTCAAATGAACATCACTAACAAATATCCCACGTGCAGCTGCAATTAAATAAAACTGCACTGATAAATGATGCACAAATGGCTGGGCTAGAGAAGGGGCTGCTGCAAAGTATCTGCTCTTAGAAAGAGATGCAAAGGGGAACAAGAAGTGTAGGGAGAATTTGGACAGAAGAGAAATTAAAATACAGGGAGATCTGTTAAAAATGATGAATGATCAAGGCATGATACCTAAATAGGAACGTGAGTCAGAGCAGGAAAACAACACACCACACAAGCCAACAAGTTGGGAACCTGTAATGGAAAACCTGAGGAAAATCTGGATGAAATTGGAAAGACCACCCAGAGGAGAAACTGGACCTTTAGTTGTGGATCCTGGAGGGGAGGAGGAAAGGAAGGAACCCCAAAACATATAACAAGTATATGTTACAAAGGGCCAGGGAGAGGAGTTTTCCACAGAGAGAAGAAATGACTCCACAATGGAAAAGGTGGATGCTGTTTTATTTCCTTGCCCTTACACCAGAGGCAAAGTACACCTGAGGCTGCTGCAAGTGAAATGCTGCACAGAGAAGGTGGGAATAGAAACACTTTCCATCTTATCCAGCTTGAAAGGCCATCTGAACCCAGCAAACCAGCATGAAACGCTCCCTTTGCCATGGAGGGACACCAAGAGACCTCCAAGAACGTCAACAGACTGAGGAAGGATGGAAGAGAAACTGGAGAACAAGGAGGGCCCAGAAGAGAAATGCACCCAGCCAGATGGACACAGGGAATGTGAGTACAGGGATCAGGATGCCCACTTGACCAGTGAGCAACTACAGATGACTTTATGCTCCTTGGAAGCAACATCAAATTTAAACACTCCAAAAATGTTAATATAGCACTAAAAAGTGCTAAGACATTAACTGAAGCAAAATATTATCCAATTAAATTTGGATTGTACATTAATCTCTCCTATACCCAGAGAATTGTAAGCTGCTCTTATATTTAATTCATCTATTTGAATAATTTTAAGCTAACAATGAATTAAATGATCCATTGCAAGAATTTTAAAAAGTTGTCAGTGCACCCAAATAGCCAACTTAAACCTGATAACAATTCTGTTTAAAGCCCAGAGGTACAGAACCATCCAGAACACCATCAGTTCTGCTGGCTGTGCAGGGTTGGTCACAGACATTCTCCCAGCAAAGGGAACAGCTTTCTACACACTAATAAACACCTCAGGAACAATTTGATAACTTTAAACATTTCACAAAGCAACTACTCAAACTTTTACTTATGGAATAAAAATATAAGAAAGCAATGCCAGCACAGAAAATTCAACCCCTACACTGACCACAGCTCTGAGTGACAAACAGGGATTGTTCATCTCCTGTTCTGAGAATTTAAATTTGAATTTGCATTTATTATTAGTGACAGTTTATATTATTTCACATGAAATTTCCCCGAAATTATGATTACAGAGCATTCTCATCAATTAACAAATGGTATCATTTGTAGTTAAAAATCAAGAGAAGCATTTCAATGCCAGTAGCCTATAAAAATGAATTCCCAAATTCCAAAGTGAGGACCCTGCACTGGGGTCAGCATTACACAGCCACAACAAAACACTGAGATTGAGCAAGGTGACAAAACAGACAAAGCAAACAATAAACTCAAAATTTTTCTAAGTTCTAAAGATTTTTCTAGTTTTGAGAACACTGATATAACAGAGATTCTTTTAAAAAAATCATTGCTAGTTTAAAATATTTATGTCAAATATCATATTGCACTGATTTTGCAATAACATCTTTTTTCACCTTATAGCAGTACTGAGCATTACTAAATTTTGTAATGTACAAAGTATTTTAAGAAATCATTTTAATAATTTCTTTAAAAGAATGTTCTACACCCAAAAAAATCTGGACATAATTTGCTTAATAGAATTACTTTAAATTGCCTGAATTTAGTTTTATCTCTACTTTTCTATGTCTACTGGTATTCCAATACAACTTTATTAACTAGATAATCCATTTGCTTCATGTTCCAGAAATCCATCAGCTCTTTCTGAGCAATTCTAAAGCTTGAATGAGGGGAAGGTTTTTCTGCCCAAGTCGCCTCTCCCTGCCTGAGGGTCAGCAGGGGAACAGGGCCATACAAAATGTAATTTCATTGCAGGTAACTGATTGTTTTCAGGAAAATGTTGTTTTAAGCAAACAAACAAACAAACAACCCCCAACACGCATATCCACAATTCTGGAAACAGGAAGAGCAGCAGATAAATAACATTTCCTAAGCATATTGAAGCCTGCTAGCATTTAAATATTTTAAATGTACAAAATAGGTGCACAGATGGGCAACTTTTCTCCTTGCATTACTAAAAACATATTTCAAGATAAAGCTCAAAATCCCTGAATTTTTTAAACCTAATTGTGACTCTGTTTCTTAGAATTCACACCCCAAGGCCAAAGCTTTCCTGCCACCAGTCCTTCAAATCTGATTTGGACATTACACGGGAGGAGGCTCCAAGCCTCCCTGAGGTCTCACTCCTTTTACAACACATGCAAAAACAGGAGATAATGGGCCTATGCTGAATTCCGGGCTCTGCTCAGCTTCTCCTGGGACACAGGCCTAGCAGATGTGATAAAAACTGTGTCAGAGAAGTAGCTCTAGTTTTTGCCTTAATGACAACTTCAACCTCTCAACTCATAGAACAAAAGAACAGGAACGACTATTACTTTTCTCCAGTAGAAAAAAATCTGAAAGTAAAGCTGAACTAAATATTTAAGCAGTTTTTCAAAGAGATCTCCTCAACAAATGTCTTCAAAACCCCTTCAGTAAAAGCAGAGACTTAGTTTTATTGTAAGAGAAATAGATTTTAGCTACAAAAAATCTACAGCTACTGTCGTACTATTGAATAATTGTTCCAATATTAAATCACAAAGAATTGAAAAATTTTACTAACAGGCCTAAAAAAAAATCAGATCTAATTATGTGCATAAACAGTGATCAGTTGGTAAAGGCGAGAAGTGTCAGTGTCAGAGAGCTGGAACACCGACTCAGTTAAATGTATTTTAAACATTTAGTGACTAAAACTGAGGAGTATTTTCACTCGCAGATTTAGCAGAAATTAGGTGAGAACCATTAGCTGTGAAAAGATAATCACATCCTGCTCAGCCTGTAAGTCAGCTGCACAGGTACACTGCACCAAAAGCAAAGATTTAAATCTATCCTTCAGTTAGCATTTGTTAAATATTATAATTCTGGCTTAAGATGAGTGGCCCTTTCAGCCGTCGTCTCCATCGCTCTATTCAGCTCCGAGCACATATCCACTTAATCAGCAATCATTGTTCTCTGAGGCAGGACTTTGTTGTCAAGACAAGCACTGAAACCTTTAAAATATTTCAGAACTGGCATAAGAAAAAAGTGATCTTTGTCAAACAAGGACAAATTTATGCAAATCTTTTATAAACATTCACAAACATTTATTTAGCTTTTGAAATGTTGGCCTCATTTGAGAGCATGAAAATGAGGGGGAAGTAGGAAGATGCAAAGGACAGCTTAGAGGCTGGCACACAACATAAATATTCAGAAGGAAGATTATAGGATTCATGTTAGGCTGTCTTAGGTTTCTCCAAAGTCCACATAGAATACTGAAGAACAAAACTAACGAGAAGTAGAGCAGATGTTAGACAATGCATCAGCCCTCTTTTCCACACTCACTTGGCTATACTTCGATGCTTTCATTTTTTCTTTCAATATGGTCAGGTCATTCAAGGATTCTCCTATAGACTCTGTATTGTGGCTACAGTGCTATAAGCTGGACCTCTGTCAGCTTTCCAAAAGTTCCTGATGAAAAGGCATTATGCAAATTGTACCTCTCTTACTCTCTTTTCAGGAAAAAAAGCCTCCAGTATGCAGTCATCGGAGTATTGGAAGTCCCAGCCTTCATTTCTGTAAGGCTGTGTTTGCCTTAGGGCCATGCTGCTTGTTTTGACAGTGGATCCCCCCAGATAGTTGGGATTAGTCGAGCTTGTTTAGATAAACTTGAAATCAAGGCCTTCTCTAGGTAGACAGCTAGATGTAGCTACTGAGTTTCCAGCTGCCTTCTGCTTTCATCCCAAAACAACTGCAGATTCACAGCAGAGATCACAGCCACAGGCTATGTCACATACATAAGTACAAAATTAAAGGCTGCTAAAAGAAGCCTTTGTAAGTCTTAGTGCTAAAATAAGGAATCTGTACTGCATAGTTTAAACAAATTATTGAAGAAGCACCAATAAAGGTCTGCAGCGGAGAGTTAACAAGACGTGCACGGAAGAAATGCTCTGTTTACATAACAGGGCAGGATCAGGCTTTGCTAATCACCACTGCCCCATCCACTGTGCAGCCTCCACAAAACACAGGCAAGGAAATACTCAAAAGCAGTGTCTGCTACAGCACCTGAAAAAGAGGCTCTGTTTGTCAAGTACAAACTTTATGATTACAGGAGACTATTACGACAGCACTGTTCCAATTAGATTTTCAGTCATATACACCAGATTTGATCTTTGCTATAATCAGATAATGCAAACCACAGGAATTCATTCACACAAATATAATATGTTAAAAGAGAAGGGCCAGAGCTCCAAACCAAAATTAAAACCTAAAATCAAATCCCGCTCATGTGACTATGTTACACCTCTATAAATATGCACTGTAGTTCAGCCCCAACAGGAGACTGATTTTTCATGAGGAAGGAAAAAAAACCCAGAAACATCTTTGACTTTTTTAAAGATTGTAATCTCTTCTGGCTGGGTGCAAATTTTCATGTACACTTCTGCCACATCCAGGCACAACAGATGGGAAACTGAATTAAAGGAAAAATTAATCCCTAGGATGTTACAAACAAACAACCAGAAAGAAATAAAAATAAAAAAACCCCCAAAACAAAGAAAGAAACAAACAACTTAGTTCAACAAATAGTAAATAGCATTAAAAATCAACTCCCATATCTTGCTCAAGAGAAAGGATGTGCAGAAACTTGCAATGTTGGAACACTGTGAATCCAAGAGCAGAATTTTGTGTTTAAGAGGACAAGGTAAGGCTTGGTCACCGGCCTCTGCCCCTGTGCACAGGAGGTCTCTGGAATCACATTTCTGGCATTTCCATATTACAGAAATTCCACCATCTCTCACTGCAAAATTAAGTAATTTCACTGAAAAATCTTTTATGAAAATTCAAAGCATTAAAAATTGAGAGATTTACATTAGACTTCAAATTCTTCCTGCACTGATTACCAAAGAGAATCCTGAATTTCCTTTGTCATTCCATACCATAAATGCCCCATCAGTGACACCCTTAGCAGGAATAAGCTACAGACTGGGAATCCAAACCAGCAACTGAGCAAACACCTAATTCCTGGCAAGTACTGAGGAAACCAGTTCCACCACTGGACTTAGAAGAAATCAGAACAGCACTTCAAGAGTTGTTACCTAACAATGAAATGCGACTGCTAAGGACGCAGCTCTCACGGTGTTACCAGCAGCTGATACAATCCCTGGATTCGCCTTCTCACAGGTGTCCAATTGTTGCACCCAAGATGCTCCTCTCTGCTGAGGAACGTGTTCAAAGCTGCCACTAATGAGTAATTTACGACCTCCCTCACCCAGGTAGCATCTGCCTGTTGCAGTGAGGAAATGTAACAAAACGAAACAACCATCCCAAAGGGGGCAACAGCTGACCAACTTTGAAACTTCCCAAGGCCCTGTTTCTCAGGCTCGTTTTCCCATTGCACCTGCTTGAGAATTCCCTAAAGAACAAGACTGAAATGATGAGTATGATGAGGACACTTCTGCCCACAGGGCAAAACTTTTACAACATATCCTGCAGAGATGAGATGGAGTCAGTGATCACCTCAGACAATTGAAGGTTATAAGAGGATAAAGTTTTTCAAATTTATCAGCATTTCTACAACTTTCAGATTTTAAAATACGAGAATATGCTAGAGAGAACTGCGGTCAAAAACCCGTGAGCTACAAAAACATTCCTTAGCCCTGGAAAGTGGTTTTTACTTGAAGAAAGGAGAGCTGAGATGACCAAACTCAGAATCTGAAGTTTTCCAAGTGCAAAGCAAAGAACTTTGGACCTCCCTGGTAATGTAACACAGGGTAATTTCCAGCTTGTCCCTGTAATGTGCCACCAGCTCCAGGCTGCTGCCCAGACACACGAGGCAGTTCGAGTTTGTGAATACCCATGAGTGTCATCTATCAATCACCACCAAATCACCGTTTGCAAGGGACAGCACTTCCCAATACTGCTGTCCATGCAAACACCACCACCAGTAGTGGATGTTATTTCATATTCTTCTTAAACAAAACAAAGATGCTTCCTACATATTACAAGTCTCTAGACAATGATTTTGAAATAGTTTATGAATTGATCAATAGCACCTGTATAAAATGGAATGGTTCAGAAGCCTGGTACAAGACAATCTCCAAAACTTTGCTACTGACTGGCTCAACAAGCCCAGGTAGAATAATACTGCTGAAGCATGTCCCATTCTAAAGAAACCCAGCTTTACTTGCAGTGAATATTTTATACATTTATCAATAAATTTAAACAAAAGTGATAATGATTACTCACTCTAGGCCTGATCCCACAACCTCTACTCACACGAGCAGTCCCACAGGATTTTAATACGACCACCTCAACGAATAAGAGTTGGCAGGACAGGTTTTAAATTATTCATATATTCACAGATTTTTAAGACCAGAAGGGACCATTATGATCATCTAGTCTGACCTCTTGTATAACAGAGGCCATACGATTGTAGCCAGTAATATTTGCACTCGCTGCATCATCTTGCAATGAAATCAAATTGTGTTTAGCAAACTTCCAGTATTGATTCAAATTTTACATGAAAGAGAACTGAAATTGTTTAGAACAATGGCTTGGACACATATCCTCACAGTTGAACCCAATTATTCCTCTATTTCTATTGTGAATTCTTCTGACTTCTGGACACTGGCTTTTAACATGGTTTTCGCAGACAGACTCCAGAGTCCAACATTACCTCAGGTACTCTCAGGCCAAAGCCAAGCAACCTCCTGAGCTGTGCCCTCAGCTCTACAGTCAAAGCCCACGGTTTGCTCCTGTCCACCACCTCTGTCCTCATGACTGCGGGGCGTGCAGCAAATTCCAGTGAAACAGCTGCTGTCCCACCTTCACCTGAGGGACACAGGGAGCTCCTCACCAGCTCCAGGGACACCTCCCAAAAAGGTACCCTTCCTGCTGCTGTTTTACCCCCCTGCCTGACAGCGCTCCCTGCACAGTGCCACGGCCACACCTGCCCCACCTTACTCATCCTGCTTTATTTGGATTTCATTTAAAAAGCCTCCCTGTTTAAATGCAGGGGGAGAGCTCTGCACAGAGTGAGAGTATCAAATGCTTCATATATTTACTAATTACACTGTCTTGATTTAATACAAAGTGGCTTTCACAACACCAGAACCATTTTCCTACATTTTCTAAATGACTAATTGCTCAGCCTTTCCTACCTAACTTCTTCATCTGCTCCCAAAAGGACAGCTATTATTTTAAATTACTCTTAAGACAGGTTTTATCATACTGTGTATGCAACCTGTAAGGTAAGAAGTTTATACTCAGAATATTATGTGCAATTCAGAAATATCCAATTGGATTATAATCATCCTGCTCAAGCAGCTCGGACCCCTTAGTGCACACAGACTTTCCAAGACAGGGGGTTTATGCTCCATTAGTGGCCAGCACTGTGTAACTACTCTCCAATCACACAACTCTCAGTGACACAAAGAAAGTGCTTTTTATTTTTCCCTGTGTGCAATGTTTTCACAATGCTCCTAGACCCTGTACAAGAAAGACCATTAGTTTCTATATAAATTCTGCCATAAAAGTTTTATAGTTTATCTATAAATGTATAAAGATTGTTGGTTTCGTTATAAACTCTGTTTCAATGCCAGTGGAAAGAAAAATTACCAGCAGAATAGAAGTAGCAATCTGCATAAGTACCAGCTTGCAAGCATGCATACCTCAGTCATTCCTGGAATAATTAACTGAACATACAATAGTTCATCAAATTACAGACAAGCCATCATACCACTGAGAGCAGCTCACAAACGGCAACCATCACCACAGCATTTTTCCTTTCCTTTTCAGATGAGCTATAAAGATCAAAATAGTCAGGAACCAAATGATGCAGTACTCAAAAGAAAAAAAATATTTTAAAATAACCTGCATTTTACAAGGTTGTGTAATTCCTCCTACACCTTCCATTGATTGTTTTATTACTTTCTATTTCTATATATACTTATACAACAACTATTTGCTGTATTGTTCCTGATAGAAGTTTGTATCTTTGCTGCAAACTTCTCTGTATTTAAATTAACTCAGGAGAGCTGTTAATCTTGGGATTAATCTTCAAAACAGTGGACAGCCAAAATTCACATGGTGATCTGGCCATGGATGGTGTTTATAATATGCCAGTTGCACAGGATTTCACCTACAAAAAATTAACTTCTTCATTAACTTTTTTTTAGGAACCCAGAGGGAAACCAGAAAATACAGTGATACAGAAGGATTTCTCTGGTTTTGAAAGGATACTTCTATCTACAGTGACTGCACTTTATAAAGAAAAACTAAGAGTTCTCATCTGGTTTAAATTCTGAGGTCATGCTAAAAATCCAGCACTGGAAAACTGTTGCTTATAATACCAATAATTACTGATTTCATGCTAGGTAAAACCACAAACACATACATTAAGATGATACAACATCTTTTAAGAACATTTTGTTCTTAAAAGCTATTATAAAACAGCCCAACAAGTTAAAACACTCTTATATTTAAAAATATATCTCAAGACTACTCCAGCACCCCTCCTGCCATTCAAAAAGCCCCGTTTTACCCATTTCAAGTGGCCTGGAGCAATCATTAGCATTTTCTCCCCTTGGTAAGGCTCCTGAGTTACCTTGTCTATGACATTTTCTATAAAATATTCCCTTATACAGTTATTTAACAGATTTAAACCGTAGATGTCATTGTGGTCTGAACATGTCAAAGACAACTTGAGGGAAAAAAATCAGGACACGCAGAATTCACTTTGTCAGTAATTACAGTCAAAATTCCTGCAATGTGGCTGGCCTGCTCATTACTTCCTGACTTTGTATCAAACCCCTTATTTACATTTCAGATTACATTTTTCATGAAACAGTAAGATCTATCAGAGCTGAGAGGACTGAAATAATGAGGGAGAAATATTTTAATAAAACGTGTTGGGTCTGCATTACTTCCGTGTCAGAAAGAAAGGTTTCTTCTGTAGCCATGGATCATTTATTCTGTCTCTAAATGAGAAGCAAAAGATGAAACTGATGAACTTTTACTGCCCATTTGTCTTTAGCAGACAATTAAGACAGAAGATCAAAATGGATTATCATACCACGCAGACAACTGGCCCAACAGTAATACATCTCCGGGACCACAGATTTGTAACTCTCTTTTATCCCTCCCCTTTCTTCTTACTCCTTTTTCCTCTCTAAAGGCAATGCTGGCTTTGTGGCTCAAGGGGAGCCAAAAGGCTGGTCATCATTATTCAGTCACAGATGTCAATCTAACCTCCCTTTTTTCTCAGTTTCTAAAGCAGTGAGGCACAATAATTTGTGACAGATTCTTTTACTGTAAGGTACAAAGAACACACAGAATAAAACATCTAGCAGCAGTAAGGGTCTCTGATCAGATGTGCTGGTACATGGGAAATACAGTGTATGTAAAAACAAGCACTGAGAGTTTAAATGAATAAAAAAAAACTTGAGGTGTTTTTCCTCTTTTTTTTTTCTCACTAATAAGTGCTTCACCTTGTGTTGATTTAACTCAAATATTCCTTCTGGATTAAATCATAAATGTTTGATTGCTAGAAACAATTTTTGCCTGCACTAACATGCAGATCATCTCTCTCCTTTGCATACAGAATACACACAGAGAAATCAAGGGTTTTTTACTGTGGATCTTCATCTGCAGTGACTTGGCACTTCCGGCACTTCTACATTTTTTTTCCCCCAAAGAATAATAAACCAGAAGTTTTAAGAAATAAACCTAACTTGACTGATTTGCAAGCTATGTATTCTCAGAGCTCTAAATCAATAAGGACAAACATGGATGTAGCTCTTCCTCTCTGGCTTACTTGAATGTTCACAAGTAAGTGATTTTTCAAATCTAAATCTGTCAGCTCTGGACATGTTCTCCTCCAAGAACATCCAGCTATCAGGATCACAAAATATTCCTTCTGTCTATCAACAGGAAAAAGGTCTTTAAATCTACTCAAATCTGAGAAGTTCAGCCTCATTTCTTTTGCTTTCCCTGGAAGTCTGCATGTGCAAAATACCTGACAAGGCAAAACCCCACCCCACAATCCCACAACCACAGCACTGTGTATTTTGGGGGGGTCTGACATCAGCAATTGGAAATTCTGACTAGAACTGGGTGAACATCTTACAAATTTTTATGAGTCTGTGGCTCCTCTGAGTTTGATTCAGTCTTGGATGTTCATAGCAATATTATACAAGTCTAAGCATTTCCAGTAGAAGAAAGAGGACTGTAGGGAATTTTATAAAGTCAATTGTATTACAAGACTGTCCTGCAACACCTTGATCCTGGATGCACCTGACTGTCCTGGCTCTGAAGGACCATCCATTCACTCATTATTAACCTGACACAACACTGTGAGAAAAAGCAGTTATTCCTCATGGAAATCCAAACTCAGAGAGCTGGTTATTAACAAATTACAGACCTATGGTGGCAAAAAGGATGCAGTCCTCCAAAAGGTTTAGCTCCACACTATCCTCCATGTGTACAGCAAGTCGTAACAATGAACTACAGTGAAAAGCAGTCAGGTAGTTCAATAGGTGCTTTGAAAAAAATATTACTACAAAACCACCCAGAAGGCCTGGTCAAGGTCCCCCTGCACACAGTGATTACAGACAAATATGAAACCATTTGTCTTGGCCCTGGTGAGCCGTCACAGCTAACAATTTGTTAAATGCTTTAGCCTAAATGCCACAAAATTTCATGTTGTGTGAAAACGTAATTAGAGGGAAAGGATCTGAGCTAAAATAGCTGTGCTGACCCTAACCTGCTATCACCCAATATCAGAGGCTCATTGAGGCCAAATTTATTGTTCTATTAAACAGCTCCACCATGCCACAGCTTCAGCACTTCTCAGGACTGGTGGTGCAGGAGTTCAGCCCAAGGCAGCAGCAGCCCAGAGCTGAGCCCAGCACCAGCACTGGAACCCCAGAGCTCCCCAGTGACAGCCCGGGACAATCCCTGTCCCAGCTCCGGCCCAATGCACTCCTGATGGCACAGGCAAGGACAAGGCAATTTGGAAGTGTTAACTCCTGGGTCAGCTAGAGATCCTGTGAAAAACTCCCAGTTCAATCTGTGTTTAAACTGAATGATAAATCCCTGTGTGTTCTACCCACACATTTGGGGTTTTATACCATCTTTTTGAAGCAGACAAGAGACTGCATGATCAGGCAAGAATTTAAAAAATGTGCTGTAGTGCCAGGTGCCCAGTTAAACACAGCTATAAACCTCAGACAATGCAGAGAGCTCTGCCAAATGAACTGCGGCTCTGGCACCTAAAGGCTAAAAGTGAAAATTATTAATCAATTTTCCTTCTTGCTCTCACATTCGCTTGTAAAAATGAGATTGTAAACCAATCTTACGAGATCCAAATTCTTCCATTTTCTGCTTTAAATGTAAAAATGTTTTTATCCTTCTGCTTCTAATTACAGCTTCTTTTTCTTTCTAAGAATGCATTTATCTCTTTCAGTAAAAAGAGCAGCAATAATATGTTGAACAACGCTGAAATAAATTTTGTCATGTAAAAAATTAATTACGCATTCCAAACCTGGTCACTGTAGCCCTCTGGGAATTGCCTCCGCACCTCAGGATCTGTAAATAATTGACAGATAATATTAATTGGCTTTGGATTAGTGAGCAAGCAGAGAATCACACATTAATATTTGATCAGAAGATGATAGCAACCCTGGCAGGGGATCCAAGAAGGGCAGCTGAGGCTGCTGTGTTGATAAGAGAAGGGAAGGACTTTTCAAGGCTCTCCCTTTACCCTCCTCCAGACAGAAAAAAACTGTACATAAAACACACACAAAACACATGAAACCTAAAATGTCTGTGTGTACATACACACACACGCATATATAGATAAATTACTTTTTAAGAGAAGCCCTGGTGTTAGACTGAACTTTAGGCTGCTACCTGGGCAATATCTTTCTGGCTGTAATTTGCCGCCTGGGTTTGTCACCAGGAAATTGTTACCCAATGCACTTCATTTTGGTTAAAATCAGACAACCAGTTTTGCCAGCTCCAGGCACTGGGCTGATTTATCTCCATGGACAGTTTTCAGTTATACCAGATTACAAATCCCTGAAAATTACTTTATACTTATGTTAAGGTATGCTCCCTAAATAACCAAAAATATTTATCCAGAATTTGAAAGAGGCAATTAACACAGCCCTGGAACCTCTCTCATCAGGAAAACAAGTGTGAAACACTTCAGAGTAGCAAGCATTTGAGACTGATGCAACATCCTTATTCCTTTGGCTGTCAGAATAAATCATACGGTAGTATTCCCTGAGAAGTTATCCTAAATTTAATTAGAGATGTTCATAAAACAACAGAATACCATGATTGAAATTATTTATACGACAACCTATTTAAAACAGATCTCTTCAAAGCCATCCATTTTTCAAAGGAATACGTCAGAGAAGGCCACATTCCATTCTACAAAGATTATTTTTTAATTACAAAAACCAAACCATGTAACAATCAGGCAAGAGCTCAAAATGAAGCATAACGCGTGAACAGTGAACGGTCTCCCAGCGGCGTCCCCCGGGGCTGTGCTGGGTTAGGCGCTGTCCCACAGGAGCGGCGCAGGCGGGGAGGGTGCCCTGGCACAGGCACCTCCTCCACGGGTGTCTCACGGCGGTGCCAGCCGTGGAGTCCTCTGGAGTCCTCAGAGCAGCGCTCCCTGAGTGAGGAGTTGGTGATGGTGACTCCGCTGCCAGCAGATGCAAACTCCTTTTCAAGGTGTACTCTTTCCACATGAGAAATCCAACAGCCTGGGCCTTTATAAACTTTCTAGCTTTACATTTTCCAGACAATTAGATGCTCAGTCTTAACATATGACACACATACAATATATCAAACAGTACATACACGTATGAGCAAACCCATCTACATTAACACAGAATTAGAAACAGAAAGCAAGGGATCTCCTTTAAAGCCTGACTTTGAAAATTCTTCACTCTACACACAGGTAAGTGAGCAAAGTGTCCAACCACCCAAAGAGATGTGACCAGCTGGGCTGGCATGGGCCCCCTCTGCACACAATTAGCAATTAACAGGACAGTATGGCTTTACACTTCAGCACAGCAAGCACAGCATCAATGCTAAGACGAAACTATGCCACACCTATTAAGATGTAAATTTTTAAATAATTTTAAAATTAATTAACGGAGGGCAAGACTTCAGAATTTCACAGAAAAAAACCCCAAATCAATGAAAGAAAGAAATTTGCATTGCTGAAGACATCTGTAATGGTGTCTGAACATGATACCTATATTCCCCCCCCCAATTCTATTGATCCATTGCTCTCAAACATAATATAAATATATATATACATATTGCTACACACAACATTTTATCATTTACCATTGTTTAGGGAAATAAGGAACTCAATTTGACATAAATCCAAAGTGTGTTTGCTCTAAACACATTCCTCCATAGATGGCAACCCACATTCTCATTCTTGAAAAATCCAACAAAACAGATTAGCCATACAAAGTAATTGTGTGTGTGTGTAAACATGTATTTTTCCTGTTTTCTTAGCATCTTGAAAGCCCTTCTGTGTAGTCTGAGAGCCCCATCTCAGCTCCTGGTCCCGAGGCAGAGGTTTATGCAGGGCTTTGTGAGGCTCCGGCATCCAGGCGTGAGCAGCTGAACTCCCCCTGAGCTCACACACTCCTGTTAGTGCCTTTACGGTCCCACCCGAAGGACCCGCCCTGCGTGTCACAAGCCTGTGTGACACAGCTTGTCCACAGGCCACTTGGGGTGATACATCTCACAACAGCATCTGTATGGCTAATCCAGACAAACTGGAACCCTACAGGTAAGAAAACCACTCTAAGTTATGCCTGGCAACCTCAAGTCCTCATGTTTTTACAAGTCCTTTCTATTTAAAATTGCATCAGCTCCATCACTTCAGCTTTTAAATGGTCTGAGAATATTTACTAAACTTTCACTATCTTTATTTCGAAAACACTACACAAGGGAAAAAGAAACTACTTCACATCTTATAGCTTTCATCACTGCATCCATTCTCCATTGTTAACCCAGTGTGCATTTGAAAGGTGTTTTCAGCTGTACTTACCTACACAATACACATATAAAAGTATATTTAAATTCTACATGGTCATGCCATGAAGTTTGAGGAAGCTGGACCACCCTCACTACACCAAGAGGACTGACATAAATACATACAATAGTGGCCTTAAAGACACCTGACTTCATTAAATAGAAACATCTCTAAACCAAACATTGCTATTACTCAGTACAGCCAGGCTCACCCCTGAAGGGATAAGCACAAGTCACCCAAAAATCACGACAGACATGATATCCAAATTATTCTGAACATAGGAAAACAGTCAAACAAACAGATCCGGGCCAAGCCAGCACGCAGGACTCAGCTTTAATCAGCACCACCAGTACCAGTGAAAACTGTTTCAGTACTTGTGTGAAATACTTGGTAAACACATGAACAGAACTGACTGTCAACTCTGCCTGTAAAACTAAAGTAACTTGGGAACTTCAAACACTTTTACTCGCAGTAATTTGTTTTGCACAGCGCATGCAAACAGTTAGATGCAGCTCCATTGTAGTTCTAGACAGTAAGAAAGCTCTTTGCAACTCAAAACACAGGGAATGCTGTTATTCTAGGTACTTAACAGGCTTTCGAGTGAAATGATGCAAAGTAAACGCATGTAAAACACTTTTTTTCAAGTTCAGGAGAGTGGAATCTATCTGCTGACATCAGAACAAGGGAAGAGCCAGAGTGAAATCCCGAGCAACCTCTTGCCCAGCTACAGCAAAGCACTGAGCTGAAGCTTTGCAGTCACCTGTAACTTAACAGAGCTCTGAAAGCTCAGCTGAGGGCAGGAGGAGACCCTGCAAACCAGGAACAAACACAGTGCAGGTTAACCCCCAGAAGGAAAATGTCACAGGAACTATGGAAATGTTTCTCAAATAAACTTGTCCCAAACCCCAAAACAAGTACTCGGGTTGTGCTATATGCTGAACTCTTCTGTTAATCTTTCATTACAAGAATGGTTTTGTAGTTTCAGCTCACAAAGATGACAAAATCCACACAGTTTGTGCCTAAAGCAAGGGCTCACAAACTTCCCTGGAAAGCAGCCATCCATGAATATAAATGCACGCTGTGAAATACAGCACTGGAAACTGTGAGTTGATTCCACGTCACGTCTGTGCGCATTACGTAGAGCACTGCAGTGATTACTGAACCATATTGCAGCTATCATTGTTAGTATTTAATTAAATATGTGAATGTTTCCAAGTTCTAAAACCTACCCCTACCTCTCCCTGTAGCGTCTTGTTCAACAAAAAGCCAAGTACAGCAGAATATTGAAATTAGCTGTGAACTGTATAATCCCATTGTTCAATTTCATGGCATTTAAGACAGTACCTTCCCCTCCACACAAGTCTGGATGTTAATCCATGCTGGAACCTGATTTAATTTTCCAGATGACAGGATGGGAACATGCTACAATGGCATGTTAGTGTAACTATGCTGCTCTTTTTTACTCTCAACTTTTTTTACATCATAAAGTGAGGAGTTTTGCTTTTAAAAGACACATGCTTAATTACTTCTACAAATAGCACAGCTCAAACTGGTCTGTATTTGAATTGTATGGAAATTATAAAACCAGGGAAGTTTTCAAAAAATTATCAGAAAATATCTTCCAGAGTAAGACATGCAAACCCAATATAAACAAACTTGCTTCTCCTGATAAAAGTCAGCCAATTTAATCCATACTGGCTACAAATAATTCATTTCAATCCCAAATTGAAAAAGATAGTGAAAATTACTTCTTTTTTTTTCTCCTAATTATTTACCTCATTCACTTCTTTGAGCTGCAATCCCTCTAAAATGAACTGGAATTTCATTCAGAGTAACTTTTAATTTCAACACCCACTACACGTTCTCGTCCTTATGCAGCACAACTAAAAAGCAATGCAAACTTCTTTCCAAACCTCTGCAAACTCCTTGGTGTCCTGCACTCAGCACAGCCGAACACTCCTGCTTGCCCCTAACCTGCTGCAGCTCAGCCTGCAGAAACCATCTCGGAGAGGGGGAAGCAGGGGAGGAGGGAAAAAGGCGGGGATGGGTGGAGAAAATGTGGGAAAGAAAAAACCTACACACACACAAGGAGACAGACATGAAACCTCAGAACAAGTTCTGGCATAAAACGTATATGGAATAAAAATTTCCATTTCTATTTAATATGCAGCTTTAAGCCTTCAATCTTTTCTTCCTAAAGTGCTCTCTATTCTTAAAGCGTACAAGTCAGAAAATAACCAAGATGTACAAGAAAGTCTTACACCCCATCACACAAGCCTGCTGCCAGCACCAGTGTGAGGTTACCTTGAGGTGTCACTGGGCACAGTGAGCACCCACAGCAGGTTCCACACTCAAACACACAACTCACGTGAGAAGAGTTTGTAACCAACCTCCTCACCCAGCAGATCACAGTGCAAACAAATATCCCACAGCCACGATCCAGGCTGCATCCCTGTGCCAGGCTAGGCCTGAGATGGTGGACAGGACCCTGCAGTACCCACACTGAAGGTTGTGAAGTTACTGAAGGTTCTGTGAATCCCCAGCAGCCCCAGCTGAGAGAAGCAGCCAGGACTAGTACATCAGCTGCTGTGCACGAGGCCGCTGACATTATGGCACAGAAAACAGACTCACAGGTTTGCCCCTCTCTCTTTAACAGAACATTTGGAAGTCTGCCCTGCAAGTGCCAAAAATCTCAGTGGTAACATGAAAATGCTTTTCACAAGAGTTTAATCTAGAAACATAATATCAGCTTTATAACTCACACACAAAATGCTGTTCAGGCTTCAGTAAAATGATGCGAAAGCAGGAAAGACTGAGAGCAAAGGCAGTATAAAATACACATCATAGGAAACAGGAAAGAAGGAAGAAAACCAGAACAGATTAAACAAATCACTATGATTTCCATAACTGTTTTTATATTATTAACACATCAAGAGCAGAGGGGCAGTGAGGAGCAAAACTTTCCTCGGCAGTGTTCAGCAACATCTTCTATGTGCTTTTAAAAAAATCCTTCCCAAAAAAACAGGTTAAGCTACAGATGTCCTCAAAGATTTTTACTCAAGGCAATATACAGCTCTCCAGAATGAGGAGATGTAGAGAGGTAACAGCTCTAACAACACAAGAACTGGCACAGGTTGTCAGAGTTGTGTCCGTACACCTGGGGTACACACCAGCCTTTCTGATCCCTGGTGTGTACCCAGGTTTTCAGTGCAGGCATGAGACCAGCAGCAGCTTTATAACCCACTCAGAGTAAACAGAGTAAACATTAAATACCAGGTTTTCACTGTTTCTAGCAGACAAACCAACTTTCCATCTAAAGGGGTCTTGGCTCACTTTACAATTCTGTTAAATAAACAGAAACAACACTCACTCCTTGGATAAGAAGACAGGAAAAACACTCATTGCCTTTTATAAACAGAAGAGGCTCCATTGGTTTCCTCATCAATTATTCGGTGTCATGTCAAGTTGTTGAACTGCCCAGCTTGCCACGTGCAGAGCATTTACTCAGACCCTTTTATAATGCAACATGTTCCATCTTAACTACTACTATTTACTCCCTCGGACTCTCACATGGAACAAGGCCAGGTTTAATCAAAACTTTACTAATTCTTTTAACGGAAGTTGTGAAACAGTTTGGAAGCAGAGTGTTCAAAATATGAAATACAATTGGGGAAATATCTCTGTATTAAATCCTTAAGCTCTTCTGTTTCATCCATGCCATGATACCAGTTTGACAAAACCCGGTTGTACAATGGGGCAGATTAATGTCTGTATCGCTAACACTCTAAACTACTAAGAGTAAGGAGACATTGGAAAGCATAAGATGTCTTCGGTGATCAGCAAACTCAGAATTCTTTCTTTACAAAGAAGAGAAGGAACTTTCAGTCCAGATTAATTTTTAAACTACTGATACTGAGCAGTTTAGACCTAGAACTATAAAAAGGGGTGCACAGGATAGAGCTAAAACTAAAATAACAGAGATCAAAACCAGAAGACAAAAAAAGGTATTTATTTCGAGTCCTGTTTGTTACATGTTTCGCCCATCTTCATTTGAGGTCTTCAGATCTTTTCTCTGCACTGGTTAATGACTTCGGTGATACCTCAAGCCCACATTAAAGCACGGTTGATGAATCTTTTGAGTTTGCTTTACTATGCACTTAAGGGGATATTTCTCTTGATAACCATCTGTTCTTCAGCCAACCCAGAAATGTAGTATTACTGCAAATCTAAGCCAAACTCCAGGAGTCCTGCAAACTGCAAATTTTGAATGGATTATATTTTTAATTCTTTTTCCCCCCTGTAATTTTAGTCAGCAAATTACACAGCAGCTAAAACTTGCAAAAAATATAATTAGGTAACACCATACTTCAATGGTCAAGAAATCCACAAAGCCTGACTTACAAAATGAAATACGAAGTGTTTTGAAACATTTTACAGGCTGCCTGTAATAATTATACAAAAGAGTTTAAATGCAGAAGTTGAATGGGAACACCTACTTTAAGCAGGCTTTTTTGGGTTTAATAATTTTTTTAATTTATTTGTGTTTGATCAGTGTATTTTTTTCTCATAACCTTTTTGACACTCTATAAATTTACTAGAGATGTGTTTCAAGTGCTCAGGCCATGAATACTGAATTTGTTTCTCTCCTGCCTCTTTGTATTTATATTCTGAGACAGTGGAATTGCCTGGTGACAGTCTCTCGACTTCCACAGCAGCTGGCAAGCCCTCCTTGTCCTGGGAATATGAAAGAAATAGTTAACTAATATTTCAGCCTCTGATTTAAATGTGACAGTCTGGAAGTGCCAATACCATGAAGGGCAGGATTTACAAGCTAAGATTTTGCCAAAAGTCTCAGAAGCAATGAAGAAAGAAAAATAAAAAACCTTTATCGCATCTAGCTAACATGCAGCAAAAATTAATCCTGATTAATTAATTAATACAAATTAGTGCATCACCTAAAATTTAACAATACCAGACACAAGCAGTGATTGTCTAAATCTGTTAACTTAGATTTTCAGAATGCAAATTCTCAGGATAAGACCAAAGCAACCAGAGCTTTGACAGCTTTACAAGAAACAGTCACCTCTTTAATATTTACAAGACATGTATTTCAAATGGCTTCTGAATGTCTATCTGCTGGCCCAAGACTACTGCTTCTGCTCAAGTGCCAAGCACGTGCACCCAAAACAATTTCTCTAAGCTCACCTTGTACAGGAGCAAAAATAAAAGTTATATTTGATAAAATTAGAGCTTATAGCCAACTGAATTAATACCCAACAGTGGCATACTAAGCACCTTCATTTTAAAAAATCCTTCTTCAATTAATTTTAAGAGAAATTTTTAAGGAATGTTACATTTTCTACTTTCCTGTGTCAACCAAATAACTTTTTACTTGTTCGTTGCTTTGAAGAAAACCAGAATTAACATTTTAACGTCATACTGCTTTTTAGCAATAGTGTATTAAAAGGAACTTGTGTAAAACCACAATGTGGCCACGGCAATCAATCAAATACATTACAAAATCGAAAGGAATTGCTAATGAAAACAAAGAGTATTTTCCAACACACTGCCAGGCTTTTCACTACTAGAAAATACTTCGAGTTTTATAAACATTTTCCAAGCTGTTTTATTTTTGTCATTTTTGGGTTTAGCTTTAATGATAGTTTGACCATTTAAATTTGGTAATAACCCATATTTCCTATGTCTTAGAGAATATTTTACAATTGTTTAACTTTTTACAAATTTATTCCCAAAATTCACCAACCACAAGAACTTCTGATAGACATATTATCAGAGAAAAACATAAAGCACTGCAGAAATACATTCATTGCTATATGGACTGTCACATATCAGGTTTAATCTGAACTGACTGAAAAAGGACATGGAACAGAAGTGTTGTAGCCAACCATAAGTTCTTGAAGTGTTGACTAAGAAAGGAACAACAACAACACTTCTCTTGAGCAACTGGATAATTGCCCAAACTACAGAGAGAAACCTTCTTTGTTACATGTGCAACAGTGAATACTGATTTCTAAGCCTCAAGCTATGTAACTTTCTAATGCTTCAAACTCTGACCCCACTTTCATACTCTCACTATTGATAGTCTCCAACTGTTTTCAGTCTCCAAGTGACCATGTGCTGCTGCAGTGGAGTAGCACTGCTCCCAGACACTGCTCTGTCACTGACTGCACAAACATCCTCTGAGGGAACCTCCAGCACAGCAACTGCATAGGTCAGAGAAAGCCCAGCTGCATGATCAGCTGGAGGCTTGGTGGCTTTTGTTAGTGCACCTCTGCTTAGGTCAGGATGCTTTAGTTATTCTTAAGCATTGAAGCTGAAAAATGAGATTCTATCAAAGGTGAAATGCTGAAAACCTCATCCTCGATTCTACTGGTCTCTGCAATGGAGATGTCACAACAAATGCTTCTGGGCATGTGCACTAGTAAGATACAGCTTACCTATCACACCATAAATCTGATTCATCCATGTCCTTATCAACAAAGGGCAAACCTCACGAGCATTTTTGGGGAGCTGATTTCATAGTGGTGCTCTGGCTGTAGCTTTTCCAGTGTAGCCACACTTAGAGCTTCACCCTCACTGCACTTACAACTCCAGAAACCTGTGCTATGAAACAGAACTCACCAAGAGTTTCCACAGTCACCAACACATTCCTGAATTTTGAGGTGTGCAAGTTCATATATTAAAAGATCATCCATAAGCGAGAGCAATGATTATTTTATTGGGACACTTCAGAACTTGGCCTTGTACCCTTCAGTACTCAGCCTCACCTTTTTGTTTCAGGTTAAACCATGTAACACGCCCATCTCAACTCACCACTCCTATTATTGCTGCCCATTCTTTCAAAATGGTAAAATGGTAAAAATTTGTAAGAATGAGGAAGCTGGAATCCAGTTAAAAAAATAAATAAATCAGAGATTGGTCACAGTGAGCCTCACCTAAGGCTGCAGCACCACTGAGGTCCCATAACAGCCGATAACTGAAGCGTTAAATGAGAGGAAAGTTTGTAAGAACAGAAAAAGCATCCAACATACTCCCCAGCAAAACACTTCTGTGGAGTCAGAAATGTTGATGACAGAAGTTGAACTTCTTGAACACTATTCAAAATTTAATGGGGGTGAGGGGAAGGAGGTCCTAACATGGAAAAATACATCTCATGGAGCTAATGACCACGAGATGAAAGAAAAACAAAATCACTGCGTTTCAGCTGCTCAGAATGAATTCTCTCTTTTAGAGGAAAGTTCATTAACTGGACAGCATCAGGCACCACAACAGAGCCATGGATATATCGACACTTGCAGGACTGACCTAGTTCATGGCTGCAATGCTTTCAGTTACCTTCAGCAAAGTCCACTTTATGCTGTGTGTGATGCTCTAACGAAAAGGTCTCTGAGAAAGTAAGTTTAGCACATTTAAAGCAGTGCTGTTGGCTTGAAGAAAAATTTGGTTTAGATAAAGAAGAGTTCGCTGATAAACAGTGCAGCTAGACAGGAAATCTGTCATCTCACTAAAAAAAAAATTAAAACATATTTGCTACTGTAGAAAAGGCAAGGGAATCAAAAGGATTTTTAACCACAAAAAAATGTTTTCAGACACTTGATACTTCCAAGATGTATGAGAGCATACACCCAGCTATCAAAATGCTCCTGAGAGAGTGAAGTATTCTAGTTCTGAGCAGCAACATTTCATAATCATGTCACAGCCCTGGAAATCAGGCGTGTATATACACCCAGCAATTTCACTAATTTCCTTTCTGTTTCCCTTGCCCAGCTTTAAGAAACCACAAACTCCCAACTAAACTTTCAGCCCTTTTCAAACCTCTGCTGATTCATTTCAATCTGGTCACTCTTAGCAAAGGATCTGATGGAAACAATCTCTTTCCTTCACTACTAATAATTCCAAAGGTAATCCAAAAACGTAACTTGAATCCACCTGCACAACCTCTCTCCACAGGCTGATGGTCCAGGTGGTGCTGAAGTGCAGCTGGCCATCAACTCTGCGAGTGGGATGCTGGGAGAAACAGTCACAAATCTGACAAACTATAAGGAAGCTCAAGAGCTGGAGCAGCTTTTATCACACACCAGCGCACCTTGAGCATCCACTCTGTTCTCATTATCTCATTCGATGTCTAATTGAGTTTCTAAGCTCTCTGCTCCCCAGCTGCTTTTTTCAGGTCTAAATTCATACTGTTGTTGTACTCACATCAGAAGAATTTCAAGCATCAACAAGGCATTTCTAAAAACTCTCCTTTTTGCTAAACTCCTTATTTGCACTATGTCCAAACACCCTTAAAAACAGAAATCAACATTTACCATGATTTACTTGTTGAAAAATAAACAGGTATCACTAACTGTAGTACCACAACACTGATGCTCCGTGCCATAATTGTTCCATAGAGGCTCCACAGCCTTTTCTTAAGTGACCAAACTAATAATGAAGTTTTCTCCATCTTTTTATATAAGCATATATGCTTAATTTTTAAACATGAAAGATTAAATTAGAAGTTACCCAGACAAACACAACTCGTTTTAAAAAAGCTCAAAACACTGTATTTACATCTGCAAGTACTCACGTTATTACTACAACCTTTATAACAGAGCTTAGGTTTGCTTCAAACAAAACAGGGTTCTCAGCGATAGAGGCCCAAGAAAAAGCCCTGCATACAGTTAGTCTACAAAGAATTAACTGGATTAATTAGCAAGGGATTTGAGAAGCAGCTTGGAGCTAGAAAACCAAAACACTAAATTGTTTAAATACTTTGGCAATGGATCAAGGTTTCTAGGCAGCCCTATGTTCCATTCTCTCCTCTTTTTTTTTTTGCTCGGTGTTTTAACACATTTAACCTGACGAGGTACTTTTTCATGAGATATGAATGACACTGTCAAAATACCAAAAAAGAAGATGTGAATTAAAAAATGCCACAAGCTGTTAGCAATTCTGCCAACATGCATGAGCCCAGGCAACATTAATTAAAAATCAATAGCTTAGGACATAAATAGCTCTTATCTCTGTTATAGTATATCTCTAACATAACTCTTTATTAAAGAAAAAAAAGGAGAAAAAAAGCCAGTGTCTCTGCTATTATACTGACTGAATTGACCACAACAAAGCAAAAGGAATAAGGCAAAAACCCTGAGCAAAGAAACCCTTATGAGAAAGGGAGGACAGGCATATGAATGATTGGAATGCTTCAGCCTTGCACTATCGTTAACACATAACCGGCTGCAAACAGCCACACTGCAAATACTTGGAGAACAAGTTACCAGGAAGAACATTCCATGTTTTCAGTGCTAATATGATTCTATACAAAATCCTTCATGCCAAGGAAATGAAAATAACATGCACATCTTTCTGTCAGCTAGCAGTTAGTAATACATATTTTCCTGAGTTTATTAACCAGTATTTTTATTTTGCATCTCAACTAAAGATTGTAAATTCTTTGATAATTATTAAAGAAAGATGAGAAAAGGCAGGAAATTGCACTCAACATTTTTCTCCTTTAGCAACACCATCTTCAAACTAAAGTTACACTAGCAGGCATCAAAATTAAAAAACTTAAGATAAACTAGGAACTTAAACCACACCTTTCAACAGCTGTTTTCACACTTGCAGAGAGCCAAACCTTTGAAAAACCCAAACCCATTTTCTAACACAATATCACCTAAAGCACACCAAGCTGGATGTGCAGTCTGGGTCTGTCATAACTCCCAGACAATCACGACAATTTAGATTTCTGAAGAGTTTCTACAGAAAATTAACATGGAACAGAAGATGTAAAATCATACAGAAATGGAAAGGCTAAAGCTTAGTTTTCTTTTTGTCTAATGACTCTGGCTTTATTCAATGATTATTAATGATGGGCATATCAAATGCTTCCATCAAGACACAGTAGTCTAAAATCAATGATGAAGAAGTCAAGCAGGCACTATTTTGCAAAAAAATTTTTAATTTGAGTTCAAAACAAAAGCAAAATTTTCATTTCCCTAAGAGCTATGTGTACATACACCAAGACACTGCGAGTGCAGCTCCTCTGAGCTACAGCCCCAACACCAAAGCCTGCGTAGCGCAGCCAGGAATGAAGAGCCGGGAACACTGGGAGGCTGCATTTAGTAAAAACCAGTTTTACAGATTCTTTCCATTGCAAAGAAAGTTTTTAGAAATACCAATCCGAAATACTGAATATACAGATGCAGGAGGTGAGCTTCATCAAACCATATGCCAAGAAAGCTGTATCTATGGGCATAATCAGATAGTAAATAGGAATTCCCTTCTATGATGGAATGGAGACACGAAGGACAAACCTTTCTGATCTCGAATGGAAACATTTCACTATGTCAACTGGATTTTGAGCCCTACCTTGCAGCTGTACTTTGGGACACTCCTTCCCATCACCTTGTCATAACCCCAGCTCCCAAAAATTTATTGATGGAATTGCAGCACAAGAAAATCAAAGCTTCTATTCATAAAGCACTGACACCAAGTCAGGGGAAACAGAAGACCCCACTTTTCACAAGATCTTTTGCACTAACTTTTCATTGAGCTACAGTCAGAAATTATGTATTTCATTCTGAACTGTCCAGGTTCCAGCTATTGCCAATTTCAATTAACCTTGTTTAAGGTGCACTGAATACAAGGTTTTGTTGCTGCATATGATATAACAATTCTTCATCTAGAAAGTTAATTATGCAGTCTTAATTTTGAGTAGGAGAAGTACATTAGAACACAGAACTGATGTTATTAGAGTTCCTCTAAACAGAATAAATTGAAATTCCACCAAGTTCCCCCAATAACACTTTTTGTCATTGTAAAAATACAAACTAGCACTTATTAACATTTCAACCATTGTCTCCACTGAAGGTCCAAGAAAACAAAACAATTCCGAGACTTTGTTAAATCATCTGTCTCCATTTTACTTTATCATTATAAATTAAACTGCATAGAAGATGCAGAAGTAATTTGTAAACTCTTTCAAAGGATCTGATTTACATTTTTCTTCTGTGAGGATGAAGATCTCCCCCTAACATGCTCCATTTGTGTTAAATATTAAATGAAGACACTCATACTACATATATGGCAAAAATGGAATATATTTTTGATATGTTTTGGAATTACTTTTAGCAGTCCAATGCTGTTTATAATACTGGTGCAAATACTGCCACCAATAAAGAAACAAACATTAAAAAGGTGTCCTTTAAGCTTCCCTTTAAGGCATCTACCATAATCGTATAATTTGCTCTGGACATCATTAAAATGTAAAGTTAATGAGGATACAGCTGAAAACAGAAGAAATGTAACCTATTTTCAGGCAAAACTTCTAACACTGCAATCAGAGGGAAAACCTCTTTGATGTCTCTTTGTCTCTTCTCATTAATTTTCTTTTGGTTTAAAAAAACACAAAGGCTGTTTAAACTAAAAAATGCATAGAAGTTTAAACATGGTAATTATAGCCGAGCAGCAATGAGGTCATTAGGTTTTTAAAACTTTGAGATAAACAAAATTAAGATGTATGACTATTTTAAAAACATGTCAATACTCAATTTTAATTGTCCATGTGATTGATACCCACCGTATTCTAAGGATTTAGTCTAGATACAGAATTGTTTCAAGATGATTTAGTGAAGGACCTAATCCCATGGCTGGGGTAGAGCAAAGCAATCAAGAAATATATCAAAATGAAAAGCTGTAATTACTGTATTGTTGGATGCCACATTTAGTATTTGTAAGTGCAACAAAGCACACTTTTGCCATACGCGCAAGATGGCAAATAGTGAGATTTTACTATTCTTTACCTCTGCAGTTCATTAAGGAATAAAATTTGAACAAGTTCAATAATTCTATTTACTCACTAGCACCATTCCTTTTTATGAACCCTGCCAAGGTACACACTTCTGTTTGAACATGCTAATTCTTTCTGGCAGAAAATAGCTTAAAGAGGTATTTGTAATTAGTACAGTACTGATGGAATCTGTGACATACTGTACTGGTAGATAATTTTAGCAAATAATTAACAAGTAAATTTTCCCAAACTACAATCAAAACAATTTTTAACACAACTGTGTACAAAAGCAGATGATGGATCATCACAAACAGAAGTAAGGCCTTAAGCCACAAATACACAGGGCAAATATAACCTGATCTTTAGTGCAGAAGGAATTCAATCACAATGAAGCATATTTATAACATTTTTCTGTGTGCCAGGATCACCTCTAGATAACATGGAATAAGGTGAGATCAATACAATAGTTTGTGTGTGGCAAGTGTAAAAAAAGAAGTATGAATGCGAACGTATTTGTGGACACAGGTAATAGCTTTAATAGAGTTATTTACCCTAATGAATCTTTTTAACGTGTTTCATAAACTCTTCAAATTAAACTGAGTCAATGACCAGCAGGCAAGTATCAGATAAAACCAGGAACTACTTTACGAGCAAGTGAAGCACAGTTCCAGAAGAAAATTTCATACCTATTTCAAGGGAAATCTCCTGAGATCCTTCCCTACTTGTCTGCTCTCCCTTAGTGCCACATTCAACAATCATAAAGCACACCATTGAAATAACACTGCATCAAATATGCACCTTACAAGTAGGAAACATCAGCAGCCTGATTCTGCCTCTGCCCATACTGTGTTGCTCAATCGTCCATTCTGTCTTTACATTTTCACACTTGGTTTGAGTCTGTATTAATTATTTTTGATAGGTGTTTCTCCACACAGAGTGATAATCTGGTTTTAGAATCTTTGGAATAGAAGACTTCAAGGACCTCCAAAGTATCTTACATACAGAAACTAGAGTCATTTACTTAAGAGGTGTAACAATGTAAGAACCAATTGATGAAGAAATCAAGTTACCATTATTTATACTCATAACTACGTCGTTTCAAAGTAAATTATTCTTCAAAGGAACAGAATACGGGGTTAACACATGTAGAATGCAATGGGAGTTGTGAGTCTAATTCCCTTCAGCATCACTTAAAATCCCAGCACAAATTCTAACGGCGGAAATTCCAGTCAGGAAAGTGCTCAGAAAAAACTCTCCAGACCACAACCCATTCCAGACAACAGATTATCACTGCCAGTTGTCTCTTCCCTTCCATCTGTCCAAGGTTATCAACCTCAATATGGAAGTTCAACTTCCTTGTTTTTGTTTCTATCTCACTCTTCTATGAAAAAAGTAATATTAAGAAGTATATAAAAAGCTGTTTTCATCTTTAAAAAGGCATAAAAATCATCTCCCCAGGAGCCAAAAATCTGTCAGCATCTGGAATTTTGACAAATGGTTTACCAAAACTTGTTAGCCCCATAAGGACCAAAATGCAAATGGTCACTCGTAGCACAGAAGATAGAGTTGAGGATTTGTTTAGATTTGATCTTGGATTTTTACAACTGCTACTGAAGTAAAACAATAATTGCATTAATTTTACACTTATTTTATGATAATCTAACCTCAAATAATCTCTTTTAAACTCCATTTCAATTTAAAAAAAAACTAACACCCAAACTGCAAACAAACAGAAAAACCCATCACAAAACAAAACCAACAAAAAACCACAGGAAAACCTAACATTGTCACTTTTTGACAAAAAATACCACACCAAAGGCAGGCAGCCCAGTAGTGCCTTGGGCACTCCGACAGGCCTCTTTTTGAATTCCAGTTTACATTCTCTTCTTGCAAGGAACTCCCCAGGACAAAAAGAACCAGCAATATAAATTGATCTAGTTCATCTTTTGCTTCCCCAGACTTGCTTCACCTGAATGCTGCTCTTAAAGCAGTGTTCTGTTAAGCACTGGAAAGCAGTTTGTAGTGCTCTGCTACAACCACCAACCTACATGTCAACAGACTGAAGACAGACACAAATTCTAAATTCCAGTATTTCTACTGAAAACATTCACAGGAAGCATCATCCAAGTGTGGAAGGACCGGTCAGTCACTTCTGGGACTGTGCTAAAATTAGGGAAAGGACCCACCCAAAGTCGCTGTTCTTAAATTTACAGGGAGTCTCCTTTAAAGTCATTACTACTTTGTTTATTTTTCACCTGAATGACACTGGAATTGAAAGTTCTTTACAGCAATGTCGATATCTAGGCTAACTGCTGATTGCAGATGCACTAAGCTTTGAGCAGAAGTTAACGCTCATTAACAAGATTACCTGTTGTGATTAAGTGAGAGCAAACAAAAAACAAACCACCTTGGAAATGCTTGTGACTGAGAATGAACTAAAGTTAAAACTACTCCCTTAAATAAAGTCACACACCCACACCCACACCCACGCCCCTTTAACATCAACGTTTGGACTCTATTCAAAGTACAATCTCTCTGCAGTTACTGGCATAGCAGCCCTACTCTTAAAGCGGTAAAGTAAGAGAGAGTTAATTGCAACAAGTGCTTCACCAAATTCTTAAATGCTTCAAATGCTGGAATATTAAATTTCAGTAGTATTGGGTATCTAAATTAAGTCTCTCAAGAACTCTTTAAAAGGAACAACCAGTCAAATTCATCTATAAATTCAAGGAAAATTCTAAGTATAGCTAGTGAATGAAAATAATTTGTTAGAATCACTAGAAAAAACCCTCCCTAAGAAAGTTTCAGTTTAGCAGTTAATTCCAACCTGCAGTTAAAAAGGCACTAGCTGTCAGTCAGTTTTCTCACCCAACTCTATCATGAAAAGAAAAACTGACAGATCACAGGAGCCTGCCTTTGTAAACCAATTCGGGAACTTTCATGCTTCTTATTTGTTAGGTTAAAGGTTAAATTGCTGACCTCTGCCCTCCTGCTTAGCAGCCTTTCCCTTTTTCTGTAAAGCTTTATTTTGGGGCTGTATTTACATGGATTAGTCTCTTTTCACGCTAAGAAGGAATCTGTTCACAGCCAAAGCCTTAGTTCTGGTTGTACAAAAAGCAGTCACAATTATTCAGCAGCAGACAATGACCATATTGTGGATTTACAAAAAAACCACCTCAGCCATGGCAAGTTCTGTCCTTGCTGCACAAAACAATAGAAGAAAAATCTTATCAAGCATTCAAGAGAAAGCAAACAAAGCAGGCCCACTGTGAACTTGATGAAGATGTCAAGCTCCTTTAAAAAATATAAATCAACAAAAGAGTTTAAAGTCTTGTGAGACTTTCTGTGCCGAATTTTTCTGTCTAGTTAAACAGTGCCAGCATAGCAATATATTGCAGATTAGTAAATACTTGTGAAACAGGGAAGACTGTAGACAGAAGTAGTTAAAGCATGAAGCAAAAAGGCCAAACCGTTCTCTTACCACAAAATAGCTCACAGCAGCAGAGAAACACTCAGTTATACTTGATATTACTGGTTTGGGGGTTCATTAAATCCAGTGCTATCAGATAACATGCCTAAAAATGTGTTAGACAAAATTTATGATGACTTGCAAAATGACAGATTCTAGTATATTTTTAATAAGGTGAGTTCCTCTTCAAAATGAGCTCTGTGTTTCATTTACACCGTAAAAACCAAATTGTGAATTGTCTTCACAGAAAACAGCTCAAACAGAGCTACTGACTTACCCAGACACTGCAGTCCCAGTAAGCTCTTTGTTAAAATCTTCCACCTTGTTTGTACTTAAAAGCAAAGCAATCAAATGGAAACAGAAAAACAAAGCAGCAGCTTAGGAGAATTAGAATTCCCAAATACCACCTACCTACTTAGGTTTGGTTACTTTTCCAATCCTGCTTTAGGAAGTTTGGTGTAGAAACATTAACACTGTAAAGATGGGATAGGAAAACTTGTGATACAGGAATTCCAGCCCCTGCAACAGCAAGCCCTTATTTAATGGAAAGAGACCAGAATTCTGCACTTCATTTTTCCTCAACCTTCAGCATTTTATCTATTTCTCAATACAGAATGGGCAGACTGGAACCAATAACATGTTTTCATCTTAAAAAAATAAAGGCTGCTTTGAGAGGTGCATAGGTAAAGTTTACAAACCTTTGAATGACCAACTCTTAACTTAATCCCAGTCCAGTAACTTTGCTTATGCTCAAGAAAATCTTTCTTCGGTATAGGAGGCACTGCTCTGCTGTGTAACATTATAAACTATGGCAAAAGGTAATGGTAAGGAGCAGCAGTGTGTCTCCCACAGACACAGAAAGCTGCCAGTTCTCTCTACCTGAGGAAGTCCTACCACGGAAACCACAGTGACAACTGTAGAATAATTTTAGGGCCCAAGTACATCGTGACTTCTCCCAGTAGAGTTAAGGACTTCCATTAGTTTAAGTTATACATTTGTGATCTACTGGGAAGTGGGGGAGGGAGGGAAAGAGCTATTACAACCCAAGGCTAGAACATGAAAAGTAAAGAAGGAAGTACTTAAACTACTCACAGGCTTCTAGTAGGAACAAGATTAGTAGTACATGCTACTCTAGGAGCCAATTCAAATGCAAATTTCATCCTTTCACTCAAACAATGATAAACTACCTCAGAGTTAATAGTTTCCTTCGAAGATTCATCTCCCTTTTCAACTTAGTGGTATGTTTTCCAGAAAAGAAAGAAGCACATGGAGAGTCTTACAGCAAGACCTTTTAAATTCTGTCATAAAAGAAGTAGCATAAACTACATTTCCTTTCCTAATCCAGTGAACATTTGTTAAACTCTAACACACTTACACTTTGTCCATGCGGTCGCATTTAGGCTTCTAACTTACCATGTTTTTTTAAAAAAACACTAAGAAAGAAATCCTTTAGCTGCACTAAACCATTTCAGCTTTTTCCTTGAACACACAGCAAGAATTTATGCTACACTCACAAAAAGATGAAAGATAAGGTCCTTGGAGAGAAAGGCCTTTTGGCACACTACATGGTAAAGCTACAGATTTGACATACTTTTATAATGTCTGCTTTGGCAAGAACACAAAAACCCCACACAAAAGCATGGTACGTCCTCCCAGACAGGGGTGTAGGGGGTGTTTTACTCTTGCGAGCATTTACTTTCAAATGCTCTTACTTCAGAGACTATTTTGATCGGTTACTTTAGACTAACAAATTCTCTTTTGCTATATGAACAGTTTGACAGTCAGACTACAATTCTCCTCACAGCCCTTTCTAACAAGAGAGAATCTTTGGCTGAGGTCCAGCAACAGACTTAAATTTGTCACATCCTATTTTTGATGAATGATCTGCAGCAGTTTTAAGATCATAAAATGCTTTGAAAGTTAAAAGAAAGATTTCACAAGTAGTAAGCTTTCACTTTCTTTATAAAGGTATTTAAACTAAATTTGCTAGCAGATTCTTTCTACTTCTGCATCTCAAAAAACCCCTACAAAACAATCTTCCAGCTGAGATTAAAAACATAGGAAACAGTTTCAATGCACTTTACTTGCCTACAATGTGTCAATAGCATAGAACTTGGTATCTAGAAGGCTTAAGGTCTGTAAAAGAAACAATACACATTCTTTCTAATTGACTACCTCAGCTTCTGTGAAGTTTCACTATTACCAAATGCCATGACAAACACAAAAATCACAATCTTATAAAATGAACTTTTCCTTCCTTTACAGAAAGATTAAAAATAGGAAAGGAAATCCAGTAGAATAGCACTATTTCATACAAAGCTTTTATTTTGCTCTCAAATTATCCCCGTCATGAAACAATTCCAATGAACAAGAGAAGACCATGCACCAGAGAGACAAAACTTAGTAGTTTTACTTTGAGCCAATATTTCCCCTAAAATATTTCATTTTTACAATAAAACCATGGCTATTTTCCCCTCTTATTCTGAAAGTAAATGTGTGGGAGCTGGTGAGAAGCATTAGACTTGCAAAGTTCCCATGCTTGACATACTTACACCTGACACACACAACACAGATTTCTCACTAGATAAATTCCATGTACTGTCACTGTACAAACACAGACTCCATTCTTTCTATTCTAGTTTGCAGCTTCTCACTTTTGGTGAGAAGGCTCCAGGCTCCAAAGCAATGCATCACTACAAAGAGGAAATCAGGGATGAGGAGGCCTCTAAGGATGAACAAGGAGCTCCTGGACGAACTAAACACAAACAGGCAGCTTCCAGAGGGTGGAAGCAGGGAAATATGGCCTAGAAGGAATGCAGAGAAATTGTCTGAACAGCCAGGCATCAGGTTAGGAAAGCTAAGGCCCTGCCAGAAGTAAATCCTGCCAAGGACAACAAAAGCTTTTATAGGTATGTTGGCAATAAAAGGAAAAACAGGGAAAATACATGTCCTGTCAGAAAAGGGAATTCTCAGCTTCCATAGAAACCCCAATCATTAGGCAAAAAAATGGCTTGGGGTTGTCTTCTCCTAAGGAAATCTATTTCTAATAAAAAATATTCATCTTCACGTGACTGGTTAGAGTTGCTATCCTGCTTCACAGTTCTCAAACAAAGGACACCATGTTTACATAAGTAAGAAAAATCCATACGTTTCCAAGTAAGATTATGAATTCAACAAAGAAAAGCACAGAAACCATCTTTAAATACAACTGAATGCTGGAATTGCATAATGTACCATAGACCTCATGTGACAAAAATATATAATGCTGAGCACAGATGATAATTTTTTCTAAACAATCTCAAGGGTAAAGGACAGTGAAAGTACAGCAAGCTGATCCAGTGATCATTTCCACTCTCAGTTCACACATTTCACTGTGGTTTGGCGAAGTTCTGCCTGGACTGGAATAAAACAATGTTTGCTTTTTCAACTTCTTTGGTTTCAGTGAAAGTTTTCTCTTTGTACCTTATTAGGAATACAAAACATTTCCCAGATGATCCTGAAGCATACACTTCTATGAATCAAATGTTAGGATCATAGGATAATTGAGGTGGGAAGGACCTCAGGAAGTCTCTTGTCCAACCTCCTGCTCAAAGACAGGCCAGGTGTGAGGTTCAGACCAGCTTCCTCAGGCTGTGAAGGGTCTTGAAAACCTCCACGGATGGAGATGCACATCTCTTGAGTGACCTGGTCTAATGCTTGACTCCTCATGGTGAATAGGTTCCCAATATTCACTTAGAATGTCTCTTGATTCAGTCTGTCACTGCACCTTGTCTTCTTGCCACGCATCACTTGGCAAGCCTGGATACCTCATACTGATGAACTCCACAGGTATGGACGGCTGCTGCTCAGGTTCCCTGGAGCCTCCTCCAGGCTGGGCCAGCCCAGGACTCTTGTCTCCTCACACTGAAGTGCTCTAGGTCTCTCACCATCTTTGTGGCCCTCCATTGAACTTGGTTCAGTTTACTGACGTCTTTCTTGGAACCCAGAACAGGTTTTTCCCTTCTGCAGTTGACTGTGAACTTTGAAATATATTGAAGCTTCAAATTTCAGTTGAACTTCACAGTCACATGGCAAACATCCTTTACTACTTTCTCACTTTTCTTTGCTCCCCCATCCCACCAGGGCTGGGGGAGCAAGTGGCTGCGTGGGGCTGAGCTGCTGGCTGGGGTTAATCCATGACAGCTACACAAATTTTTGAATAACAAAATAGAGGCAAGTTTTACCATCCCACAAGCCAGACAATCCTGCATACTAGGACAGTAACAGCTTCAGAGCAATTCTTTCTCCTCAAGACCAAGTCAGAAGACACAGACTACATGGAGGTTTCTAGGTCTGTACTTCTGGAATTTGCCTGAGATACAGTACAACTGTTAAATACAGTCAACGCTGAAGAGGACCAGACAACCTTCATTCAGAAAAGAAGGACAAAATATTGGGTATACACAAATCTAAGGCTTCTGAGAATAAAGTACACCACTTAAGTATAAAAAATTGGTTGGGAAAAATCTCTTAAAGATACTTCAGAGAGAGCAACTTCAAAATATATGACTTGTAAAAACAATTATTAAAACTGTTTTTTTACTCCCTAAAAACAATTTCTGAAGATTTTGCACCTACAAGTGCATACAACAAACCTAAAAACACAACTAAGTGAAACTCCCATAGAATTAGTTGGTTTATAGAACAAAATGTATACTAAAATCTCCAATTAAAAACCTGTAAAGTAGTTTCCGTGCTTTTTAACCCACCTTCCCACAGCAGGGAATTAATCCCTCCAGGGGGATGCAAACAAACTTCAAAGAGAAGATTATACCCAGACACTAGTACTGTACAATGTAATGTTTATGGTCAAATTTGTTCAGATTTTCTGGCACTAGAATCCAGGTCAGATGTGCAGAAACAAAGACCAGTTATTAAAAGGGCTCCTGCAGTTACATCAAATAGTTGTGATGGCACAGAGCAGTAGGACAAGCCAAAACTGTATTCCAGTTACAACTCCTATGGAGGCTTTGGCAGGGAAGGATGGAGTTGCAGCTATTTGACTTTCGCAGACTGTAACAAATACAGATATAAAAGGAGGTAAGTGGCTTTCCAAACAATAAAATATCCTTTCTATCGGTTCATTACACCATATCTACAACATACACGATTTTTTTTGTACAAGACAAAAGAAATACTACTTCAGTATATGCTGACTAATTTTGACAAACTTCCTTTTGTACCATTCTAGAGACTGACCTCTCATAACAGTATCATGAACTAAATTTTGGCATTACAAATTTCAACCTTTGCTTTTCCTGGTTATTTGATCAAGTTCCTCAGGTTAGATAAAAGTGCACTTACATGTTGGTTTCAGCAATTATTGGAGTTCTCTACCACAAACATAGGAATATTTATCAAAAATAATATTATAGAAAAATACTTGTGTAATTATGATTTGATAGCAATGGTAAAAACAGTTAACCAAATTATAAGCTGCATCCATGACTAATTTCCAGATAAAGTCATTTGTTGAAAGTGAGAATTCTGGGACCAGATAAAATACTTCTGTAGACAAATAAGAAAGAGGAAGTAAAAATAAATTCCAAACAAGATGTTTTAAGAATATTTTTTTGGTTTAAAGCTACCTTTTTTTTGAACATGAGCAGTAAATATCCATCTGAAAAAGAACTTACTTTTTCAACTTAATCAAGAAAAGAGTTATTTATATTTTAGAAGACAAAAAGAGACAAAACAGTCAAAGAAACATAGAAATTGTCCACAATCAGGTACAGAAACATAAATTTCTCATTTTTAATCCTGTCTGTAAAAGATTCCACAGAACCAGTGACAAAGATATTTTTAAAAGCCAGAACAGCAGCGTATTAAATGCACTTCATTATCTCACAATATGTGGTTCTTAAGAACAGGTTCAGCCAATATATAGGTAGAACTACAGTACAAAACAGTACCTTTCCCAACGCAACTGATTCCTGAGTGGGTCACTTCTGCATACACCTCAAAGGTAGTTTCTGGATTTTGTCTGAAACAAAAGAAAGGTATATAGCACACTGAGAACTTGGTTTAAGTGCACTTGCAATGAGGCAGTCAGAAAGGGTTCTCAGCATGCACACAGTAGGACAAATAGAGAATCTCCATTCCTTGGTTTACAGCCTTGAATGATTTCTCATCAGACCTTTCTAAAGGTGCAAGGTACAGGGATATTTTCAGGAAAAAAAGTCCTGGAAACTTCACCAAACTGAAAAGTCACATTGCTCAACACTGAACAAACACCCAGATTCACATTTTCATCACTGTGACCCTTGAGTTCAACGTCATGACATCTATTTGCCCAGGAAAAAGAGAGGAAAAAAAGAAGCTGCAGTCAAGAGGAGGCAAAGTCACTTTCTGCACACACTACTGAAAAACTTAAGAGGCTGCATTTAGGATGAAGACAGCACCCCTTTTTAATACCTGTCAAAATATTTCTACCTCTTCGTCAAAAAAAGGCCATGCTGGAGAATATTACAAATGCACAAGAAAAAGATTTTCTCTGCTCAAGACTTATAAATATACCAGTAGTAAAAGTAAAAAGTTAATGATATTACTTCAAATCAAACAAACAAACCATTTAGTGTATAATTTCAGTTCTTACTGATTTAACTCTGTAAGTGGAGTTCTGGAATTACATCTTGTAATGAGCATGTAAAGGCAGCAGGTGATTATATAAGAAAGAATATTTTGAGTTCATTCTTGAATAAAAATTTTAGCTACTCCAGATATTTTTTATGAGATTAAACAGACTGTAATTGTTTAGCTACTGAAATAATGATTTCACAGGTCTGAACATGTGACACTTTATTCTTATACTTTCTGGTTAAAATCAAGAATCAAAATTGCATAATCACTGTTCCAAATTTACGGCTGCTTGTATAGTGATAATACTGTCTCCTATGTGTTAATGCGAACTAACATTAGAAAATTGCTGTGGTATAATTTACTTGTGAATTTTGTAACTCCCTTACTGCAAAGGACAAAAATAACCACAAAACCCATAAATATATATATGCTAGAATTCCTAACTGAATGGTAATTTTAAAAGTTAAAGTCATCTTACCCAACATCTCAAACCAAACATGTAAGCACCAAGGAGTTCAGCTTACTCTTCAGAGAATTTCTATTATTTTTAATCCTACTTTAACACCAAAAGGATTAAGGAAACATTGCTAACCATGCCACAGGCCCACTTAGCTTAACTCAAGTGGCTTTAAGCCAAACCCCACACCTATTTAAACTGACAGAAAAGTTACCATTGCTTTCAGTAGCGCAGGATCACACTCCTCAGTTTTACAGAGCACCTCTCAGGAGCAACAATGGTTCACAACTCAATTAATGGTAATTTAATTTGCCACCAGTTCCCAACTGATTTGTCTTAAGTAGCTGTTTTTTCAGAAAACTACATTCATAAGTTATGAGAAATCCAAAGTCAGCTGTTATTGTGCAATATAAATCAAACTTGCATAATTCTTGCTGTGCTACTCAGGTTGTGGCACATAATCTGCAAATACTGGGGTTTAGCTGCATTCCGACAGTCATGGTAAGGGGTGAGGACAAAATGATACCCACAGAGCACCAGAAATGTATTTTTCCTTTCATACACGTTGCTGGGCAGCCTTATCATACCCTCCTTGTTTGTGTCTTTATTTTTAGCACCATGTTTCCTTAATTAAAAGTTTATAAACTTTATATTTTTACAGCTAATGGTTAAAACAACAAACACCTTTTTAGTATTATGTTAGAACCCATGTTCAAATTCTTAAGTGAAAGCACTGTGTAACACAGCTGGCAGGAGCACAGGCTGTATACCAAAACTTTCAGACAAAAAGACATCACATTTTGTATTTTAATTTTCCATGACAAATGTCCATTTATTTCTATAAACAGTGAAATTAAAGTAGCTTTCCCAAGTGAGAAACTCAATATTAAAGGCTGCATTCAACAACCAACACCTCAGTATGAGAATGAAGTCATTGTTGGATTGTGGATATTTTATAACTTTTCGGAGGCATTAAGGAAACAAGTTACTATGAGACTTCATACAGTTTGCAAATACAGCATAAACATGGCCATAAAATGTATATTCTGCTGTCCAATGTCACCTGTGCATCACACTGAAACCCCAGCCCCTGCAATCCTCCACTCACAAGAGCCTTGAACACACACACCAAGTTTTCCTTACTCCTAAAAATCACTTACAGACCCACGGGCACTTATCAAATGAACAAACAGATGCAATTAAAAAAAAAAATACATAGGACACAGAGGTACAAAAATACATAGTACCTCATTTATTTGAGAACTAGGTAATTTCAGAAGGAAATGCAATACTTCTTTGTAAACACGAACTTAGGAAGGAGCTGTATGAGAAAATAATACTTCTGGGATAAATGTTAGTTGTATGAATTATTTCACATCTCTGATGTAGAAATAAATTCAGTATCAAAGCAATCAATACAAAATTCAATTTTACACTGAAATAAGGTATTTCAAATAAGATATTTATGTACCCTTTATGATCAGAAACTGTAGTTTTTACCAAACTGTAACAGATTTATGCAGAATAAAATTAAATCAAGTCCTTCTCTGAAGCTGGATGGCTGGAAGTACACACTTTACACATCTATAGCCTATTTCAATTCTGTCAGGAGCATTTTTTCTACACATAGGAAAATGCAATAGCACTTATGACAGAAAGTATCATTCTGCTTAAGAACTGAGGCATAAGACATTGCCTGATAATTAGTTGTCTTGTAACAAGACTTAGTTGCTCAACTCTTGCAGAAAATAAATTATTAACAGAAGCCTGTAATCACTGATTCAATTCAGAAACTACAACTGAAGCCTTGATTAGTTTCCATACATTTAACTTTTTTGCCTAGTATTCCCTAAGTAGATGCTATCTCTTCTTAGCATGTAACAAACGTTCTGGTAAATCTCTGAAAGCTTTCCCAGATGTACACTGGTCATCTATTGTGTCACCAGTGAAATACAACCACCTCTGGAAAGGAACACGCCAACTGTTTTTACAGCGCGATGCCATTCTGCTGAACAGATTGATAATGACACATTATTTAAGATAAATAAATGAGAAATCCTTTTTGTCTCATAACATGGAGTACAAAGGCTCCCAAGCAATGACAGCAGCAGGTTAACAAGGTTCCAATCCTACCTCACCTAAATGGCATGGAGTGCCTGGCACGTTCCCTGAGACGTTCCCTGAGACATGCCCTGACAGAGGATTAACCCAGCACTGTAACCCAACACTCAATTTAGCTTTTTTGTGCCTGCAGCTATACAGAAGCCAAAAGCTTCCAGGACTGCTGGCAACTCCTTTATTTCTTTGACTTCAGTCTGATGCAGCTACTGATACTTTTCTCTAAGCAATCTTTCACTCAAATGACTTGTTATTATACATGCATCAGAAATCTAAATGACAGATATGCCCAGGTTTCATGCAGAGTCCATCACAGTGTGTGCAAGGGATCCCGTACCAAGCAGTTTATTATCCCTGACAGTTATCAATCTATTGCAAGAAGAAAGAGATCTGACTACTGGATGTTTATTGGGGCTCCAGTACATACAAGGAGATGTGCCTCACCCTACCCAGTTACCAAACAGCTCTCTCATTCACACTCCCAACCTGTCCCAATAAGGAAGTTACCAACTTTAAAATCTTTGCCGGATTAAACATCCATCTCAGAAGGGCAGACCAGAAAAGCCTCTTACTCAGACAGGCTCTTTCTCACTCTGTATATGTTAAGATTGTTTCGAAAATTGTCCTTGCATTGCTTGGGCACAGTGTTGTGTCCAAAGTGGAAAAAGGCAGTTTATTAAGTGTTGCTCAAGGCAAAGTTGCTTAATCACTCAGTGGACAAAATGCTTTCTCAAAAAGACCAAGAAGAATAAAAAGCAATGTTTTACCTGGGTTTATTACCTCTGTTACTCTGGTGATTGGGAAAGACATGGGTTTTACCCAGTCTTGAAAGACAAGTTCACACTGAAAGACTTTGCACAGAAAAAGTCCTAAACTGTGCTGGCTGCACTAAATATTCTAACAGCGACATCTCCCTGATGCTGGTTTCTAGTTGGAGCATCTCACCTGCCTGATGATATTCTCATTTAGCAAAGTCTACTCAGAGCCACTGAAGCCCAATCAGCAATCACAAACCCGAAGATGGCAAACGCAACTTATGGATTCAGTGAGCATACAGAAGAAACTGCATTTAAAGTAAGCATCAACCTCTTAATAGATTTAAGATAAGGTCATCATAAGAAGTCAATTTGGATCATAATCTTAAGGTGATCCAAGCAAGGGTGATTGCTGCAGGGTCTGAAGGTACAAGTTAGAGATACAGCCTGGTCTGCTGCCAAAATACCTACAGTTTTCAGTTCTATGTGTATTCGATTGTAAGAGTTTAACCGGTTTCTCAGGCTTTCACTTCTCTGCAGCAACAGTTGAGAACACACACACCAAAAATGTGCAAAACTTATGCCCACAGTATGCTTAAGGAAGGAAGGAAGGAAGGTTCATTCTTGAATCAACCAATTGCCACAGTGCCATCATTACGCTCATTACCTGCTTACATTTTCCTAAAATTCGTGGCTGAAAAGATACAGTTTCATCTATCCAGCCTACGGACTTGGGAACATGAAGATGTGTCATCACACAAACTTTGTCCCCTCGAGTCTTGTATTCAAGTCAAACAAAAGTAGTGAAAAGTTAAAGCCCAATGTAATCCTGAAGATCACTGTGTTCAAGAATGAAAAAGAATTGCTCAACAGCACCTGCTGAATAAAACTGGATCGACCTGGGTCTCTCCACTCTATAACCCTTTCACATACAGAGATATCAGCATTCCTTGCTTGGCAATAGCTTTATTACACCTCTACCTGGGTCTGAGGAACTGAATTTTCCTGGAATGGCATATGAACGAACTGAGCCTTTTAATGTGACTATACCAAACATACCAACAGGGCTTACCAATAAGTCGACCACCAGTTTTATGAAAACTAAAGAAAAACACTGAGGGCATGGACCTGCAGGCCCAGCACATCAATCACTTGCATCACTCTTCTCCTACTCCCAAATCCCTTTGTTAAAGCACTTTGGAGATCTCCTAGCCGGACTGTAGTCCTTCCATCAGTACGCTACCCTGAGCAAATAAATATGCACTCCCTCAACCCCTCCACACCCCCGAACAGGCGTCGCCTGTGCTGGCAATGAAGATGTTCCCAACGCAGCACCCCCGCCTTCCCTCAGGCCTGCACCGATAACATTGCACTGCCCTCCCCGCCTGGCCCTGAGAGCGGGAGGGGCAGGGGGGTGGCTGTGAGGCAGGGTCGGCTCTCGTCCCTCTCCTGGGGCAGGGCCGGAGGGTCCCGCCGGGGTCCCGCCCGGAGTTGAGGTCGGACGGCCCGTCCTGCCCGTCCCTCCGGCCCGCGGGTCAAGGGAACGATCTCTCCCCTTCCTTCTCCCTCTCCTTCTCGCCCAACCCGAGGCCCGCGGGCTCGGCCGGGGTCCCGCCCGCGCGGCCTCACAAGGAGCGGAGGGAGGGCGGGGAAGTCAGTCCCCTGCTCGCTCTCCCGAGGGCCTGAAGCGGGACTGGAGAGGTGCGGAGGGCACTCACTTGATCCTGGATCCCATGGTCTCCGGGGGGCCGCATAGACCCGGGGCGGAGCGAGACACGGGCGGGGGCCGCAGGGCCGCGCTCTGTCCGCCGCTCGCCCCTCACTCCATCCCGGCCCGCGCCGCGGCGCCCCGGCCGAGTCACAGCGCGGGGGCTGCCGGGAGCTGTAGTGCGGCGGGGCCCGGGGCGGGCGGTGTGTCCTTGTCCGGGGGAGCCGTCAGGGAAAGGACCGGGCTCTGCTCGTGGTGGTAAGCCACCGGAAAACAGGCAACGGGCAGAAACTGATGCGCAGCAAGTTCCACCCGAACACGAGGGAGAATTTCTTCACTGTGCGAGTGACCGAGCACTGGAACAGAGAGGGTGTGCAGTCTCCCTCAAGGGGAATATTCCAGAACCGTCAGGACACAATCCTGTAACATGTGCACTCGTGACTGTCTGGACAGGGAGGTTGGACCAGATGCCCCACTAAGGTCCCTTCTTACCCGACATATCCTATGTCTCTCTGACCGCGGCCGGGAGCGCCGGGGGTCGGCAATGGCAACGCTGACGGGCCCCGCTCCCCTCACGGAGATTAAGGCGGGACGGGCCCCGCTCCCCTCACGGAGATTATGGCGGGACGGGCCCCGCTCCCCTCACGGAGATTAAGGCGGGACGGGCCCCGCTCTCCTCAGGCACCCGCCGCCCTCGGTGGTTGAAGAGCGGCCCGGAGTGACGCCGAACAGCTGGGCCGGGCCGGGACTGGCGGAACTCGCTCAGGTGGCGGCAGGAGCCGCCTCCCTGCCCAGCAGCGGGGCGGAATTGTCGGGCATCGCTGGACGGGGCCAAACCGCATCACCAGCTTGATCCCGAGCCCTGGATATCCACTGATATCCAGGCCAGATGAGGAGCACGACTGTCCGTCTTGGAAAGCCCCGTGCAGAGGGGAGCTGTCCCCACGGGCACAGGCCGGAGTCGCAGGCAGGAGCAGGGACTGCAGAAGTCAAAGGACAGAGGCAGACAGAGGGGCTGGGAGGGGTGCCCTGGCAGAGCTGTGGCAGAACATTTTGCGCTGTGGGGCAGGGAGACCAAAGTGACTGAAAAGACAGTAAAACATGACCAGAGAAAATCTCAAGGCCTAGCAAGGTCATGAAGGGGATTGGAGATTTCTCAGGAATGGAATGTAGTCTGCTGAAAACATTTCTTTCGTTGACTCAAAAATTGCAGATAGACAGCTTTTGAAAGGTGTCATGTTGGAGCTGGCAAACAGGAACAAACAGGTACCCAACTATTTCGTTAAACATGATTTACGGGAAGTTTTCAGGAAGGTTTGGAGCATTTCTAGTGTACTTTAGCAATTTTTAACTTTTTAGAGTTGGGGATGATCTACAGTGAGGAATGAAAGAATTGAAAATTTGTCTTAAAAAGTCCCCCAAAGTGCAAACCATTGTGGACACCAAGTGCTTGGCTGAAGAACCTAGACAGCTAGAAAGATGGGAGAGAGTATATCCCATCTGAGGTCCTTTAATATCCCGTTTGCTCCCCAGAGACTGGGTAGGAAAAATCATACCACCCTCATTCAAGCAATAAATTTAAAACATGTTAAGCGCTATGCAAAAAGCCCTGGAAGATCTATTCACAGTTACAGTAAGTCAAAGATGTGTTTGGGGAGATGAGGAGGAGTGTTTCCAGTACTAATTTGAGTACTTGAGATGAGGTGCTTCCACCCCCAGCCTCTGCCACAGGAGCCATGTGAAAGCTCAGACCTCAGTGTTCAGCCCTGACTTGTTCTGTGGTGTGCTGTACCTGTCCCCAGCCCCGGATCGCTGTTTGGTCTATAGTGCTGTTCCCTGTCTCAGCCAGACATTGCCGTACCCCTGTAAAGTAGCTTTGTAACTGAAATTACTGTGTTCAGACAGGGATATTCTAACCCTTTAAATGTATCAGTGCACTAAGGGTTACACATATAACAATCAAACGGAGGTAAGTGTATAGAATTATTGTTACAATTGGTTGCAGAAGCAAAAAAAACCCTATGGTCAGTAATGAGTTAAAAAATAAGGAAGCTGGTAAATACAGTGCTGATGCAGTGTAAAATAACAATGGAAAAACCCCAACATCTTTGGAGTGGCTAAGAGAATTTCTTACGTTTCATCACTGTTAACATTTCATCACATGTTCCTTTTTTTGGAACATGGATTGACATTAAATTTAAGAGACAGACTCACAATTTTAGTTTAGATCTGTTTTGTGCAGTGAGCTTTTTAAAGATTTGGTAAACTTATTAATATGAACAGATGTAGTAAATATTTAATGGGGACATGTATGCAAGAGTAGTAGACTGGTTTATATTTCATAATTTTTAGACAGGACATGCTAAGGAATAAAAGGCTGGGTGATTCAAATGAGCAATTTAAACCCTCTCACAGAGAAAATGAGTGATTGGGAAGTATGCATTCACCCCAGTTTGGGGGAAACAAGATATAAAAGGTGGATTTCAAGAACTGGACTGAATAGCTGAGGTGTTGGATAACCTGATTGTGGCTGGTAACTATCAAATGTCAGGAAAAATAGTGTTTGGTAACTTCATTTAAGTATATCTCACTGAAACATCTATTTTGTAGGTGACTGATTTGTAGTGAGCGTATTTTCTTACCCTGGGGAAGAATTATAATGGCAACCTCATATTGGTATCTGTTCATCAACAGTTTCCCAACCGGGATCTTGTGTAGGTGTGTCCTGGAACTTTTGAGCAGGAGATATTACAGTCACATGGGTCATGTGACAAGCATGAGATAATACATTTGAAAAACAATATTATAGTGTATTTCAAGAATAGGACTACCTATCTCAAGTTTGCAGTTGATAAAGATGAGTTTAATTAATAAAAATAAGTGGACATGTCTATGGAAAATTGTAAGGTTCCTTCCATGCTAAATAAGATATACTTAATGGGACTGGCAACATGCAAATTCGGTCTATGGAAACTCTGGTTTAAAAGGCTGCATAATAAAATAGGTGTGAGCTTGTAAATCTGGAAATGCTAAGTCAGAGGAAACCAGAAAGGTGAGGACAGGATGAGTGTCCAGAATTTCTTTTACTTCAAGAATAAAACTGACACTAATATGGAATTTGTACTGTGCTTTCTAACAGTATTTTGAATATATGAAGCAAGCAAAGTCAGGTATATTCCAGAATTCAGGATACAGAACACACTTGTATTCCCCAAATGCTGATGATAAAATAGGAGAATTCATTCAAAATTTCGACTGAATAGACACCGAATATTTAAATATTTGTTCAAATTGTGAAAACTATATTTTCTGTGAAAAAGAAAATGGGGGAGAAGTGTTAAACATGATGTAGATGTTTCTGTTCAAGTGCAGGAAATTCTTCTCTCTATCTGCCTAATAATAATTTCTGTTCCAAGCTGTAGAACTTTTTATCCCCTGCTCTACCTGGTGTATTTATGTAAATAAGCTACTCATTAGGTACCCCAAATCCCATTTTCTGCAACTGTGTCAATGGCCCCCACGTCTGCAGCTGGCGCAATGGTTGATGTAATTGTGTCCCAGTGACAGGGCAGCAGGGACAGCAAAGCCCCCGAGGAGAGCGAAGGGTTCCAGCAATGCCTGCTGGCCTGGCCACGGAGCCCTGGGTGTGAGTGGCTCAGAATAGATGAGCTGATTAACTGTGAATCACCCTCCCAGAAGAGATGAAGCATTAATAGCAAACAAAAGGGAAGCAGAAGGGAAACTTCAGGCAGAAGAAAATAATCCAGGAATTAAAAGCTTGGTGAAAGCCTTAGGATGCTTCCAGATTGACCTGAAAGTCTAAGTTCAATACCATAGAAATAGAGGTCTGATACTCCACGGTGGATTTGGTGAATGTGACTGAACCTGTATTTTAATATGTAACACACCCACAGCAACAAATGTGCATGAGAACACAGTTACTGTCTCTTCTCTGCCGGTGACCACCCTTCTGAAGCACAATAGAACCTGAATTTACTGGGGAGATTCTACCTGCTACATTTCAGCCATGTGAATGGTAACAGAAAAAATGCTGACTTTAGAGATCAATAGTAAAGCTTCATCTAAAAGGTTATGCCTTGGAAGATAATATCCTGCTTTCTGACTAATATTGATTATAATGTTCATGTACATTTTTCCTAATTTCTTAGTGGCTAAATATTAGGAAAATCTCTACCCATGTTTATTAACTGATGAAAAGCTTATTAATGATATTTTTTAGATGTGAAACAGAAGTTATTTCATCAACCTTAATTCTGTAATTCTTGTTGTTATCAAACAATGAGCCTCATGAGTTATGGATCAGGTCATTACAAACAGCTTCCAGAAGTGTTCACATATGTTGCTTGAGAAAAAATCCTGTTCTTAATGCTCCCAGACTGGGATTCATCAGGCATTGTTAGGGTAGCTGGTTACCCTCAGAGACATTCACTTATGCCCTGAAACAAGAGAGATGTTTTAATCAGCCTATGTGCCTGTTTATATGGATGGAAATGGGTTACATCGACTAGTTTCCCGTTACAAGTTAAGAAACAATAATCTGTAATTGCACAGTGTGAAACAAATCTTTTGAAAATACAGAAGGAAACATAAAAACAAAAAAAAAAAGGGAAAGAACCCACCAAAATTCACTTACAAGAACATAACCAAACAGTTAAATCAAAAGCATTCTGTCTCCAATACTGGACACCAGCAGATGTTTAAGGAAGAGTGTAAGAATGTGGAAATATGTAGAATTCTCTCACAGCCTCCAATAAATTAGTGTGTTTTCTCAGCCACAGATGCTGCTTCAAAATAATAACTTTTGCAGGGCCAGGCACTGGGCTCCGCTTGGATACTGAGCCGAGCCATTGACCACAAGTCCATGGTGACTGTCACCAATCACCACCTCATTTTCCACATGCCTCAGCATAGTTTCCGAGAGGTCTGCTCCATGATTTTGCCCAGCACAGAGGTGAGACTGATCATCCTGCCTTCCCATCAGTGGGAACGTCACTGGATTGCCCTAATTTCTGAAATACAATGGACAGTGGCTCAGCAACATCATCCACCAGTTCTCTTAGGAACTGTGGATACATCTCAGTTCGCATGAGCTTGTGCACCTTTAGGTTCTTTAGATGGTCTCAAACCTGATCTACTCCCACAGCAGGTGGTTCTTCATTGTCCCAGTCCTTGCCTTTGCCTCTGCAGTGTGGGCAGTGTGGCTGGAACATGTGCCAGTGAAGATCGAGGCAAAAACATCACTAAATACCTCAGCCTTCTCCATGTCCTGGGTAACTAGGTCCCCCATTTCCTTCCTGAAAGGACCCACTTTTTCCATGTTCTTCCTATTATCAATGTACCTGTAGATGCTTTTCTTGATGCCCCTGACATCTCTGGCCAGAACTACTTCTATCAGGGCTTACGCTTTCCTAACCTGATAGCTGGCTGTTAAGACAATTTCTCTGTATTCCTCTCAGTCTACCTGTCCTTGCTTCTACCCTCTGTAGGCTTCCTCTTAAAAGCTAAGCAAGCAGTAAAATACCTTCCCTTTCAAGTGTTTGAAGTACTATACACTGAATGACCTTTTCATTTTCCATTTACAAAGAAATAAGAAATAACTATTCTTATTTCTGATACCTGTGATTATACCAATAGCTGTAACTCAGGCCCATGAAATCCTTTAATGTAATGAGCCATGCTGGAGAGTCATTCCCCTAAAGAAAAGATCTCAAGATGATTGACCTGAAATGGCCTCTTCATTTTTTAGTGAAACGAGTACTAAATATAGCAAACATTTCCCTGTGCTGCTGTCTCTCAACAGACATCTTCCTCATCAGAATCTCTTATTATTAACAAAAATTGGTTGTTTAATTTTAGGGGGAAACTAGCAAAATGTCTATGAGAACTATCTGGACTTTGTCTTTAACTGTGCAGTGATTTTTCTGTCAGAAAAATCTTTTTTTTCCTTTACTTATTTCCATTGTTTGCATAAGAGAGAAGTAGCCAATTCGGCGTCAAGAAGTCAGTGCTTAGAAAAGGGTTGTGGTGAAAGAGTGGGCACCCTTTGCTGGTTGTTTCATGTTTGGTGTGTTCAGAGACCATTTTTACACTGTGTCCTGCCAGCATCTTTCCCATACTCACTTTCATTTTCACCTGCTGGATCTAACACATCTTCTCTCATTTCAGAAATTCTTCCTGTTATAAATGTCTTAGACTTTTACCTTTACATTCACCTCAGAGCAGTCTCCAGCCAAGAACAGCAGTTTTGCTCCCAAAATGTATCCATCTCACCATGAACATACCTGTGTATGTTACCAAAGACACCAGGAGGTGGACTAAAGTAAAAACATCGGAAAGGTAAAGAAAGCTATAGTGAAACACCCAAATCTTTGAAGAGCAGGCAGCACCCATCTTTCCAAGGGACAGACGAAGTTCTGCAGCATTGATCCCAAATTTTCTTTTAATACAGTTCTAATTAGATGGAGTAGGCTTTGCAGTGTTTATCCTCCTCTTCCTGCAGTCTAGCAGAGTTAACAAAACTCCTGTATTTTTGCTACCTGATATTGTCTCACACATAGTTCATTCTCCAAATTTTCATCCAGGCAGCTTTAAATTAACACCAAGTAGGTAATAACAGTAGGTTGCCTACTCAGTGGTTTGCTTTACTCTGGGACTTAGAGACCCCTCCTTGCATGTCGCAAAAATCATCTGGCTCTGGCTTCTCGGAATGGCTCTGCCTTCCCAGCACAAACACTGCCTGCCTGGTTCTTGCTCTGAAGCTGTTGAAGACACTATTTCATCTGCCAATAATAAAGAAGCAACTGACCTAAGTTACTCTTCTCTGTTCACCTTGCTGTGATGGCAGAGTGCTGACTGTACCGTTATTGCTCTATAAAGTGAAGTCAGATTTATGAGGCAAAATCTATGATGGTGTGATTCCAGCTAGACCAAAAAAAGCCCAGTATGAAAATAGTTATTCATATCTGTGATAGCCTTTGTCACAGAAAAGATAACCCTCCTGAGCTGAAAGGAATAAGATCACTGATGTAAATCAGACTGCTGCATTCAAGTCCCTCTAAGTTACTAATGAGCCTGGAAGAACAAGGATACTTAGGAGAAATCCAGAACAGCAAGACGTAAGTTGTTGGAGCAGAGGGAAGTGCTTACTTCAGATGATACTAAACTCTTGTGCGGTAGTGCCCAGCTTAAGCTTGTAAGAGCATGAAAGAAAGGGAAGGAAAAAGAAAGAGATAAAAAAAGAAGTAAGAAAGGAAGGTGTGAACAAATGAATGAATGAACAAAAACCCAAGGAATTTATAAAATACAGTGTTTCTAACTTGGTAATGTTTATTATTTGAAACATGATGTTATATTTTGTTGCACTCATTCTAGAAATAAGCATAATAAAATCTTGGTATGAAGCATTGGTGTAGGCGGTGTTATTTTCTTTGGGTTTTCCCTGTCTCACAGAGTTGATGGGATCCTAATTTCAGAGTTTCCAGTAGCAATTAAAAGAACTTTTTTTTTTTTTTTTAATAAAATTAAAGCATATTTTGAGCCAGGCTTCAAATGTAGTCACTACAATCACCATAAATCAAAAGACCACTAGCAGTGTCAGCTACACTGCCCTTCTAAGGAGGAATTGCTTATGCTTTCTGCCATAGGACAGGGGCAACATGATAACTATTGATGGCTCACTACTTATTAAGTTGTCATCAGACAACATGTTGTCATAAGCTATTATTATTAAATTGTTATTAAGAAAACATCAAATGGCACTTCTGTAATGTAAGCTGGTTGTTTTAACAATGAGAAGGTATGAGTTGATATCAAAATTGGACTACATAATGTTAAAATCAGGATTTAGTTCGTATTGCTATGTAGAAAACTGATTGAATATTCAAATTACTACAATCTTCAACAGTGTAATAGTGATTGAATAGTAGGGGTCTGTGTCTTATGTAATCTATAGTCATTTTATATGAGTGTAATTCCTTATGATTGCTGAACCATGACATTCCAACTTACCTTTCTGGCAACAGCTAGTGCTAGGCAGGCAGTAGCTGTTCTGAACTTAAATATATAAAATGGAGTTGATGGCCTACAAATTTCTTTTACTGATTTTCCTGCTTTGATATTCAGAAGACATCAGTAATCTTACCTCTGATTAATATTAGGGTAAGTAAGTTCTAGATCTGTCCATTCTTGTTTGTACTCCTCTTTTGTCCAAGAAGTTCAAATTAGATGTGTCTGATGTCCTGTACCTGGTGGGGGAAGAAACCTGGTCACATTAAGAATTCAGGGATTCCTGACTAACTTGGGATTGTCTTTATATTGTCATTGATTAGTGTCTGTACCTAATTTTTTAAAACATGTAGCATTATTCTTCACAGACTGCAGGGTCACAGTACAGGAGAGATTTCTTCCAAAACTGTAGGCATTGTTTGAGAAAAAAAGAGTGGTGCTTTATTTCTAGAGGTTATTTTAATTAGTTTTTTGATTCTAATGATCCCATTCCATTTTGGGGGGTAAAAACCAAACATAAAACCAAAGTGCACTTATCTAAACATTGACACATACTTTATACTTCACAAAAAGTCAATTTTATTTGTGTAATTACTGCAACTCTACATGATCAAGATGTAACGAGGTGATACCATGAGCTAGCAAATATCAACCTATTCCAAATTCAATAGAGAAACTTTAAACAGGCAGTACTTCAAGCCAGCAAATATGCTCCCTTTCTCTAAAATGGGGATAACATCCTGCTGGAAATGCTCTTTTGAGTCTAGTTCTGACACTTTTGTGGTATAATATAAAATTATAATGTGGGGATACCGGTGTGCTCCTGTCCTTCTGCCTCTAAATGGAGCCATCGTTAAATGTGGTTTGATTTGTCCTGGTCTTACAGTTAATGAAGACTGGGTGGTATTTCACCAGGGTTAATGCTCTTGGTCTTTGTTATTAATTCCCCTGTAAGTACTCGCCTTTTTCTAGACTTTCCAGTTAGTACTGTAGGATGTTAAAAAATGTTTTGATACATATGCAAGTTGTTTTAATCGTAGAGCTATAAAGAACTAAGTCAAGAAAAGCTTCTCAAGTTATACACAGGAGTTAGTTTATAAAGTAAGCAAAGCTGAACCACTAAGTAATAGTGACCACAATATAATTAACTTCAACATCCTCAGGGGAGAGATTGTACAAAAAATGAGGAAGCTAGTTAAAAAGACCCTAAAGTCAGAAGTGAGGAAATTAAAATCCTTAGACTCAGCATGGAGGCTACTTGAGCAACCATAACAGGGTAGCAGAAGGCACGCATAATCCCAAACAAACACGGACGCTGACAAGCAACAACAATCCATAGGGCTGCGGGAAGGTTCACAAAGACTGTATAGTCAAACATGTATTTTTCTGAAGGTAGAATTATAACTTGTGAAGTCAGTATGGATAAAACACAGTGGCTAAGATATCCAGTGGAGATTAGAAGGATGACAGAGGATTTGAGGAGCAGATAGCCTGACATGAAAATAAGATTTTTTTCAAGTATTAAGAAGCAGCAAGCCTGCAAGACATTTTATAAGTCCAGTGGGCTATTTGGTAGAAAAGTAAGAAAACTAATGAGAATACAGTGACACTGAAATGAAGGTAAATGACTTGTTTGCATTAGCATTTTCACACAGAATTTAGGGTAAAAGAGATATACCAAATTTTCTCCTGTTATGTACTATAGAAGAGGTTTTGTCAAACACAGGAATTAAAAGATCTGCTGGAACAAATTCATAAATTAATTAAAACCAGGCTCCTAAGACTGGAAAGTAAATAAATAAATTCTAAGGGGAGTTCAAACAGAAATTTCTGAACTACCAACAAAACCAGTCAATCTGATTAAAATCAGTACACAGACTAAAGTAGAAAGCATTTATCCCCTAAAAGGTATGAAGGGTAGTTCTGGAAATGTCAACACAGAGATCCATATACGTAAGAAATAAAACAAAGTTTAAATAAAATTGCCCATCCCTTAAGTTAGAGTGATGTGATCAGAATTCAGACACCTGTCCTGAAAGTACATGATTCTCCAGCCCTTCAGTATAGTGACCTCCAACATGTCTACAAAACTATTTGTTTTAAAATGTACTCATTTCCAATTAAAAATGGTCTCACGGGAAACAAGTGGTAGAATAAAAAATAAATGTAAGGCATGCGCGTGCTAGAGGTGTAGGGATGGTCTGGCCTGACCTGAGGTGTGCAGTAGGAAACAGCCAGGACAGTCTGGGCTTGCTGGCCAGCCTGTTTATTGGGAGAAATAGCCCTCATGCCCTGGGACCTTACCCCAAAATGGGAGGGATTAATCCCTCTCTGCAAGTGCTTTTTTCTCCCTATAGGATTGGGAGCTCAATGTAGTTGTAGGATATTAACTACTACTAACTCCTACACGTGGGAGGAGAAATGAGCCATGTCCCAACTACCTGGAGATAAGGAAGCTTCTCTCTAAAGTCACGGGCTGGACATCAAACGGGGGTGCTGCACACAGGCATAATCACAAGGCAGTGTGCCCAGCTGTGGGAGGGGGGTTAGAGATCTAGAATGAGAATTGTTTTACATACTCACACACAAACCTTTGCTCTGGGAGGTGAATACCTAAATTAGGTTGGTCTATGTACAGCACAGACTTATCTGTTAAAGTTGAGAAATACTATTCCAATTTTGTCTGCCTTTACATTTCATCATTCAGAATCTTTGACTGAATTGTAGATTTTGACATCTTGTCTTTCTTTATTTCCCTGACCTTGTCTTTTCATGGTTCTTCGGTTGCCTCACTAATAATTTCTTCACTTATCCTTCATCCTGACATCACATCTCCAACTCTCTGAAGATATTTAGTGGAATTATATTTTTTGCTGCCTTCTCCCCCTTCCAATCCAATCTTATTTTAGTGTAATCTCATAGTCAAACAGATTCAGCTATCATCCCCATGTTCCCAATTGTCAGATCCACTTATTTATTCTAAACCTGTCTTCTCCTGTTTGAAGTGAAATCTCACTTTGTCTTCTTGAAATGTCTTCGTAGATACCTTACCATCATCTGCTGTTCAGAACGGGACTAAACAGAATTCCTTTCCTCTTCCTGATCTGCAGTCTTCCCCCACTCATTCCTTAATCACTATGTACATACTGCATGTCATTCAGCTTCTCACCATGTATGGTCAATGCTTCTGGTTTGAAAATGTATTTGACTTGAAGAATGTCCAAAACCCTTTACAGTAACAAAAAAAAAAAAAAAAAGAAAGAAAAAAAAAGAGCCCACAAAGGGTAGTTGAAATATTGAGCAAGCAGAAAGTAATGCACAGAGAAGCTGGAATATGGCAGTATTCTCACTGAAGCAAAGGCAGAGCACCAGTAAAGGCAAAGCGACCTTGTGCATTGCCCCCGCCCTGGGGTGCTGTGACTGCGACCTCAGGGAGCCGCAGCCACACCGCAGAGGGAGTTCTCTTGCCAGGGTCCACTCAGTTGTGAGCTCCTCTGCCAAGCCGCCCAATGTGGGGTCCAATTAGTGCCACTCGTATTGGGGAATATTTTTTAGAGACCTGCTGAAAGCAACTGCAGTAAGAGTCTCAGATTAACTTTACACAGGCCACAGCTCCAGGGCCTTCAATCATTTTCATTCAAGGCAAATTTTGACTGCAGTCTGTAGGAGTTTTTGGCTAATGAAGGATCAGGTCCATCCTTTTGGTAATTTTTTATCATTACCTGGTTCCTATCCTGCTAGCTACTTTTCAGTCTATATTTTTATTATCTTTCCTAGAAATTAGGAATAGTAATGTTTACTGCTTCTGTTAAGTGCTTATAGTTATATCAATAAAAACCAGGTAATATTTAATTTCTAGAATTACCCACCTGCCACTGAACTAACAAAGCCCATATAAATCATTCCAAATGAGCACCTCGAGACATGTCAAGTCCCAAGTTAAGCATTATAAATGCTGGAAAGATGCAGAACAGAAACTAAAAGGTCCATCAGCTAGACTTTTTATTAAAAAAAAGCAAGGGTAATTATTCACAGTTATCAAATCACACTAGTATCAGAAAAACAGAGGGGAAAAACTTGCTTAGTAGTCATCCAACCCTGAATTTGGGCACTTGTTGTTCCATGATTATTGTCTTTTGGTATGACTCAAATATGAACTATACGCAGAGAAAGAGAAAGAAAGAAGAAAACTGAGCTGAAATTAGCCTCCTGCTCAGAGAGCACTGGCTTATCTTGTCCATTTCTTATCCAAATATAGTAAAAGATAAGCTTAAAAATGTGTGTAAAACTATTGCTTATTTGGACTGACCACTATTTTAAATACAGGAGAAAGCTCTGGCATTGTAAAATGTTAATTGGTTATGTTGATTCCAGGAGCCAGGCAGACATCCTTTGTGCTGTTCACACTTAAAGCTGAATTATATTGCTGAAGTAAATGGTTAAGACAAAGCACAGTAAGATTTGTAACCAAGTAAAATGATTGATAAAATACAGGGAGGGGAAACATAAAAATACTAAACAGAATCTTCTGTTTAGGAACTGATAATTGTTCAAGCAAATGATGACTTTGTTTAGTGTGACTAAGCGCAAGGACCACTGCCTGTATTTTATATCTGCACTTAGTTGCTGGCTCAGACCAGACAAAAGCGTATCATGCAAAACTATTTTAAGAAAAATTGATCCTTGCCATGTAAATTCCTGCTAACCAGTGATTGCTCACAAATACTCCACTGGGGAAACTGAAATCATTAAGTAAACAATTTAAAAGCTGAAGTAGAAAGTGCTGATTGCTCTAGCTCAGCTCACCAGGCTGCTCAGATACAGGACTCCTTGCCAGTGTAACAACATATTTGGAAATATCTGGAGTGCCCATTTTGTCCCTTGTAATGAGGTAGTGAGGCCAGAAGTGGTAACTGGTGGAAAGACAATGAGGACATGAACAGCTTCTGTTGCTAATCCAGGCATTGTCCCTAGTCCGTGGGGATAACGGAGGACTATGATCAGTATCTCATACTACTGCAAAGCATAGTATTTAACATATATTATTTAACACAGTGCCAACTAGATTGATCTGCTGTGAAACTAATACTTCTTATAAGTTTTAAAACGAAGTGCTTCCTACCTCTGAGATTCTGGGTTTCATTTCCCTTTCCCCCCTTTTTCTAATCTCAGATCTGCTGGTGGCTGAATAAAACCAAGTGTTTCCCTGTTCCTGGCGCAGTGCTTCCGTGAGTTCCTGCCTACCTGTGGCATTTGCATCCTCGCCTGATCCCAGGGCAGTCTGTGGGCACCCTGAACCTGCCTGGGATCTGATGTCCCTGAGCCTGGCGGTCCCCTCGGAGTGGCGCGGAGGCTGCAGGGCCGGGGGTGCCGGCTGCCTGCAGGACCCGGGCGGACCAGGCTGGATTTAATGAGCGCGTCTTCACTGACAGATTCATTATTTGTGTTCGGTCGCTTCAAGTCAAAACTGATTAGTTACACTTACTGCAGCAAAGATTTAATGATTTTATTGTTTATCTTCAATTTATTTTGATTAACATCTCCGTTCTTTTCATTGCAAGTGCAATTAGGTGTAATATAACAGCGACTACTTTAATTTTGCTGAAATTAAGATGAATAAGTGACGGATTATGGCACTTTGTTTAACAAATAAATCATAGTTAAGAGGACTGTATTAGTAATAAATGAAAAAAAAACCCAGGCAATCTAATTAAAATGCATGGAGCTGATTGTTCAAGTTTCCAGAAATGTAATGAATTTTCATTTTAGAAATCAACTAGATTTTGGTGTAGCACTTAGGTATTGACAGTAAGATGACATAAAGACACATTATTTTGTAAATCATCTTAATTTCTTTTATTATATTGGTAGAAGGAAGTACAAGCAATGAAATGAAGATGCACATTTAAATTTTTTTAGGAGCTAGGATTATTTTGTCAGAAAACAGTGCAATTAAGGTGTGGTAAAAAAAGAGACTGTGGGACTGAAGTGAGGGGAAAACTCATTAGTTCAATTCGCATATGTTCAGACTTCAGCATTTTCTGTAACAGATGAATATTCTCCAGGTCCCAGCCACAGTTTTCTTTTAAGTTCATAAGATTCAATTCAGTGCCACACAGCAAAAGCCTCAAGACATGTAAGATGGAAGAAAGAACTAACATGAAGAAAACTGAACTCAACAAACAGTGAGCAAATCAAGATTGCTCTATCCAAGCATCCCCAAATCATGGGGCAAGTAGCAGGGCAGCAATCCCAGGGCCAGCTTACTGTGGGGGTCGTATGGGCTTAACTTCTGATTGAGGAAAACCAAGAGGAAAACGAACCCTTCAGAATCAGAAACTTTATCCCTCTGATGTTTAAAAGACCTTGTATTTGACAGGACAGCTTTGAAGATAAAGACCGAAGCACTCTCCAGCTACAGGCTGTTCAGCACCCCACACTGCTGTCTGCAATGCACTTCACTTCAGTTTCGCACAGTTCACTCACGGTAGAAAGGAGACACGGGAGACATTTCTGAGTGTATTGTGCTATATTTTTGATGCCACTGTATCTTGCCCAGGCTCTCTTTACAGAGCCTGGAAGAGCTAGGCTCTGTTCTACACATTTCCATCATCCTTCTTTCCCACTCCATCCCATACTGGCCAGTTGCTCTTGGATGGCCAACATGTAAATTTGCTGGTTAAAACGTGCACTGCCATCCCTGGCTGCAGGGTCAGGGTAGCTCTGAGCCAAGAGATTGGCACTGGAGATGAGCGAGGATGAGAAGGGACTGCACCCTTTTCCTTAATGTGCAATACTCTTTTTTTGGGGAGGGCTGCAGGAGGATTTTGTTCCAGGGATTAAGGTTAAAGAAGACTTAGACAGAGCAAGACATACTCTGTTAAGACGTTGCTTTGATTTTTTTCCCCTATGTATTAGG
>VXAC01006028.1:370876-390810 GCA_013399225.1 Rhipidura dahli
TTTGTTCTTCCTAAACTATTAAGCCCTCTTCGTCTATTACTGTTTCTTTCTGTAACGGCTTTGAAACACTTTTTCATATATTCAGGAAAAAAGTCAGTATTTAAAGAAATACTTATTAATATTTAGTATTAATTTTGAGGGTATTTTTCCTGCCTCATTTAGGGCTTTATCACTATACACTCCTTGAAATACAAGAATTTCAGTGGCAATGCAAATATTTTCCAGATAAGGATCTTCCTCATAGCTCTAGAAGGGACCTAAAATTGTATTTTAACAAATGTCTGCAAAAAAAGAAAATTGAAAAATAATTCCTGTCCTATGGGTGTAGTAGGAAAAATCCCTGAAGCCAGTTTTTTATTAGTGTAAAATAAATAAAGGGAAGGAGGAGGTGAAGTGAGCATGTTGTCAGGCCTCCTTTCTTTGTCCCTGATTATACTGATCAACTCGTTACATTAAAACAGGTAGCTCTTCTTAAGTGTACAAAATCAAATAAATATATAAATCTGAGTTCCTTCAACAAGGCAGTATACCAACTTACTTGCAAGTGTTTCTGTGTGTCTCAATCCCTCTTCTAATATCAGTTTTCAATATTTAATAAATAAATAGATGGTAGGTAAAGACAGAGCAAGAGGGGGAGATAGAGAAGAAATGATGCTAATGACCAAATCAACCTGTAAAAAGCAGCCCTGCTCTGACTGGAGCCCCTGTCATCAGCTGAGTGTCATGTAGGAGAGCCCGAGGAGCCGGGGGAGGCTGTGAGGGCTTGGTGAGCTGGAGACTGGCAGCATCATTGGTTTGAACGGGCCGTGATTGATTTGTCACCAGAGGCCCATTTGACTGGGCGAAAAGCCCTTCTGATCTCAATCTCTCCCTGCTTCCTTACCTCTGCTGTCCCCTCTCCCTGCTCCGCATTGGGAGGCTGGCACAGCAGCTGGGCAAGGGGGCTCAAGTTGGGGCTGACACACAGCAAAAGGGTTGAAGGTCACGGCTGCTGAAACTCTGTAAGGACTGACAGGGGACATCCAGCTCATCCTACTTCTCACTTTCTGTCTTGCCTTTAGAACTCCAGAGGTTTGCAAAGCCCCCCAGTACACATCCACACAAATACACCAGCACTCCATTCCCCAAGCAGAGAGAGACACAACCAAAGCCTCTCTCTGCCTCTCTCCTTCCCTCTGCCTCTGTCTCTCTCGCACACACTCACACACACACTCACGCACACGCGCTCTCTCTCCCCACCCCTTCCACCTTCCCGTTATCTGTGGCTGGGAGAAACCTCTAGATCTACAAATATTAATTACAAAGGACAACGAAAGGTAAGAAGGCGTCAATTATCCAAAGGTGTCGTGATGTTATTTCAAGTCAATTGCAAATGTGTGAGGGGGAAGATTTCGCCCCAGTGATTCCTGTCTGCTTGGCTGATGGGGACCGGAGCTGATTCCTTCCCAGAACTGCTGCAGCTATGCCTTAAACCACACACTTTCCAGCAGGAGCCATCAGCATGGGCCTTTCTGAATTCTCTTTTTATTTCATTCATTAAGGGCATTAGGCAAGTTGGAATTTGTATGAAAAGGATCCTATGGGAATACTGTCTCCAGGGTAGGTATTTTCATGACTTTCCACATCCTGGGGCTCTCTCTGTATCTCTTCTCTTTCTCTTTCTCTTCTATTAGATGGAGCTTTAAAGGAGGCTGCCCTCATCTTCCCCCTGATCTGGGGAAAGGAAGTATTTTGAGCTGCATATACTGAGGACAAAATATTTTATTTATTTTGTAAAGTGGAAACTACTAAGAAATTGTGAGACCTTTCCTGCTTAATTTTGTTAATGGGCTTTGTTATAATCATTATTATTCCTATTCCTGTTTTCAGGCTTTTCTCACACAGGAGTTTCTAATGACAATTGCCTTCATTATCCAAAAAGAAAGAGATAGCAGAATGGACAACAGCAAAATAATATTAATCAAACAAAGGCAGAGTTTAAATTAAAAGGTTTGTTGTGTTCTCATAAAAGCAGGACAATCTCAATACTCTAGCTCATTTCACTTGGCAAAAGAACGTGGCATCAGTTTTTTAACTTTAAAATAGTTTAATGAACACGAATGGGGAAATAATTTTTCTGTGTATTTAGCAGTCTATAAAGAAGAGAGAATGCTTTAACTTTGATCGCCACAATTAGTTCCCTGGGTATCTAGAGGGGAACAGGGCAGCCCTGGGAGCCTCAGTTCTTTAGATACAAAAGCATTTAGATCGCTTTAGAGCAGTTAATCCTGAGACTGGCTAGGGTCCCTTTTGTTTTCTAACTCCATTGTGGGTTTTGTTCAGTTTTTTCTATTCGCATGATTGACTGCCCAATGGATGCTAATTATCCAAATGTCGCTTCTGTCCTTTGAGTGACTTTCTATGTATTATGGGCAACTGTCATGCATTCTGTCATTCTATATCATATTACATGTATTATCATATGAAAATGGTACTCTGCATAAAGGAAGGTGTCTGAACCAGCAGATGCTGCAGATATTTAGAGGACTTGCCTAATTTGAATGGATTTTCTATAGAAAAATTGGTCAGAAAGCATATAGGGGAGAGTCAGAAATGGAAAGTTTATCAGGTAATTATTTTTGTCCTTTTGCTGTTTACATGATAATGTGCAAGGCACTAACTGTCTCTGCTTCTGAAATCTGCAGCCACCTTCCTCCTCCCGAACCAGGCAACCCGTCTGTATTTATTAGAGTATGACAGCTTAAGCTAATTAAACTGATATCTGTCTAAAATAATAAGCCCAGAAAGTTGGAATAAACATTATGATTATAAGCAGAAAAGGCAGCTATACAAATGTAGCATCAGTGTTATATTTTAATGATAAACCAGAATTCCTGTATGAAAAATACTGGATGTGGAATTATGAACAATAATAAAGTTCTGCAAAGAAATTTTTCACTGTAAATATTTTTTGCTTAGATCTTTATCTCTTTCCATGGTATTAATAAGGCTAAGGGCTAACACAGCTGTGAACTTGAATATTTTTTATTTTATACATATGTGAACATATATTTAAAAGGATATCAAGGGAAAGGTTTTTACTGCAATTTTTTCCACTAAAATAAACTTAACACACCTTGGTGTAACGTGCATGCCAACACTTAACAGGAATGCAAGATTTATAATGATAGGGCTTTTTAGATTTGCACTCTGGGGTCCATTGAATCCATAGGCACATCCAGAGTTTCCTATCCTAAAATGTTAGGACAGTGTTTTATATTTGCCATTCACATGAAATACTGTGGATATATAACACTGAAATTCACGTTCTTGAGCTTCATCTAATATAGGTGCAGTAAGTTTCCATTAATGATAAAGTTAAATCATGGGAAATAATGTGCTTTAGGAAATAACACAAAGATGCCATAGAAAGTCTTGCTCTGCTGTAGCAAGGTGCTTTGAAATTTTACATGATCAAATATACATGATCAAGCTGTGCTTGTCAGGGTACGAGGGACTCCAAATGGTCAATGGCTATTGATCAGGCTGTTAAGTATTTGTTCACGATTCTTTATATCCCAAAAGGTTCAGGGAAATGAACAGTGAAAAATTGCATCAGAGTCCACCTTTGTTTGAGATTGATGTATCAAAACAGAGTATTCATTTGCCAAATCTGTTGGAAAAAATGTGTAGTAAATTATGACATAAAGACTCCAAGTACAGAGTATTTCCCTTTTTTTAATTATCTTTGTAAAATTCTAAGTGCTAATTTAAAATGTAGAGACAGAGTCTTTGTAGAACATGAACAGTGAATTATTGATAAGAGCAGATTTACACAGCAAAACCAGAGATACAATCATAGCTTATCAGTTGACCTTTACATTTTACTTTTCATTTTGCTCATGCCAAAATTTTTTTAACTGAAGTTGCAATAACAGTGATGCAGGAGAATCCATAAGGCGAAAATGGAAATTTCTGTTACTCTTAGAAAATAGCAAATCTTACTGGGATCAGCTGCTGTCTTTTGAATACATATTACTTCTCATGAAGAGTTCAAATTAAATGTGGTGGGTTTTTAAAATTATAATATTGCTTGGCAAATATCTCAAAATATTTGAATAATAATTCCTTCCTCTTTCTTGAGATTTCTACAATATGTATTTCTACCAGTCCATCATGTATATTATTTATTTTTTAAATTATCTATAAAGTTGGTTCCATAATTCAAAATATTACACATGTTGAAAGAGAATACTAATCTATAATTCTTGCAGAATCATACAAGGCATACTTTATTTGATTTTATTATACTATACATTACATAAATTCATAAGATCTTTCCTGAACACAGAAATCTCTGAAGAGAAACTTAGTTTACACTAAAGAAAACTACTGAACACAAAGAATTATTTCTGCAGATATTTGCCTCTAAGAAATGATAACATATGTCTGTGTCTGAATCTGCAAATAGATAGATGGTTACACACACATATGTTCATCCACACACACACAGCCTCATACTGTGATATATCTTATACATATTTATATAAACAAATTTACATACTGCATCTTTGGAAATCTTAAAACCAGCAATACGTATTTTGTGCCTCATCTTCAGATGGTAATTCCCTTAAAAGTACTTAATATTTTTCAATTGAGAATAACATTGAAAAGAATCAGCCACGCTTATATAAAAAGTTTGCAAAGTATAAAATAGGCAAAATGTTCCGGATTGGTGGGAAATGCCCTCTCACCTTCTCGTGTCTGACCTGCCACTTAATTAATCTGCTCTTGTCTGGGAGCGGACAGTGTGAGCAAGAGGCAGCCCAGCAGCAAAGCCTCCAGCACTTGGAAAGTTCACATTAAGCTTTTAAAGAAAATCCTCCTACTCAAGTACATTTCTAAGATTATTTGCCACTGTTTCAATTTGCATCTTATCTGACTTCTTCTTACTGCCAGTATTTGCACACAAGGTGTCCCGCGTGTCCCTGTCTGTACCCAGCTCTGTCTCTCCCCGCTCCCCAGGCTGCACCCAAAGTTTGTCTCTCTTTCCATACCTGCTCTTGGGCTGGGAAATGGTTCTGCAGAGCCAGGCAGTGCCATTCAGGTAGTCCAGAGAAGGGTTTAGAGTGACAAAATATTGACCGGATTTGGTATTCACTTATGAAGGATGACGTTAGTGCCACAAAAATCCCTGTGATGTACAGGGAATAGTTAATTAATTAAAGGACCTGCTAATTGCTACTTGAGGTACTGTGCAGGGCTGATGAAGAGTGCTTGGTGCAAGGTTAGGTTCTCAGTTTTGAGTGAACATTTTCATTTAAAAGATTTCTTTAAAGTACATCCTAATTTTTAAATGTTTTTTCAGGTTACTGTATCTAGTTCAGACTCAAGTGTTCAATTGAGCTTCAATTAATTATAATATATAGTCAGGGTTCTTTAGCTGGGATAGATTGATGGAGAAGCTTTGTTTCATTTGGTGCAGGTGGCACTGTTTAATAAGCACAGGAGAGAGTGAATAATGTAGTGTTTGCAAAGAGAAATAAATGCAAAATAGAGAGGTGCAATTAGATCAGCTCAGAGAAATAAAGGATAAATATTAAATGGTCAGGTATCTTGCAAATATCAAATAAAATAGTAATAAGAATCCAGTTGAAAACTGCCATTTTAATTTATGAATATCTAAAAGCACTGCTTTAAAATAAATCTAGTGAGCAAGTTTTCTGCCTTCATTAGGCAGGCACGTTTCAATATCTGGAAAATACCAGACTGCTAATTTTTAAACTCTACACATTATTTTTCTGATAGTGAAGTATAAATAGGTTCTAAATTTAAAATGCAAACACAAGGACTTCCAAAATTAATTTCTAAATTGTTTTATAAAATACCTCAGCTTTTGGATTTTTTTTTTTAATTGGAGCTATGTTATATTGGAGAAAAATTACCCCATGGAAAATTAATCTGGGAAAACTTGTAAATCATTATCAGTAATGTACTAGCCAATGAGGGGCTTCTCTGCATGCACTAAAGATGACATAAAGCTGCAGAAGATTATTGAAAGGAACGACAAAATTGTAGATTAAAGAATTAAAAAAGCCCGTGAAAATGATAATCTTCTAATGGCACACAAAATCTCAAACCAAGTTTATACTCCTGAAAATAACAAATAAGAAAAAAAAAGGAGAAATGTTATTTGACTTAAAAAAAAAAAAAAAGAATCTGGGTATCTGGTAGCTAAGAGGATAGTCCTGTAAACTACTTAACAAAAGAATGTAAATGTATTAGGCATTTCAGCAACACTTCTGCATCTAAGAATTTTAGCTGTAGACAGATTTTCCACAGACGATTCCCCCCTACTGCTAACCTCTTAAATATACCTATAAAATACAAAATGTTCCAAATCACCTCCAATAAAGGAAGCTTCCTTACATTAAATGCATTGAATATTTGTGTTAGAAATCTGAAGTGCTTTCTGATGTGGTTAAATTCACAAAGAAATGTGGTTGTAGAACAGAAAGGAATGTATTGAGCACATCACTCTGAATATTTGCAGATGGATACAGGGCTGGGGAAGTTTACTTATAAAGTATGGAATTAATCATATTCTTAGGCTCTGAATATTCAAAGGAGGCAATACTATCGGAGTCTTTTCTCTGCAAACCTTGTTTTTGTTATGTAGCTGTGTTTACCAAATCCCTGATACACCCAATCAGGGCAGGCTCCCCAGCCTCGCGGATTGGTTGATGCTGAACTTGTAAAATGTTTATGGGGGAGTGTTTGCCTGGTCCTGCAGCCCGGGGTGCCCTGCTGCCAGCATGGAGCTGCCGGGACTGCTGCACACACAGGGGCTGCGGCAATGACACTGGGGGAGCTGGGCAGCCACAGGGAACTTTCTCATCTCAACTCTCAATGTGTGTTTGGGCAAAATAGCCTTCACCCACAAAAATAACCTTTCCCAATATGTTAAAAAAATTAAAATCTGTCCATCTGCATTAAAAACATGTTCCTACAAAGGACCTTGTTACACTTACTTGAGCTCTGACTGTAGAGCAGTAAGATTAAGTAAACAGATTTAAAAAATAATTAAGAAGCAGCTCCACTACTAGATGCAAAAAAGAGACATTTTTGCCATCTTTGCTGTGTTCTGTGCATGAATTTACTGAATTTCTAGTAATTACCACTTTATATTTTGTAAAAGTTATTCTATTTACATTATTTACTATGGTAGATGCTTGTCAGGCAATCAGATCTAAGCACATCACCGAAAATGTATATTGCTCAAAATAAAACTCCAAAGCTATCTTAAATATACAGCTACTGACCTTCAGAATCGTGTTTTCTTTAGCAATTCACTGTAATAAAAATGAACATTTTGTCATCACTTTGGGAAACTGTGCCAAACACCTTAAAACACATGTCACATGCCAACTTTACTTCATTTTTCTCCTCAGGGAATAGATACATCTGGAATCATAATCACAGATAAAAACCTTGACAAAATTGCACATGAGCCCAGCCCTTCTCTCCAACACCTACCTTTTCCTAACATTTAATACAATATTAATATCGGTTACTAAAAAGGCTTCCAACCTTTACATTTCTGACATAACATGTTCAAACCCATATTTCACACTTCTTGTTCTGTTTTAAGTTCAGTGGATTTAACAGGACTCTGGAGAGAAGATCATGTGGTTGAAGATTTCCCTCCCTCTTTGACACCCGTAGAGGCAGTTTTGGAATTGTTTAAATAGCTGTGGCTATATAAACTGAAATATATGAGACATTGGACATCTTATTTCTTTCTCACATCTATAGATATGTGCTTGTATTTTCCTCTGAAATTGATTGCTTGTACCAGCGAACAACAATTTCAGCACACTATCTGGGCAAAACCTTTGGAGTATTTTCCTTTTAAACTGCATTATTTCTCTTTCCTGCATATGCCTGGTTTACCAGACAAATACAGTTAGCTAGTATATATAATACTATTATTTGGTCTTTTTTATCTGTGATTGACAGTTTTTCAAATCAAAATAAAACACATTCTTAGTCGATCATCTTCTTCAGAGTGCGCTCCTCTTTTAAGCTCGGTTTGCTTCTCAAGACAGACAGAGATCTTACTCCATCAGGGGTAAATGATGAAATTATAGATCCAACAGATCCCATACTCTCTGAAAAATGCTTGGCTTAATATTTAATACCTAATTCCTGGGCTGATATTTTTACTGCATGCTTTTGTCAAACACTCATCAGCTGGTATTGCAAAGAAAAAGAATTGGAAAACTTCGCACATTTCCATTTATGATTGTGTTTGTAATTAATCCCATGCTGGAAGTACCTTGGGCAGCTCACTGTATGGCTTTGTTCATGTCAGAATGGGGAGAGCAACCTCTTTTTGTTACATATTTAACAGCTTTGAAAGACATTTTTTTAAACAGCAAATGTACTAGACAGCTTTAAAGCAGAGGACATTAAATAGGAGCCAATTATTCATTCAGCAGCTCTACGTGCATCAAAAACATGCATACCACCAAATTTTCCTGAGACAAACCACTTAAATTTCCCATGACTCAGACACCATTTCAGTACTAACTAGGTAAGGATAGCAATCATTTACAAAAATAAACAGATATAACATGTTTCTTACCCTGGAATACTGAAAAAAATCTTTTAAAAGACATTCATTTACAATTGGGGGACAGCATTGGTGACAAAAAGTGTCCAATTTTTAAATGGAACAGTGTTCCTTGTTAAAATAATTTCATTATTCTCTTTCACTTTAAAATGACCCAGAGAGTCTAACTCAGTATATATAAAGTGCAGAAGGTGATCCATGAATGGAGTAATAATTTGCCCGAACCGTTTCAAGTCAGTCCATGGAGCAGCTGACTGAAGCTGCTGGTCTGTCTGCAGCAACTCGAGGAGGGGAAGAGCATGAGCTGAGCTCCACTTGCTGACAGGAAGCAAACTGGCTCACATTTTAGGAGAACAACATCATTGCCTATAAAAATGAAGAAGAGACAAAATAAATAAAACCAGTTAATGTTGTAGTTAACTTGCAAATCAAGTAAATCTGTTGGTACAGTATTTTAGAAATAAACGATAACAGCGTCACACCAAACACACATTTCCGAACATATACGCATTCTGATTTTGATTTAATGGTATCTCAGCGTCAACTATTGCTTCCTTTGCTGGTACACACTTCCTGATGCCTACTGTGAAGGGTGCCCATATTTACAACTGAGTAAGATGATTAATTACACCTTGTCAATCACGGTGCATGAAGACATAACACCACAGCAGACAATGAAGAAGATGCCTGAAGCTACAATTACATTTTAATTCATAGTTTATTGTATGTTCCCATATATTGCAGTCTAATAACCGTAGGGGCATCGAAAACATATGAGATATCAATCACTCTGCCCCCTGGTCTTTCATGTTTATATTATTGCACAGCCTTTAAATTACCATAAGTAGTTACTTATTTTCTAAGCTTTCTTCTCTTCTCTCTTACCTTTTGCTTCCATTTATCTTTTATTCTTAGTACCTTTATCCAACAGCTATAAGTATTTGGTGGAAGTTTGTAGCTCACTTAAAATCTGTAACAGACAACCTGAAACCCAGCAATTAGTAAAGACAGCTTAGACTTGTGTTCCTTTGTTGAAGGAGGCGTTGAATCTTTTGTTCTGATTTAGTCACGGTAGCTGGGTGGAAGCTGGTACCTCATTATGTGGTTGGTCTGTTTGTCTGGTAGGTAGCAGATGGTACTGGAGATGACGTTACCAAGAGAGGCAGGGTAGAGAAACTCAAGACCTGTGATTTGTTCACCTGTCACCTATAACAAAATACAGGTTAAAAGACTTTATTATTAGCTGCACCATTTTTTAAATGAAAAAACTCTCATTTCAAATGAACCCGCGTTTCATTCGGAAGACGATTTTGCTCCAGCAATTTTTCTGTGGCTCATTATTTGAGAGTATCCTTGATTTTATTCTGAACAATGTAAATGTCATTCATGTGTCAGTGTGTACATTAGCAGCTTTATGTTTACATTCTGTTACTCTCCTTGTGTTTTGGTAGCAAGGGTTGGATGTCTTCTTGTGTTTGTATATCCATTAGGAAGATAATCAGAAATATCCTGTGAACTGGAGGCCATGCCATGCTTTTTCAGCATGCTCTTGGTTTTAGTGGTTCCATCCACTGAGGCAATTCTGTAATGTAAAATACTGTATTTTAATTCTGCTAAATATCTAAAATCTTTTTGATAATTAGAAATGTCAGGTAGAGTGTATGAATCCATGACCTTTCTTAACTGCAAAAAGTGCACAATCCATTCAGTGATAGGGAATTAATCTGGTGTTGTAATATCTGAGGACAGTACGGCACACAGCTGTGAGTAAGGATATCTACAGCCAATTGCTTGAGCAAAGGTAAACCAGTGCTGTCCCACCACGGGCTCCGTGGTGTCCGGTGAGCAGTGTTCCACAGCTGCTCCTGGAGGCAAAGCTCCCAGCACAGACGGGGCTTGAAAATGTCTCGCAACTGCACTGAGGAAGGGAAAGATGATTTTATCAAGATAAATACTACACAGAACCATGAATTGTGCTACAGAATTCTAATCTGAATTCAAACATGAACTTCCATTGTTTCTAAGGTCTGATTTTAGGACCGTCTTTGGATAGTTCCCACAGATGCCAAATTAGCTTGCATTCTGTATGGTTTCTTGAGGGGTCTTGTGGCTATTTCATATGCATTTCTACAAGAGACACTTTGTTCTCCTCTGTGACATGCAAATGTCTTTAACTATTCAGAGCAATCCCAACAGAAAGGTGATAAAAAGCCTCAATTATTGTAAGAGCGGAACGCATAAACCCAGCAAAGTTTGGCTGTGAACAGAAGAATTCCAGTTTTATATCCTGCAAGGATAATCTTAACTGCATTAGACCTGTAAAAGGCAAATTGCTCTGTCAGAAAACAACACCTGATGGGAATGCACTGAGTGATGTAATAGTTCATAGTCATGGATTAAGCAGCAAGTCTCATGATCTCAGATGTGCATTCAGATTTACCTTCCATTGTGCTACCTTTGCTAACGGAAGTGTGATATTTGACATCTTTAATACTAATTAGTCCTTCCTTACTACCCACCTCCTGGATAAATATTTAGACATCATGAACAGTCTCCCTGCGCACTCTTTGTCTTTCCTAGAGACTTTCTGAAGTTTTTCCTCAAGTTCAGAGACCTTTCTGGCCCAGTTTTCTTACCGTCTATTTGGAAATGAGACATGGAAGAGGCCTTGGTTTGTGGAAGCCTCTACAAACTGGAGTGACTCAAGTTATTATACTCTACCAGTGAATATTTTTCATAATGAGGGTTATTGGGTGCATTCAACTAGTCACAAATGTTTGGAGTATCATGATCTCGGAGTGGAAACAAACTCTTGAACGCCTCCTTCTCCCGCGTTGGAGGAGTGGTGCCCCACAGCCTCTTCGGCGCGCCATGGCCCGACACGTCGCCGACGGTCACCGGGCGACAGACGCCAAGCTCCGCACGGGGCCGGGCCGCTCCCGAGGCCGCGGAGCGGGCAGGACGCGGCAGCGCTCGCGGTGCCCGGGTGGCGGGGACAGCGCCCGGGGACAACGCGGGGACACCGCCTGGCCCCGAGCACATGCCGGCGGCCCGAGCGCGGCGCAGCCAATGGCGGCGGGGCAGGACATGATGTCAGAGGGGCTGTAGAAAAGGCGCGGAGCCCCGCGCGGTCCCCGCGCTGCAGATGCGCCGCTCGCAGCTCCGCAGCGGCTCCGGCTCCGGCTGCGCTCCCGCCCCGGGCCCCGCGGGCCGCGCCGCTTTAAGGACAGAGGGGGGCCGCGAGTGCTGGTCCCATCTGGTGCCCGTCCAACTCTTCCTCCTTCCCCTTGGCTTTTTCTTTTCCCAATGAGCTCCAGCGGGCTGGGGGAGGAGCGGGGGAAGGAGCAAACTTTGCCCCTGAGCTGCCGCCGCTGCCAGCCCTCTGGACTGTGAGTGCGTACGGTGGGCATCCGCCCCAGCCTCCCTGCAGCACGAGCCTGCTCTCCGCCTGCTGCAGCCTCCCTCTCCCTTGCTTTCATCCTCTAAATTTCGCACAATACGATGTAGGGGGCTTGTCGTAATTTTTTTTCTAATTCTTATTTATTTCTCACCGAAGATGGTTTAATTTTTTTTTTTATATTTCTACTATTTATTAATCCCTCCCAACCGTAAGCGTGCCCAGCCTTCTGCCAGCTGGGCCAGAGCATAAAGCCTGGGACTGCACCTGGGGCAATGAGCCCCGCACTGAAGAAGCCTCCTAGAGGGATGTGCCGGGGCCGCGCAACAGACTAGATCCAAGCCCCGAAGCTTACACCACCAGTTATCCCCTCTCCCTCATCCCCTTCGCCCGCCTTTTCTGCACCCCATCCCTTGAAACCTCGGATCAGTGCCTGCGCCGCGCTCCGGAGAGCTCTGCCGGGGGAAAAACCCGGTGCCCAAGGAGAGACGGGGCGGCCGTGCTAGATGCATGGGGGAGGGCTCCGGTTAATGCAAGTTCTGGGCTCCTGCAGGGACCCCGACAACTGTCAGCAGCAACAGCAACTCGGGCCCTCCTCCTCTGCTTCCTCAGCGATGCTTTTCCACAGTCTTTCCGGCTCGGAGATGCACGGGGTCATCGACGAGATGGATCGGAGAACCAAAAGCGAAGCACCGGCCATCAGCTCGGCTATAGACAGGGGAGAGACGGAAACGGTAGGAGCCGAAGGAATGGGAGAGTCATGCACCCCCCTAAACATACCAAACCCCTCACAGATACAGCTTTTCTCCTAAAATAACAGATCGGGGGGAAACGTATGCAAAATACTAAATCAGAAGAAAATTAGGCATAAAGGCACCCCAAAAGATTAAATGAAACCGTGGGGAAAGGCATGAAACTGTTAATTATTAATAATATGCATAGTAATAATAACGCTTGGGTGAAATGAACGGTACTGCTCTTGCGAGAAAACAGAAAGATAGACCAGCCTTTTGGTAGCGTCCAAGAACTCCTTCCCTTCCCCCAGCCTGTCCGGCCTTCCAAAGTTTTTAGGAAGAGGCAAAGTGTGGTTTTATACCGATAACATTTTGGCACAGTGAATTTTTTGTCTGCAGAATGAAAACACAAACACCAAAGAATCCAATTCTGTGTTATTTTTCAGGTAGAATGTCTTCACAGAGATAGTCTTTATAGCATTTATTTAAGAAGAAAAAAAACCAAACCTTAATTTAGGGGTTTTAAAAAATAGTTTTAATTTGTGGTTTTGTAAACATGGCAAACAGAACTAGAAGATATGTCTCAGGGACATGGATGGATGCAAATTTTTATAACTTTACCACATTTTACATTCTGTCTGCTGATGCGTAGTCCTTGTATATTAATACATTTAGATAATAAAAAGATGCATCCGTCTAACTAGTGTTAAGATGGCAAAGTGGAAGAAATTTCCAAAGTGTCTTAAGTGATACAACAATTTATGTATACTATTTGGTTTTCTGTTAAGTACAATTCTGAAGTGAAATTATCTCCTACATTGGTTAAATGCTCTCTTGTAAACAGATACAGGCATATGCAAGGAAGATCCGTTCTCAGGTTTTCAGGCTTCATCAGTATATGTTCTTTCTTGTAATGTTATGTGAAATTTGCTTAAAGGTGACAGAGGGACTATTTAATCTTGAAACACCGGGTGGAAAACGGCCTTTGTACTGTAAAGGTGGGACACAATTTCTAATCCAAACGGTTTTGATTTTCTTTTAAAAAGTTAATATTTCTCCGTACAATTAAACAACATCCAATGATCTTTTCTGGAATAAATATTGTCGCGTGATAGCTTTATATAATTATATATAATCTCTATGGGTACACGTGTGTAGATTACACATAGTGGGTTGGAATACTGAATCCTTGAATACCATTTCCAGATCTCAGAATATTTTTGTTACTGGAAAAGCAAAGTAGAAAAAATCGTTATTTAATTTAAAGTGGATTTACAAGAAACTACTTTGGTTATAAAACGATCCCTACTCGGAGTTCAGTTAATGCCTTAAAGAAACAAGCTACCGGTGGGTTCCTGTGACTAACACCAGTGGAGTGCCAGGGTTTTATTTGTGTGGAGTTCTCCTAGTGGGAGTGATGCGGTGCAAACGGGAGTGCTCACAGCGATGGGATTTTGTGATCCCCGCAAGCACAGGATGAAAGCAATGGGTCTGGCATGTGCTGGAAAATCAGCCTCGGTTCCTTTCGATTTCCCCCGATTAGCTGTGTTTGCTTTTTGCTTTGCGCGAGGATTTAAGGCTCTAGAGGAGGAAAAAGCAAACAAACAACTTCTCCCCTACCCCGAACCAAAACAAACTGCGTTTTGGGCACAGCTGTAAGGAAATGTTTCGGGTTCTCTTGCACAAGAACAGATCTGCCATGGGCTTTTGTGCAAAGCGGGTAGGAATAAGTTGGGACCGAAGTGGAGAGCAGCATATTGCAAGGTCTGCCCCAAACGCTGTTCCATCGAGCCTCCTCTCCCGAATGGTGTTTTAAGGTGTCCGCTGAAATAAATAAGCATGCTTAAACGGTTCTGATATTTATTCCTCTTTCTTGTTCAGTAGAAGTTGACAGGATATATATGAATTTGGGGGTTTTTGAGGGTTTCGATTGGATTGCGATTTGACACTAAAACTATTAAATTATATAGGGCTTATATTTAGTTTTATTGCTTCCAAGTTTATCCCAGCTTAATCTAAAGTGTTCTGTTGGTTTTTACCCACTCTCATTCCTACACATTTCCCACTATTTCGTTTTCCTGATAAAACATTCTGCACCTCGGATTTAGTAACGCTCATCTCCTCCGCAGCTTTCTTTACTGATCCCTTTAGCGCTTTGGGTCACGGCAGATCGCGATCCATGTTGTTTGGAACCAGCTTGCAGAGAGCTGTGTCTGCAGCAGTGTGAATACTGGGGGTTTGATCGTAATTCATTTGGAATTTTATAGCTAGGAAAATACACTCACAGACACGCTCCACATACACGCACTCACAGAGTATTAACTATGCAGACGCTCTCAGTATATCCATAATAATAAATTTTAAAATTAACTATCTGCGATTTGCCCTACTCTGTTATTATTGCGCCTGTTTATTGAACAGCATCTTTTCTTGGTTTGAGACTGCAAAATCCACCAGAAAAAAAAAGTTCTGGGTCTGGACTGGACGCCTCCCCTAAAAGCCAGGGTGGTTTTCTGTTTGTCTCGCCCGCTTCCCCGCCTCCTCCCGGGAAGGTGGGGATGCGGCGGGACCCTGGGGACCGGGCGCGGGGGCCGGTCGGGGTGGCCGACTCGGAGCCCCCGCTCCTCTGCCAGGAGAGCAGCAGCCCGGCCCCGGCCGAGCAGGGGGAGGGGGGAGCCTAGGCGAGCTCAAGAGTTTCTCCCTCTCGCTAACGGTCTGTAATTGTTTTCCCCCAGCAGACCATGCCTTCCATCAGCAGTGACAGGGCTGCCCTGTGCGCCGGCTGCGGGGGGAAAATCTCCGACCGTTATTACCTCCTGGCTGTGGACAAACAGTGGCACATGCGCTGCCTGAAGTGCTGTGAATGTAAACTCAACCTGGAGTCCGAGCTCACCTGCTTCAGCAAGGACGGCAGCATCTACTGCAAGGAGGACTATTACAGGTACAGCCTGCCCTCGGCCGCCAGCCGGGGACGGGGGCACTGCCCGCTGCTCCGGCCCCCGGCTGAGCAGACCCCGTCCTGACGAGACTGCGGAGGGGATCCGTGGGCACGCGTGGGGCAGGCTGTGAGCTTCTGAAACCTCCCCCTGGAGAGGGAGACTCGTGGTGAGGATGAGTCCCGTGGAGTCCCGTGGTGCCGGGAGGGGGGCACGGCCCGGGCACAGCTTCCCCCCAGCCTGCTTTGGCTCCTGGGGCCTTCACCAGGCGTGCCCTGCTCGGCCTCCTGTGCTGGGTGCGGCGCCGGGGCCAGCAGCGGGGCCACTCCTCGCCCGCCAGCCGTGCCTCCTCTGGCCCGGGGCTGCGGGCACATTCGCGGGGAGGGGATCAGTGCCTTTTCCTGGTGGGGTCTGGCCGGCCAGGAGCTGTGCTGCGAGCTGGGAAACGGGACGGAGTCTCCTCGCGCTCCCGTCCCGGGATGCCCGCCCGGCTGGGCTCCGCAAACGTCCCGGCTTTGTGCCGCTGCTCCGGCCGAGGTGGCCGTCCAGGGGCTCGCAGCCCTTTGCCGCCCTCCGGGCAGAACCGGCGAAGGACGGGGTGGGGGGGGAATGCGCCTCTCACCGTCTCCTCTGGCCTTTCTGTTTTGCAGGAGGTTTTCGGTGCAGAGGTGTGCGAGATGTCACCTGGGGATTTCTGCCTCCGAGATGGTCATGAGGGCCAGGGATTTGGTATATCACTTAAACTGCTTCACTTGCACCACTTGCAACAAGATGCTGACCACTGGCGATCACTTTGGCATGAAGGACAATCTGGTGTACTGCCGCCTCCATTTCGAGACTCTCATCCAGGGGGAGTACCAGGTGCATTTCAATCACTCGGATGTAGCCGCTGGGAAGGGCCCGGCTTTGGGAGCGGGCTCTGCCAACACTTTGGGACTGCCTTATTACAATGGCGTGGGGACTGTCCAGAAGGGGAGACCCAGGAAAAGAAAAAGCCCGGGGCCTGGAGCAGATCTAGCAGCCTACAATGCAGGTAAGAGACCCCCACCTTCCCCCGGAACAGTTCAAATGGTTTGTTTCTGTTCACTTCCAAAGGGGGATTTCCGTTTATTTTAGCTTAAACTGTTAATAATAGTTTAGCTGCAGCATAATTATTGAGATCAAGTGCTGTCAAACTGCAATTACAGAAGCTAATATGTTAGCATTTTTCACTTCAGCTGGAAATAAAATGTTTTGAAGCAAGGTCATCTGGTTAAGGCGGGGGGAGAAGGGGGAGTGCAGCCTGAAATAAAATCTGGAAACCAGAGATTTTAAGTTAGCACTTCAGAGACCTGTGAATTTTCTTTAGCGGCTACACTCTAAAGCTGCTGACGGGTGAACTATTCAGCCCTGTCCTGAGCACTTGCACCCCAAAGTTTTGGAAGGAAAGAGAGAGAGGAAGTGGCCGTTTCCCAAGAGCTTGGAGTGGGAGGCGGACGGGGGTGCAGGGCTGGGTGTGCCCGGGCAGGGGCCGCGGGCAGCAGGTGTCTGCGGGCAGCACAGAGCCTGCTCTCACGGGGGAAAGTTCCGCTGGAGTTTTGTTCATGAGACGTGACTCGGAGAAGAGTCGGGAAGCTCGCAGCATCCCCTTTGCAGCCCATCGCTGCCCCGCGGCACAGCCCCTGCCCCTGAACCGAGCCCAGCAGCAGGAGGAACGGGAGCGAACCTGGCAGCAGCCGGGGGTCTCTGTATCCAGCAGCAAAATTTCCGACGTGTTTCCTCGTTTAACCTCCCCACCAGCACGGCACTGTAATTTTACAGGCAAAGGAATTCCAGCAATCTCCNCGGCTACCATCCCGTGGGCTTCCTGCGGGGGAAAAAAAATGCTTGGACAAAACAAAAATCTTAGACGTTGGGTTTATTCGAGGACTTGGAGGCAAAGGTGGGCTCCCCCCCAGTCCGGCGTTTCCTGAGCCGGGCGCTCAGGCCGTCCCGCCAGACCCTGGGCACCGAACTCGTTTCCCTGCGTCGTTCTGTGCCTCGGTGTCCTCTGTGCTTCTCCGCTCGTCCCAGCCTGTTTTCTCTTTTACTCTCCCTGTTTCGGACGTTTCCCATAGGGTGCAGATTTACCTTTAACATGTTTTGTTTTGTTTCCCCCGAGACGGCGTTCGGTAAAGGCCAAGTTTGCTGCGGTTTGTTTCGAGCCGCATCTCTCCGTGCCCCGGCAGCTGCGGGCTGCGCCGGGCGGCTGCCGCTCCGCCTGTGCGGGGAGGAGGAGGAGGAACGGGGGGAGGAAGGCGCGGGGGGGACACCGAGAAATGCAGAGGTGGCGAGGGGCTCGGGCTTCGGGCCGGGGGAGGCAGCGCGGGAACGGGAGGCTACGGGTGTTTTGCGCCTAAAGGGAGTAACAATAGCCACGAAATGGGATGGTTTGCACTGAAAATGCAGGGAGAAAAGGCGCATCTCTAACCGGCAAACGCACCTCGGAACAAAATTGCCAGCTATTATTGGTTGAACTAATTGCTGAATAATTTGGAAATAGTGCAAAAAGCAGTAGTAGACCCAGTGGTGAAGGTTGATGAGAGATGGATGTAGTGTTCTTGCAAGTAACAATTCAGCTTTAAAACATGCATCAAATATGCATCTTGCCCGTTTAAAAACGTCTCCTTTTCGGAGGGATTAGCTTTTAATTGTTCTTCCGCTGTCTCCCTGTGCAGGGCAGATGTTCAGATTCAAAGGACCTGTAAACCAAATCAACGGCATCTGTCCTGGACAGGAGCACAGCCTGAGAAAGTCTCACTGCTCCCTGACTTCCTAAATAAACCGCCTTTAACTTCATTTTGAAAAATTCGTTTACAAAATAATTGCCGTCTGACTTTTTTGTCTTTTAATCTTTGTTTAGAGCCTGCAACTGAAACTTTAGAGCTCTTCCTTGAGTAACCTTTGGCTTCTTTGCTTAAGCTATTTATCTACTTAACTATTTACTAGACCTATAATCGACTAATTTATGCGGTAATAAGCGCCATTGATCTTGGATATCAGACTGGGCTGCTCGTTGATGTAAAATCCCACAAACGAGTAAATTATTGCAAAGCCTTCAATTTTGTGCCTTTGAAAGAGGAACCGTTGAAAAATGTGATAGTTTCTCTTTTTATTCTTACTGGAACTTGTCATTTCCTTCTCAGAAATGCACTAGAAATGCACAATGTTGTCCTCCGAGGGGATCTGTTCCTGGTGATTTGTGTAGAATACTTTGTGAAATAAATCTACACCCAGAGGTGGTGGGAGAAAGGGGACCCATAAACTTGGCAGAGTCGAGACTGAAATAATTTTGTAAATTGCAGCAAATATTCATCTGCAACACGAATTAGACTGACTTTTTTTTTTTTTTCCTACTTAAACGAGACTCCGGTTGCAGGGGCATGATGGGTTTAGATGTGGATAGAGCCTGACAAGTGGAAAATAGCTTAGAAGGATGCTGAAACTTCAAAAAGATTTCTTTTTCTTTCTTTTCTCTTTTTTTTTTTTTTTTTAAGTGTGTTCCTGTGATCATAATTTCCCCCTTCACTTGTTGGAATGGAGTTTGATGGGTTTTTTAGGTCAGTAAATCAATGGCTGAAAGCTTGCTGAACACAGAAGCACCTGTAAAGAATTCTGAATACTCCCTTTGTGAATTAGACCCCAAACCTCCCACAGCCTGCTATGTTTTATTCATTTGTATCTAGTCTGGCTTTAAGACACTAAAATATCCCGGAAAATGACAGATGTATTGCGCAAACTTGGGGCACGACGAGCTGATAAAATACCCGTAATCTGTGCAAACAGCCAAGATACTAAGAAACACTTCCTTCCTTTGCTAGCAGGAAGATGCCTAGTGCTTCGCTGAGAGAGTGACCGAATATCCAGGCTGGACGTCCTCGGCGGATGGGGGACGAGGGCTGGGGGCGGCTTTTTGCCGGGGGAGGGGAGGCTGCGGAGGCGCCGACCCAGCGCCCGGCAGGGCTCGGGGCAGGGCCGGGGACGCCTGGAGCTGACCCTCTCAAGTGGCTGTGTCAAAAGTGGTTTGGGTTTTTTTCCTGACAAAAATACGAAAAGCCTAGAAAGTTTTGAAGAGCGAATCTCTCTTTCTTCCTCGTTTCCCTTGGGACTAAAATTTCACAAGAAGCTCCTCTGTGACTACTGTGACAGAGCGAGCAGACGGGAATCGTAGCTTGAAATCGAAGGTTTTGCTGAGATTTCCTAGGAAAAATTAGGGTTTGCCCCTTTCCTTCCCT
>VXAC01006028.1:392332-498566 GCA_013399225.1 Rhipidura dahli
GCCGCGTTCCCCTCTGGGGGCACCGCGGCCGGGGGTGGCCCGGTCCTTAGCCAGCCCCGGGGGGCACCGGGACGCGCAGCCCCTTTGTCCGAGGCGGCCGGGGAAGGCCGGAGGTAGAGGACTTCTAATCCTGGCTCTCCTCCGTCCTGGCCTTGTGATGCTCGGCCTGGGCTTCTTGAGACTGACTGGCTTTATCTCCTCAGAAACACTTCCTGAAATGTCAAGGTTGAGGCAGCGCTGTCCTGTCTGTGGCTCCATGGCTTGGCAGAGACACGCTCCTTCCAGTGCCGCCAGGGGTACCTTGCCTGCTCCCAGTGCCACAGCTTCACTCCTTTTAATTCCTGTGCTGAGAAGTTCAGGCATCTGCCTTCTCTAAGTGTCTTCTTCTTCCTCCAAAGAGAAAGACTATGTCTGTTTCTGTCCCAAGTATCACTCAGAGGGCTCTGTCTCACTTCTGTCCCCTTTGAGGATATGGGTACCACAAAGTCCTCTACAAGCTCCGACCAAACAACAAATGCGGCTGCACCCCTGCCTGGTCTACTTAATCACAAGTTCCCTCTCCAGGCAGGAGGAGGTTAAAACACCCCCTTGACTCCGATTACAGGAGGAAAGGGGTGTATGTTCCTGAGCCACTACTGAGAGATAATGTACACACCAAATGTGTCTCGTTTCATCATTCTTTCAGAATCAGGATTAGTTTTCTTTCTTTTGGTGTAATCTAACATGTCAAACACAAGCTACTAAGAACAAAATTTCCCCAAAAGGAAATTTCTCTTTCTCATCTTCATGTGCCATATCCTTAGCAACCTACTAACTACTAAGCACGTGCTTTGCCCCGAATCCCAAGCCAACGGGGGCTCTGGTGATCTGAGGGTGAAGCAATGCTCCCAAGTTCTCCTCCTCTAACAGAGTTTGTTACAAAAGCACCAGCACATCTTGCCTTATGCTCCTGTAAATGGGTTTAGGGAGGTGTTATGCATTAATCTGCTAAGGGTATTTTGGTTACCAAAGTCAAAATAAAATGTTTTCCTCTTAATCTGTAGGGATGTAGTGATGCTGTCCATGTACATCACCATCCTGTGACCAGGTGGCTCATATGGGGCTGAGGGTGTAAGTGCTGCTGCGGCTGTGCCAGTGGAGGGTGGGAGGGCAATGGCCTCGGTGTGGGGTCTGGGGAAAGGCACAGGGCCTTAGAAATGTTCTAGAGTCAGAAAAAGAGACTTGGCACTGCTTCAGAATTTATCAAAAAATAGTAGTGAAATGCTTGTTAATTTAAGGTTCCTCTATTAGACTGGAATTCTACCAATTGTATTTCTGAAATCCCAGCAGGAGCCTGAGATACTGCAATGGAATGGAAATGTTACATATGGATAGTTCAGCAATTCCTTTGGGAGATACACAGGACACCACAAAAGAACAGGGAAGACAGTGCCTGGAAAACTGAGGGTTGCGTGAGGAGCATGTAGTGTTAGTTTTACACCCTGATGCTTTTTGCAGAAACTCCTCAGCTCTTAAAATCTCCACTTACACCCTTGGCCCGTTCCGTGTATCTGTGACTGCAACACCCGTGGACACTGCAGATTCTGTGAGAGATGCAGATAATATTAGACTGAATAAAATAGCCTTTTGAGGTTGGTGCCAGGCACCACAATCAAATACAAGAGGGGAATTGGCTCCAGCTAGGACTATTTATGTCATATTGGGTGATGCCTTGGAGTAGCCAAACCACTTGCTCAAGGCAACGAACAGCACACACCCTCGTGCACGTTCAAAATCTGTTCTGTAGCTTCTGTCATAGACAAGGACATTTTGCCACTCTCAAATGGTACATGTTTACTGTCATTTAAATATTATTTTTACTTAGTAGTTAATGAGGTAAAATGATGAGAAATTCCAAGAGTAAGTTGTTCCTTGTCCTATCAGGGTTTGATGAAAAGCTGACATCCTCATTCTGTTCTGGGAGGGTTTAGAATCAGTTTTATATGCTTGGATTCTGACTGTATCTCATTCTCTATGGGACATGTTAAAATCCAACTCCATGCAGCCCTAGGCTTTGTTTTGTTGCTTATTAACAGGAACCAGACCTCAATCCTGCAGACAGATATTTTGATGCATTTCCTCCTATGTCTCTGTCTTGTTGCTTCTTGGAGGGTTGGAAAGCTTCTAAGATGACACACAAAAGTCTTTTCCATTACTAAAATTCTTTGGGTACATTTTAAAAACAAGCATGATTTGGTTTTACATTTCCATAACAGAATTTTCTATGAACATTATTATGTTATTCCTTCTAGTGCTCTTTGTATCAGGAATTGTAGCTATGAAGGAGACTGGAGCACACGGGATGACTCCAGATGGGCAGCTAGGTCTCAGATCTTAAACCTGAAAAGATTTGGCTACATCCCATCCAGCTCCATTACTACTGCATTGTTACTATCTCCCTTTAAGGATCTTACACCTTTTAAATTCAGGTGCTTGCAGTTTTCCATGCCACAGGAAAACAAGCAGAAATGCTTCTTGTGGCCAGAATCTGGCACAAGATCCTGAGGTCTGGAAAGGATTTATACAAATGTATGCACATGCATGCACACACGCACACAGACACACACATTTCTATATAAAGCACCACTTTTTTTAGCCGCTTTTTAAATTATAGGAGTGCAGAAACACACAGAGAAGTTGGAGGCTTTGGACACTTTGGGCGTATCTGTTAAACAAACGTGCTTTCAGGCTTAGAGCTGAATTTTTGCAGGCCTTGGTCTATATTGTGCCACATCTTCTTAGCAGGTTTTGCAAGGCTGAGGTTTGTAAAGAAGCTACTGTAGCTGCTGCAAACCTGCTTAGGGATGCATCTTTACTTAGGAATCCATCTTTTGGGCTGTGCCCGGAAATTTTATGTGTATTTTCTAAATCTGTTTGCAATACATGCCTTTCAGAATGTGTCTGTTTTCACCAGGGCTGAGATCCACTGATGGACAGCATGAATTCAAGTAACACTATAAAGATAGGTCCATGAGATGTAGTAATCAAACAGCAGTAGTGGACAACTGAAAACCAATCTGTTCACGTGTTTAAGAAACTTAGCAGCGATTCATGTTTTAAAAGAATTTTTTGTCATTTTTTGCATGCCGTGTAGAATTTTCAGTTATATCCCTATTTTTTTTATTGGATTTAAGCTCAGTATTTAATGTTATTTTAAGAGGTTTTCTATGGATTACTGTATGCACAAATAAATGAAAAACTACTTTTGGTCTATAAGATTATTTTGCTTGGCATTCAACATTTAATACTACTTGATAATTTTTACAGTGTTCCTTGCTCGCAGACCCTCTTCTTGTGCTTGATTTCTGCAAGTGTATCAACCAGTGTCATACCTTGATTTCAAAAGGATATGATAGAAGTGATCATTCACACTAGTATTTGCAAACACTTTTTAAAAATGGAAATATAAGCATATAAATAATTAAAAAGATTTTTCATTTGGCCTGCCAGTGAATATGTTGTATTAACAGCTTTATTTCTTTAGCTAGTCAGATTATAGTCATAATTTGCTGTCTGGTAGCCACAAGCTTTATTTCTTTTATAGTGTTTCATTTAATGGTCTCCCTTGTACTCTACAGAGTTTAGTTTGACGGAGGAAATAATTATGATTTTAACTGGTCTGTTCCATTGAGATTTAAGTGGAGTGTATTGTGCAGCTCTCTTTGTGTGTTACAGTGCAATTTATGGTGATACCAAGTACAGTAAAACCCTTTACAGAGTTGAGGACAGCTACTGTCCTCCCACAGAAAGTGGAGGAAAAGTTCTGTGGAGGTGGACGGGAGGGAAAAGGAAACAGACCTGACATTTTAAAAGCCACAGAGGGGCAGGCCAGGTCCTTGCAGACTGATTATTGTAGGGGAATGGCTGGAAGGTGCAGAAATATGATCCAGCTGTGCCCGCCTGGGCAAGAGGCCAATGGCCCCTGGGCTGTGCTTGCCCCAGTGCTGGGGGCACCTCCAGTCCTGGGGGCAGCTCTGGGCTGCTTGTGGCAGGAGAGACACTGAAGGGCCGGAGTGTGTCTGGGGAAGGGAACGGAGCTGGGAAGGGGCTCAGCCTGGAGCAAAGGAGGCTCAGGGGGGACCTTGTGGTTCTGCACAACTCCCTGACAGGAGGGGGCAGCCGGGAGGGGGTCGGGCTCTGCTCCCAGGGAACAGGGACAGGAGGAGAGGGAACGGCCTCAGGCTGGGCCAGGGGAAGCTCAGGTTGAACATCAGGAAACATCTCTTCCCCAAAAGCAGTGGTGGAGCCCCTATCCTTGGAGGGATTTCAAAGTCACATGGATGTGGCACTTGGGGAGGTGAGTTAGTGGTGGCCTTGGCAGTGCTGGGTTAGTGGTAGGACACAACCACCTTAGAGGGCTTTTCCAAACAAAGCTGCTCTACAAATCCATGAAAAGGAGCAAAAGCAGGTAGGGCTTGTGCCAGTGCATGCTGTGGTGTGTCATTTAATTGCAAAAAATGTTGGTTGTGGAGCAGGAGATTTACAGTCCTTTCCCTCTTGTTGCCCTAAGCTTTAAGTTGCAATGAAAACGATGGTGACCACCTGGACAGAGACCAGCAATACCCCAGCAATCAAAAAACGAAGCGCATGAGGACGTCCTTCAAACACCACCAGCTGCGGACAATGAAGTCGTATTTTGCTATTAACCACAATCCTGATGCCAAGGACTTGAAACAGCTAGCTCAGAAAACCGGCCTCACCAAAAGAGTTCTTCAGGTAAGAGCAGTCTTTAGCTTTGAAAAGTAATGAAAATATCAATTTTATAATTGAAAAGCCATAGGTTTTGCTGGTTTCAAGCTATTCGTAATCATTCGTACCTTCTCTAAGTTAATTCCCAGAAAGTACGAGAAGAGTTATTTCCTTTTAGTTTCTCTAAAGTAGATCACTTGGGTTCTAATTTTTTATGAGAGTTGTGAAGGTTTGGGGCCCTGCTTGTTTTCCTGGAGTTCTTAAATTCTGGTGCATGTTTTAGCTTCCAGGCCGCTGTAAAAAAAAAGTGACTTATTTTTGTTAGTGTGCTCACTGTAAATAGAGAGCTTTTAGTTTAGAAATCAAGAAAACATGTCAATGTTTACCTTTGTAAGAAATTAATCAACAGTTTGAATTCATTTTATCAGGACAAGGAGGGGGGCTTTTCTTTCATAACTGGACATAAATGAAATTTTTCAAAAATTCATTTTTATGCATAGTTTAGTAAGTTAGAATGAAACAAAACCGCACTTTAAAAGTCCTTTTTCTTGCTTTGTGGGAACACACTCCATTTGTGCTATTGTGGGGAGGAAAGGGAACAGTATTAGTTGATTCAGCTGCATTTTAATTTATAGTTCTGACTCAAGAAATCAGTTTTAATGAGCACTTTCCCAAATGCCTATACTTAGAGATAAATTTGGGCATATAGGAGCCATGGCATTCCAGGATCTATTGCTGAAAGTCTCAAATGGGTCTTAATTGTAGAAAAAGGATTTGTGACCTTCCTAGAGACAGGTAGGGCTGTGAGCCCGATCCTGGGAAGCATCGTGGACAGCTCACAAGCCACAGGCAAGTGGAGGGCAGGAGACAAAAACTACTGAGGAAAACTGAATTCACTGGAGGGATCCTGGAGCTTAGAGAAGAAGGAACAAAGGTGCTGTAGGCTTCCCAGTAAAATGATAAACCATACGTAAGGATTTCTTGTGGCTACGTTCTCATAGCTGGATTTGTTTTTCTGAGGCTGGTTTGCCATGGAGGAACAGATTCTGAGTGCACATCCCAGAACCTGATGTGGTGTCTCACAGCACCTGTCCTTAAACCACACACATGGCTGAAATAATTTACTGCATTGGTCTCTCCTTGGTTTGACCCTTCTCCAATATTTTATCTTCAGAATTTAGACACTTTGGTAATACCAGGTCTATCCATTCACACCTGAATTACCTGAGAAAGTGAACATCAGTGTCTAGGAAGTGTCTTTTTCTTGATCATCTTTCTGTTGTCTCTCGTCACTCCACACCAACTTTGACTTCCATTTCTTTTATTTTCACTGAACGGGTCTTTCCTTGCATCTTTTTCCAAGTTACTGTCTGTTTCTTCTTATTCAGAATGTATTTCCTTGTCTTCAAAACTGGACTCTAACCTATTACTCTTCTGTTCCTTTTTTGGTTTCTTCATTGCTTCTTCATTCCATCTTAGACATGTCACAATTTGTAGTTTTAAGGTGCTTTGTGGCTCTTCTTTTGTTTGTAGCAGAACTTTACAATTCCACCAAAGTTTTGTTATCATTTTTGTATTTGGTGTTTCACTTCTTTTACTTTTAGAGTTAAATACCCCTTTACGTCCAGGCTCCTTTAGCTGCAGTGGTGGAAGATAATAGTTGGTGGCGAGGATTGTATCCTGAGGATGACACAGTGGGAGGCAATTTCAGAAAACAGCCTGGAGTGATATTTTGTCTGGTATCACTTGAGTTTTCCTGCCTCTTATGAGCACTCTCTAGTCATGGATGTTTTGTTTGAAAATTAATTTGGGCCATGAGAGCACAAACTTGTGTTTTGTTTGTTTTAGAACCCTTGTGCCTAGTTGGCTTGACTCTACCTGTGAGTGGCCATTTTTCAAACAATGAAGCTCACCCATATGAGTTTCAGGGTTGCCCTTCGCTGGGAAAGCTCGTCACAATGTTGCTTACTGAGACAGTGTCACTTGTCATTTCTTTGGAGCCAGAAGGGCTGGCATTCCATCCATGTCACTTATTGAACACAGAGTTAGTCACTGGCACTATTGATCTAAACAAGCACCATTAACATCAGTCTGTCTCACACTGGGAGGTGTTCACACTCACAGGTGTATGGGCACACTTGCCAGGAGCCAGAACTCTGCCACACTCCCTATCAGGTATTTGTGAGCTGTTGGATTTTCTGTGTGTTCAGATCTCCATTCAGCTGGTGAAGGATCCTGGCTCTGTGGATACCTTTCATAGAATGTATTTTAAGCGGAAATGCAGGGCAGCAGAGCGGGAGAAAGATTCTCCTGTGAAACTAGTGAACTTCCTAGACACACAGAGCAGAGCTCCTGGTGATTTAGGGAACAGCTGTAGTGCCCTTGCTGGAGAGACAGCCCCACATGGCATGTAATGAGGGGACTTTGTAGATGAGCAGAGAATTTGAGGATTTTCCAAATGATCTGTGATACTGGAGTTGGAAGCCCTGACTGACGTCTTTGCTTTAGACACAACTTGTCACCAGCTGCACATGTCCAGTAGTGGGATGGCCTGGAAATGCAACACTCTGCTTCTCAGAATGCATTTCCTTCCATGCTTTTGAAAGGCACACTGTTCTCCTGAAGTAGCCACATTAGAATCTTAGCAAACTTATTTATATTTTAGCACCTATTTTTCCTACAGCCAGGGAACATAAGCCCTTTATTGTAAGCTATCATTCGTAATTAAAGGCCCAGGCTAATTGTGAGGTTGCTAACCTGACTGGCATAAATGCTGCTTTTTGGGGAACTGATCTTTCTTTCTGTGAGTTTAGAAAAGGAAGGTGGAAGTAGACAGCCCTGAGGAGGTATGGTGTGTTATCTATAGGTACGTACCTCTACTCTCCCCAGGGGTCTGGATTAAGATTAACCACAGCTGAAGTACTTTAGGAACATAAAGCATCATTTTTCAGTGTGTGTCTTGTACACCACTTATTTTTTGTTGAGTCAGTCCCCAGTAAAGTCGATCCCAGAACCCCACAAAGATCATTGCATGCATTTGGACTTTGCTGGTCCAGTTTTCAGTAATCAAAAAGCCTAAAATGTTCCCATCCCATGAGGGGATCTGTGCTGCTCTGTGGTGAAGGTTTGCTTTAGGTGGAAGGCTCTTCCCAAGCCCCCATTCTTTAAACATCCCTTTGACTGTACAGTTACTAATTACAGCAGAGTAATCACAATATGTGTGCAACTAGTGAACGTAGTCTGCTTTGTGGTGCTACATCCTCTATATTTTATTTCTCCACTCCCTAGTTAATGAAATTCAGAGAACCTCAACATCTCCAGGTAGCTGTGTGAATGAGCAAAATTTAGTTTAAAAATTTGTTTTAGCAGAAGCTGTTCACACAGCTGATATGTAACAGATGCAGCAATGGAGGTGTTACAAACCAGAAAATAGTTATCTAAGGTGATGATCCCATTAACTTCAGTATCCAAATCCCTCACAATACTTAGTGTGTTTATTTTCAACACTCTCTTATAATATGGAGATGTTATTTTATTCCTATTTGACTTGGTGGAAACAAAGAATTTGCTGCAGAGATTGCTGAAGGAGGACTGCAATATTTTCACCTCAGTAAATATTATTCTGCCTAACTGCCGAGTGCCCAGCTCCTCGCATCCAGCCCCGCTCACCGGAGTGTGGGAGCAGCCGTGGTGGGTCTTGCAGCTGCTTTTTATTTTTGGGTCTGTATTTTCCCCTTTGATTTGATATAGCTCAGCCTTGTACTGATACAGTTGGACAGAAACCCACTAAATACTTCCCAATGATTTTGTTTATTCCTCAGTCCTGAAGGAATTGTGTAATTGATGTGAGATAAGTCCTTCTGGAAGGATTCTTTCAGTTCTGTGTGTCTGGGTGGTTATTTCTGCCATGCCCTTGCAGGTGCAGGGCCTGAGCTGCCCATGGGAGCAGTGGGCCGTGCTGGGCTGTGCTGGGGTAGCCCTGGCTCAAGCCCTGCCTGCTGCTGGCCCCGCTGGGATACTGGCCAGGCCCACTGGCAGGGGCAGCCCCACAGCCCAGGGGACAGTGCTGCTCCTCTCTCACAGCTCTCTAACATGAGCCCTTTGCTGGGATGTCAGACCTTAAGCACATGCCAGAATGTCACTATGGCGATAAAAATGTTATCCCTTTCTATCGTAAGAAAAGGTGTTTTCAGAATTCAAATTAACAAATAATTAAATGTATTTTCAGTGTTAATACAAGCATTTATTATGATACAATTTTAAAGAGTCTTATAACCATTAACTGATTAACTTTGACAATATTCCAGTGGGGAAGGAAGTGAAAGCAGTCATCTCTATTTTCGGGCAATACTTGCAGGATTATGTGATACCTTCAATGTCTAACATGGATTACCACTAATAAAGAGACAATGAAGCATGTTATATGTGCAGCTCCTGAAAGCAGTGTGGGTGCTCATTGGTAAGGGCAGCTGAGCTCAGGTTTTCATATTAATGGAAGATAAAGGGAAATACATAAAAACCAAGAATCTCACTCACTTTACATGCTACATGTTTCCAAAAAATACCATAGAGCCTCTTGCCCTGGTAAGGTTAAGGAGCAGCTGGACACTTAGTGTAACGTTTGTCATATTTGGGACTACTGAATATAAAAATATGGGTATTTCAATGAACATAAATGTGAAATTATGCAGCAGTAGGTGTATCTACAACTGGCCAAGTGGTTTGTCTGTTCTGTTTTAATTATGCTGTGGCTACATGAGCACACATAGCGACAGTGGCCAGCTCCAAACTCCATTTCACAGCTGTTATCCTTTATACAATTGCCAGAAGGTATTTTAAAGAAATCAACCACGAAATTATTTTGTAGAACAAATAGAAATGATCTCTCACTGAAAGGTAAAAAATCCTATAAAAGTTCCAATTGCTGTTTTTGCCATTCCTGAGCAGTTGGCACTTGAGCCTTTGTGGCTTAAATGACCAGAACAAAGTGATTGGCTTCACTCACAGCCCCTGCACAGGAGGGACTCTGAGCAGTCCCACAAGAGGATACTGCTTGGGAACGTGTCAGGCAAAAATATCACTTCGGGTTTGCCCCTTTTTGACCACATTGCAGGTCTGTAGCAACGTTCACTGCTATACTGGACTCTTACAAAATCATGAGAATATTTTTACCTGTGCTGGTTTAGGAGAACTTTTCTTTTTGTATATGAAACTGATAAATAGCCTTTAAATGAAGTGTTTTAACAAAGCAAATGCCAACATAAACTCGTTTAAAATACTGAGCTTTCAGAAAAAAGGACCTGTAGAGGTGTGATTATGCATGGCCCTTGAATTTGTGCCTGAGGATTATTTCCTTGTGACATTCCCTGGAGAGAGTGTGAGAGACAGGGTGTGCACATTAAAGACCTTTGGCTGAGGGAGAAATCTTTCCAGAGGAGGAAGAGTGCTCAATAGCGGGAATTTGCAGCTGGAGCATCCCTAGATGAGAAGAAAGGCGGAGAGAGGTGAGGCAGCCGAGGCAGGTCCGTCAGCTGTGACTGCAGCGGGAGCACCCTCAGCTCTGCCCGCGCTCCTGCGGCGCTGCCTCCTTCCCTCCCTTCCTCCCGGCACTCGGCTCCGAGCCCATCCCGCGGCAGGGCCACGCAGCTTCAGAGCCAGGAGCAGAATCTCTGCACGGGCTGCTGTGTCCTCAGGAGTCCCACACATTCAGTTTCCCTGTCCTTCACTCAGATAATCAAAGAATGCAAGAAGTAGAAACCTTGGGAAAAAATTCTACGTGGATGCTATTCCTACTGGAATCATGGTTTTTGATGCAATGTGGGTCTTTAATACCTTTCCAGCCCCTTTTCCCAACACTATTCCAGTACTGAAAACATTTTATAAAGGAAACAGGCATAGATGAAGGGAGCTGAAGCATCTGAGAAAAAATAAGAGACGAGCAAGAAAGAGGGACAGTCCTTTCAGAAGAGGGGAGCACCGCAGGCACTGGGATGTGAGGGAACTGCTGGGTGAGCAGGAGCCCGTGGGAAGGCAGGATGGCCTGGGCTGTGCCAGCAGCACTTTGGTGGGAGATGGACATGAGACACAAGGGGGGGAAACTCCTGATTTTGTGTTCATCAGGTGCGTGGTCTTTGTCTCACCCAGACAAATGCTGCAGGGATCGAGGGCTGTTGAGGATTCTGCACGCTGCCAAATTTCTCAGCATCCTTTCACATACCCTGTGCAGACAGACTGCCATCCTCTGTCCTTAGTCTGCTCCTGGCCTGGGCAGACTGTTCCCAGCGACTGAAGGAGAGGGAAGAAGGAATATTTTGCAGGCAGAGACCATTTCTTATGGCTAGGACTACTTTTCTAATATGTTACCAGTAAAAACATCTTTCCCAATTCCAGCACTGATGAATTTCTGAATATGCTTTTGCTTTTCTGAACACTGCAGGTCTTTAAATGCTACCCTGTTATATTAAATTATTTCAGGTTTGGTTTCAAAATGCTCGAGCCAAATTCAGACGGAACCTCTTACGTCAAGAAAACACAGGGGTGGATAAGACTTCAGACTCAGCACTCCAAGCAGGGACCCCCTCAGGTCCTGCCTCAGAAATATCCAATGCCTCCATGAGTCCATCCAGCACTCCCACTACTTTAACGGACTTGACTAATCCTACTATGCCAACTGTGACGTCGGTCTTGACATCAGTGCCCGGAAGTCTTGAGGTTCACGAATCTCGAAGTCCTTCACAGACAACTCTCACAAATCTTTTCTGATGACTCTTTCTTAATAATTTCTTTAAAAAAGAAATTATTCTTAGCTGAAATTCCAAGTGTATTTTAATAGAGGCTTTGAGCAACTGACTAACCACAATTAGGATCTCTCCTAAAAAACAGAAGGAAATGTAGTGTTCTGGTATTACGGAGTATGGACCGAAGAATAACTTGGAAGATCTATTGCAACACAACATTTGTGTAACTGTACAGTTTTGTGGACTGAGCAAGGGAAACAGCAATTAATTTAAGTTGGCTAAAGCTTCTGTATTTTCAAAGACTGCCATGTGCCTTATATACTGTTTTATCTACATTCTTTGGATTCCATGTCCACTTCTCTCTTTTTCTCTCTGTATATTTATGACCAGGGCAAAAATGTTAAAGAATTTGTTACTTTGAATAGTCCTAAGCCTTTCATTGGTTGCTTTGTTGTTTTAGAATTTTAAGGTCGAAGTCTGTTCGAATACCAGAATTTGTAAAATCTAACCAGTAATAAAACCACTTATGGAAACTGCTTGGTAATGGCTGCAGTTACGTTTAACATTAGTGTCACAATCGAGGTAGGCTGACTGGATTGACAAGGGTTAGAAAACTGCACTTCAAACACAGTGTCTGCCTAGGAAAAACCCTAAATATGATGTACACATTCCTCTGGTTCCCAAAGTATATATGGGTGAGAAATCCAGGTTGTACAACAGTCTAGGTATCTTCATTGTAGAGAAATAATGTTAGTTGCAGGTAGAAGTTATCAGATAATGTTAAAACTCAAACAGAATAACTATATTTAATTTTGCCACGTGAAGGAAACCTGACTTTGGCCAGCATGTATGAATCTTGCATTTGTGCAAGATGTGGCTTGTCCCATGTCCTGGAGGAGGCCAGTGGGGGTCCCACAGCTCTGTGACCACAGCTGGTCCATCACGGAGGTGGACACTGGGAAAGGTTTGCCCTAGGAAAAAGGCAGAAGTATTTCAGGTTATTTTACAACACTGGTGGGCAAAGTTGAGGCAAAATTATTATTATAAAGTCACAGCCTTACATTTTTTGTAATGCTTTGAAGGAATAAAAAGCCAAGGAACAATATATTATTGACACTGAAAGTGGTTATTCCTTTAATCATTATGGACCTTTCAATACAATTGAATTCCTTCTCCCCAAAAATCTCTGCAGAATATAACCCATATTTTGAGGTTTTTTCCTATTGTTTTAAAGTTGCTTTTCTGTAATAAAAGAAATACCTCAGCAAAGTTTAAATATGTATAAGAACGAGTCTACACTATGCTGTTTGCCCAGTAGGTTTAGAGGTTTGGAGTGGTACGTAAGATGCAGATGGTTGTTCCTTTTCAAACCTGTTCCAATCAGTTCTTTCAGTCAGATGTTGGGTTGTACTGGCCAGCTCTCTAAAACTAATCCCTCATTCCCATCAGAATTACTAAAATCAGAATTACTAAAAGATTATTCCAAATAAACAGCAAGATAGATGCCAGGGTTTGTGTTCTTTGCCCTTCTCAGAGTATTGAAGATGCTTTTGTAGGCTGGACTCTTTCCTAACAATGTTTTGGTTTCTAAAATGCTACATTTATTCAGCTTTCTGAGCTGCAAATTTGCTATTCTTGTGCAAGCCAAATTCGTATTGAGATCAGGGAGATTTTTCAGAGCATGAGGACTATGGGATAGAAAAGCTGACATAATTAGGTCATTTATTAACCTTTTTTACACTTCAGCTTAAAAAACCCCACAGATGAGCTATGGGTAAAGCAAGACAGTCCTCAAAGATGGGAACTAGCTGAGATCTGTGAGAGGGATTGAGGTCTGGTCACCAAACCCAGGGGTGGCAGAGTCCGTTCACTTTATGCACAGTGATGAGACATTAAAAAACATAATTTATGTTGAATTTATAAATGTTACAGGTTTATCCAGGACATTTTTCCTCGGAATCCAAATGTCTAGTAAGGATGTTGTGCTGGCTGGTGGACTGTAACAGATACATATCTGCCTTTCAAAGCTGTTCCGACACGGCGATTCTGCTGTTTGTAACGTTTTGTTCATTGTCAATCACCTTGGAGATTTTATTTTTTTTTTTACATGCTTAGCTGGATCTTTTCTTGATTTAAAAGGCAATTTTGGTCTGCTGTTAAATGGTTACAGCTCATAATTAAAACCCTGTGTATTAACCTGAAAACAGTTTAAACATTCTGAATCCTGAAATCTGAAGTGTTACGGCAAATGTAGCAGAGAACAATTCCAATGGTTCTTTAAAACTGTACTGCTGTTATTTGTGATCTCGTATCTTAACTACCTGAATCCACGTGGATGGAAATACCTTTCAAATCAATTCTCAATATTGCCTTTTCAAACACCTGACCTTCCTTGAAGGGGAATACTCTCATGTTAGTCTCATCTGAAACCTATACGAGACAATTAGAGAAATTGTCTGGTTTAATCAAATCAGGGATTTTGCATATAAATAAGAGACAATATTCTATGTAGGGTCTTTATGTAGGTGCATTAGGATTCACTCTGGCTCCGATGACCTATGTTGTCCCCATGATTGTTTCAATCCTGTGGTATTGTTTGGTTGTTTAGAGCTTGTTGGTTTTGAATGCTGTACATTTTTTTACTACTGCAATCCTAATGTTTCTTCACATTCTTGTACAGTTCCACATTTGATGTATTAGTCTGAAATTCTGTTAAAAACATGAACAAAAATGGAAATGATATTTCTTTGGAAGTGTATTTTTACTGTATATCTAATTTGAACTAGTTGAACATACTTCTTTACATTTTGCATGATAGGTGTGTAATTCATTTTTTAAATATGAAAGAGACTTAATAGTAACTTAGAACAAGAATATAATGAAACTCTACAAATATGGAAATACATACAATGATTTGCTACTTTTTGACTCAAGAAGCTTTTTGAAATACATTTTACCTAGTTTATTTAAGATAATGCAGATATTTTGTCTTTGAGTTCATACATAATACAGAATATAAGAGGGGCTTACATACTAGAAAAACTTTCAAGTCACCTTGGTACTCACCAGCAGACCGGATTATTCCTGTGAAGCAGAGAAAGGACATTTGACTGTAAGAATGCTGAATATATTTTGATCTACAGCAGAGAGGGATGGGATTGCTGCAAGTGACATGTAATCACAACTTAAAATTTATTGACTCTATTAATGGCTACATTTCATAAAACTTATTTTTTATTCAAATTATCTAAGTTTGGGAAGAGAAGACCAAAGATCATTATACTAATGAAGAAGCTGAATGCGTGCCCCGGAAGCAAAAGTCAATTTATCAAATATACTATGAATGCAGAAGGTGCCTCCAAGATATTTTGGTTTTCAAACTACCTCTTCCTCCTGGCTGTTTAAAAACCCCACATAATTAGGCTGCTCTCCTGTAACTGTTTGCTATTTTTTGTCTGTTGGAAGGAAGCTTAGGCACCTGTAAGAACCATCTTCATCTAAAAGAAAAGGAGAAAAAGACACAAATCAAAATAAGAATCAGGCTTCGTACTTTGGTGTGATGATGGCAAAGAAGTCCAGGTGACTGAAAGAAGTCAGTGGAATGGGCTGTGCCTTCCTGGGGTCCCTCTCACCCATTTTTTCCCAGGCTGCAGGTGAAACCCTGCCGCACGCAGAGGCAGCGCACACCAAATCCCTACCAGCCCAGCCTAAAAATTATTTCCACTGAAGCAGCAAATACTGACAGGCCCAATAGACAGAAATTTATATTACTGCCATTTCTGCTGCAATTGTACTCTCCCCCCAGCCTTTCATACTCATTAAACCCCATTCCGCCCAGGAAAACCAGAGCTGAGCTGTATCAGGGCCATGAGTGGCATTTATCAATTTGACAATTCCTTTTCTCAAAAACAGGGTAAAAAGATACACTGGGCATTTAATGGATTTCTGCTCACATTAGTATGATGTTAGCAGCTCTTTCTGGCCTAATAACTGGATTTTTGTGGCAACTGAGGCCAGTAAATATTTTGGGGGTTTTAATTTGAGCAAAACATAGTACTTAAAATATGCAACCTGCTGTCAGTAAATTCAGACTTTGCAGTATCATTTATTGTAGTAATGCATAACACTGTGCAAATTATTATTTCTAGAGAAAACCACTTCTGTGCAAGTTCTTCTTTGCCCTGTAAAAGGCATGGCTCTGCCTATATATTTACACAGCTTGTTTACATGCCACTGTATCTATTTATTATATTGTAAAATCCGGCACCTAATAGGAAGTTACATTTTTGCCATAACATCTAGAAAAAAAGAATTAATTAACCTTTTTGTTAAGGAATGAAATCTCTTCTTTCCCCTGCATAGTTTAGCCCAGTAGCTACAGCGGGAAGGCGGGGGCGGGGGGGGGGGAAGTAGCAGCCAAAACGAGAGGGACTCAAATATTTGGAAAGAGTGACCTCACTCTGTGGGGACCTGTTTGAATTGATAAATCTCAACCATGCCTCTCTCCAGTGCATCCAGATCCTGGGGTGATTAGGGCTGGGAAGACACAGTGGATCTACAGCACTGCAAACACTGAAATAACCACTTGCAGAACACGACTTGTATTTTTTTTGCAGTGACACAAAACTACCGAGGCCGTTACCCATCCACGGCACAGTAATTACTGGGAATATAATGCTCCTTGGTTACTGCTCAAAACCAAGGAGGAGATCCTCAGGCTTTGGTAATTCAGTGTTCCTAGAAAACGGTATCGATTTTCCGTGGGGATATTGGTCCACCACAGAGTATCAGTGATGAGGAGCTCTAATCCATGGACTATTTGTGTTGGCTGAAGGCTGTAGCAGACAGCCAGGGATGAATCCTTCCCTACACAGAGCTAACCCCCAAATTCTCCCAGTGGCTCTCCATGTACAGATCTTACTGGCTATCCCTGATGACTGAAGGAAGGAACGAGTCCAAGAGACATTTTCATGTTCTTGTCAGAGTGCACAGGTTCCAACTATGCTTTTCTGATTTCAACCTCCAGCCTACACAAACTGCATTTTCACCAACTTTTTCTTTTGCCTTCCCACATCATTTCCTCGTGTTTCATCAGTCATTTTTGCTGTCCTTCCTCTGGAAATGAAGACTAACAAAAGAGATACTCTGTAATATGACTTTGCAGGCTGTGATTGAGCAAGAAACTGATGCCAAGTCTTATGCAAGTGTGGACAAAGATTCTAGGAATGTGGGAAGAGCAATTTCTGAGAGGCCGGTCTGTCACCCACAGACAGATAAGAGGGTAAAGAGACACCATTGCTTGGACCAAGTCTCCCAAGACATCTCATCTCTTGAACCCAGACCTTCTGAGAATTTGTTAATGGTCCCATGAAACATTTTGAGGCAGAAGAACACTTTATTTATCATTGCTTTTGTGATTATCCCAGACAGGCAGTTTCAGCTCTTTCCCACTGTACATCCCAGAACGCTTTCTGCCAGAGCACAGGCTGTGTCTGGTGGATTTAACCCTGCTGACCATGGGCTCGCCTTTGTTAGTTCACATGCACAGCTCCCTTAGAAGTAGCTCAAAAGCCTTTGTATCCACTTTTGTTCCTTGATCTGACTGTTTCTGAGAAGCCGGCAGACAAGCGTGAGCTGCCTGTGGGCTGGGGACAGGAGAGGTTTCATGGCCAGGAGCTTGCACTGCTCTTTAAAGGGAGGCTCTTCCCCCCAGTGCTGGCTTGCAGTGTTCACTTCCATCTGGCCAGGGCTTGTTAGGAGAGTCCTCAGAATGGTCCCTGCCAGCTGTTGATGCATTTTGGAGTTGATGTTATGCTAAAAAAATCAGTCATGGGTGTTCCTGCCACCTCGTTCAGCCAAATCTAGTTAATTCAGAGCCAGACTTCCTCCATTTCATCCCCATTGGTGCTGAGTGACAGCAGAAGCTACAGCACAGCCAGTGCTCATGCTACAGGAATAAGCCCAGCCACCCACACCACACCACACTCTGAGAGGCTTTTTGACATAACGAGGGCCATTTGTGGCCTCCATTTCTCCGTATGTCTTTTCCAGTTCTGCCCCTATTGTACGTATGGAATTCAGGAATCCATGCTGGATTAATCTAAAAGCTGTACAATGCTCTTTTCTGTAATTCTTTACTCTTCATCTCCCTGAGTGCAGACAGTTCCCACTCATGTTTTGTGTCCATATCTCTTTTTCTATCACTCTGTTTTGTCCCAGGGATTATAGATTGTGCACACCAGCACCCACTGGGGCTGACAGGATTCTCCACAGTCCCTTCTGGCTATTCCAGCACAAAAGAGGAGTCTCAGAAAAGACATTGCCAGCTATTCATAGACTACTTTCTCCTCAAAAAGCAGCTCCAGCTCCCAGGGATCAGTGTTGGGAGCACAAGGTGTGTTGCAGCCACTTACACACAGGTACCATCATTATCAGCTGCCTTAGAACAGACCAAAAGCTGGGCTGCTTTTAAAGATCTGCATAAAAATATAATCCATTTTAATTCCAGAATTATAATGGAGCTGATGCCAGGCATTAGAGGGAAGAATGTGTTTCTGGCAGAACTCCAGGTATTTCTGTTTTTTCTTTTCCTGCCTGTTGGCTGGAGCAGAGGCTGGGGCAGGACTCTGCCTCCTGCTTCCACCGCAGACGCTCTGTGGCCAGCACGGGGAGGCTGGCCAGAGGTTACCTACTGGTATTTTGAGAAAGTGCTTTGAAGTCCTTGAGTGAACAGTGCCAAACTGGAGCAAAAGGCAAAGTGGAAGTCATTACACTTCCCGTGGGAGGCCATGAGAAAATGGCACTGCAGCAGATGAGTGTGACTATACGTGTGCACCTCCAGTCTCACCTCTGAGTCCTGATTGCTGCTGACCCGGCTGTGCTGACGACAGGAGGGCCTGGGTTACGTTACTTTGGAGAACAGAAACCAGAAACTATTGCACGTTCCTTTAGGGATTTGCAAGATGTGTGAGGAGGCACAAATCAGTCCCACACAACAGACTCAGAGGAATTTAGAGTGGAAGGTACTGAAGGGAATCTCTGTTTTGCAGGAGGGAGGCACTAGATCATAAACATGGTACCTGGAGATGAGAAAGCAGGGACCTGTGATGCAGGGCTGTGGGAAACTGAACACAGTCAGCACAGGTAAGGCTGAGAGCATAAGCAGTCTGTCCTTTTCCTTCCCTGAGAGGTAAAGTCCAAGGAACTTCACAACTGAAAGAAGGCAAAGACCCATTTCTGTATAAAACCCACTGAGAAGGTTTTGGGAAGAACAGTGGGCCTGGAGGTCAGGAGTGCAGCATTCCCGAGATAAGGAGAAGCCACTGTGTTAGAGGTGATGCCACCTCTGGCCTCCAGGAAGGCTTTGTGTTTGAGGAATGATTTCAGACTCCTGCTTCACAGGTCAGGGAGAAAACTGGCTCTAGTGTGTGTAACATCCCACCCTCCCCCTGTCTCGGCGTGGCTGCCCTGGCTGCTCTGCTACGGGAAGAGGTGCAGCAGTGTCAGAGGGCTGTGTGCTCTCTTTCACACTGCCAAGTGCTCTGTCAGAAATCTGAAGGAGACAAACCAGGCTATTGCACATGCTGCCTTTGTACCCCAAACTGCTCTTTGCTGCTGTAAGCTGGCTCTCTTCATTAAATGTATTTACTTAGCAGCAGATCTGTTGTTACATATGAATAATTGACGAGGAAAATGTCACTTATGCACTGGTGCCGCACGATTCTGGCTGCTGAGTTTCCAGCACTACAAAACCTGGAACAGGAAACTCAATTTCTCCTTTTACAGAGTTTAATTTTGGGTATGTTTCTTATCTTGGTGCGATACCGAACTATTGAAAGTGACAAAACCAGATGTCATAAAATGCAGGGAAAATGCAGCTGGACTGAACCTCAAGTATTAACAAAGCCAATTCCCTTGACAGACACTAATCTTATACCTTCAAACCCAGGAAAGATTCAGTTAAACTCACAATCATTTTATAGTCTCTGTAGAACCATAGCAGCTTAGGGATCCTTTGTTTTTCCTCCATAAAGGGGAAAGTTATAGTGGAAGTGCCCTTCTTAAGTTGGGTGGTTTTAAATACTAATGTTTATTGCTCTGCCGTTCCCCTTTATGTGTGCACAGAGAACAAGAACACACCTCACTGCTCAGGCCCATTTTTAGAAACAATAAAAGAGCCCTCTGTTAATAACTGGTTACTCCTTTGCCATTTGCATGGCTGATCACTGTTAATGATCCAGCTAACAGATTCATTAGGGAGGCTGCAAGGCTTGGGTTCTGCAGGATGGGATCGGCGCTGCCCGGGAGCGCAGCGCGTGCATGCAGAGCTGCCACCTCTCTGGGAAAGCTCCTGTGCTGGGACACCCACAAATCACACCCTGTCTGGCTCCTGTGTGCCAAACCTGTCTGTCCCCACCATTCCATTAAGTTCCAAAAATGGGCTGATGAGGCCCAGCTGCAGCAACTCCTTTGGATTAACACTAAATCTCCAGATCCTCCTGCTACTGAACGTAGTCTTTCCCAGAGCTCCCACTTTGGGCTTACAGTCCTCTACACAGAGGCACAGCACCAGGAAGCAAGCTGGTGCTGAGACTTCCTAACAGTTTCTAGGAACGTTTGGATATAGGAATAACAAAAAGTGAGTACTTAAATAACATCTGCTTTATTCTCTGCACTGCTTTTGGACACAGATTAAGACTAAAAGCAGTAGTCTGCAGCACATAATTGTGGGGATTTATCAGGTGACCCCCTGATCAGCTCTGTGGAGTAGCCAGGCTGCAATACCTGCAACACCCCTGGCCCACAGCCCCCAGCCCCAGGCATGATGGGACCCCCAGACAGGCAGGTGGAGCTGGCTGGGGACCCCCCGCGTCATCTCGCAACTGCTCAGTTGTACAAAATATCTCCTTAAAAAGGCAGCTTTGCCTGTGCTTTCCACAAGACCATCTCTGCTGTTTTAAGGGGGCATGAATGAAAAAAGTGTTTATGTGTTCTTGGCATGGCATCTGGATTGTCAAAACATTGCATTAAGTCCACCCAGAGTAAAGGTCTGAACTACAACATAAAAGGATTAGTAACAGATCAGTTGTGTTGTTGCAGAGCTCAGCCATACATCCGTGGGTAGGAAACACAATACTTTTCTTGCAAGCTGAGCACTGTGCATCTCACAGGACATTAATGCAAAAGTGGGAGAAATCCAGTCTTAATCTTCTGGAGAGTGAAACACTGATACAACATGTCATGCCCTGTCATCACCTGTTGCTAAGGGTTGAGATATTCCCAGTGTCGGAAGGAGACTGTGAATGAGGAGTGCATTTTGATGAGTGCCAAGGAGGGGAGATTCTCAGAAACTGTTGGAAATTCTGCTGTTTTATAGCGTATAAAATATACCTGACCTGAGGCAGCAGATCAGCAGGGGCAGCCTGAGGTACACGCACTGAAAACATCTCCTTTTGAGCTACTGACACATTTAGCAGCTGCCAGTCAAGGAGGAGAGCTGATCCTCTCTTAAGCAGACCTCCTCACAACCTATTGTTGCAAAGGCCTGAAACGTAGCTCCTTCTCCAGCGTTCCCTTGGCCCAGATCGAGCATCTCTTCCAGCTTCACTTTCTCCTTACATTCCTCTTTTCATCTTTTGTGTGCCGCTGTCTCGCTTCCACCTGCCGCCTCCCCAGTGCCACCTGCTTGTCTCTGTGCCTTGGGCTCCTCTGTTCCTGTCCCTTGTCCCTGCTCCCCGAGGAAGGCAGCACCGGGGGTGCATTGTCCCAGGTTGCTCCCCCAGGGCTTTACTTACTCGTCTCGTTATTGCAACTGCGGCCTCGCCTTGCGTCACCAGGCACCGGCAGCGCTCCACCGGCACAGACAAAGCCGGGAGCGGGGGCAGCCTGCGAGGGAAGGAGCCCCAGCAGGCAGGGTGCCAGCGCAGCAGCGGCGGCACAAACACACACACGAGCCCGGCAGGACACAGCGAGCTCCAGGGACAAGCAGGGCCAGAGAGTCGGAGCCTGGGAGCTACGGCAGCTCTCTTACACCTACACAGGGGAACATATGGCAAAGCCAAAGAGTCACAACGTCTTTTTTCATAGCCAAACATCCATCTTGCTATTAAATTCTACTGGCAGATCGTTGTCAGCTGTACGAGTGGGGCTGTGTTTGGTCGAGTGTCCTTGGATTGTCAAGGCTTCAGTGCTGTGTGTGCTCCTGCCCAGGTGGTCCCCACTGTGAGACACACAGAGCTGCTGGCACCACCACCGTGCAGATCAGTAGGATTTACAGAAGCAGGACTTCCATTACTGTTGTTAGTAATAGTAGCAACCTAATACACTGTTTTCTGTGCTGTCTGGGAAACAGGGATTCCATTCCTAGGATTTTATACCAGGGACTGGGATTTACAGTTCTCAATTGCATCAGATTGCAGTTCAAACTATAATCACAGAATCCCAGAATGGTTTGGGTTGGAAGGGACCTTCCAGTCCATAGTTACAATCTTCTGCTGTGGGTAGGGACACCTCACCAGTGAACCCCAGTCAAGGCAGGGGTCAGCTGGGTGTGCTGGGCTGGCACGGGGCCTCTTCAGCTAAAATCACACCTGACTCCAAGCCCACAAGAGTGCTCAGTGCACAGCCTCCAGGGAGCTGTGGGATAGCCCAGCCTCACTGGTATGGCTCCTGATCACCATTCCTTTTTCCCCAGGGAGTATTGAGTATGGGATGCAGCCCCTCTCTGCTCTGCAAGAACCTCCTGGGGGTGAAAATGCTGCCATTCCTCTGAAAAGTCAGGCTGGGATTGCCTCCCTCCAAACCACAGTGGCTTCTGCAGCCTCATTGCACAAGGAAAAACATGAAGGGAGGTTCTGAGTGTCTCACTGCAATGGGGAGGCTCCTGGGAGGCTGTGCCTGCTCTGGTGTCACACCAACATAGGGTGGCACCTCCGTGTGCTCAGCCAGGCCTCACCAAGCTTCTGCAAAACTCCTGCAGACTTTAACCCCCTGCAACACTGAGCCGTGTAAAGATGCAGGAGACTCCCGGGCCTCGTGGTAGTGAAATGAGCAAACAGGACGGGCTCAGGTGCCTTTTCACCAACAGTGACCAGCTCAGGGACCTTCCCCTGGTCAGTGCCAGCAGCAGCTCAGCAATTGGAGGGCAGGCCAAAGGGCTGCCAGCACAGCTGGGGAAGCAGTTGGTGCCCTTATCTGTTAGAAACCACGGTTAAATTAGACTGCAGTGCCCCACGCTGTCCAGCTCCCCCTGGCAAACAGGATAGCACCTCTCTGTTTGAAATACTGACAAGTGGACTTGACAATGTTGGCTGTAGCATGAAGCATAGGTCTGAGGAATCCCTGACCTGGAGGAAGGCCAGAGGCTCCCCCTTGCCCACAGCCTGCTTGCTCCTGCACAGAGAGTGTAAAACCTGTACAGAAGCAGTACAGCCCCGTGTTTGTGGGCACTGAGCAGAGTGCAGCAGAAGAACTGAAAGGCTCTGAGAAGTGGGGGCTCAGCGAGCCTCATTTAATTACGAGAGTGGTGCTGGCTCAGCTCAGCCCCACCCACATGCCATTTCACGCCTGATTTCTTCTCTGATTTCTTTGGGGAAAGAGAGGGAATTCGAGTGCATGTAATTTGGGTTAACAAGACGCATTATATGCAGCCTCATTCTTGTAAAAACTTTCACAGGGAAATCACCGAACCCATGGAGAGAAAAAATTCTCTCCTTATTGTAATTTTTCCAAGGCTAATCAAACTCTCACCATTATCCTATTGATCACAGGGAAGGTTTGATTTTCTACCGGTTGCCTAGTTAAGGTACAGTAGCTGTTGCTTGGCTTACTCCATGCTGTGAGTACAACAGAGATCAACCCTCCATTTCTATGCTCCTTTTTGTCCCTTTCCTAGATCCCTTTTCCTTCAAAGCTCACCTGTCTTTTGCTTTTGTGGTGCTCTACCTGCATTTCGCCTTCTCCTATGTCTGCGGAGAAACAAAAGGTGAAAAGCTGGGTTTGTACAATTAAAATTGTCAGAGTAAGAATAGGGAAAAGCAAAGATCCTGAACAGGTTTGAAAACAGGAGGCAAAGAAAAAGTTAGAGATGAATGTGGCATCTCCCAACAATATGGACAAAAAGATTCCACGTCCAGTCGCTGTGGGTGTGAGGAGCAAAAACTCCCTCCAGCTTGGAGCAGTAATGATCAGGTGTGAGCCCTTGGTGGTGGTGAGTGGCCAGAACTGGCACTGAATGCACAAGGTCTGATCCTGCCATTCTTGCCCTGTGCTTTGTAGCTGCCGAAGCCGGTGTTCCTGCGGGAGGGAAGGCGGCCGGCTCCGTTTCAAGGTGCGGCCCCGTCACTCTGGGAACAGCTGCTGTGTGTCAGCGCAGCACGGAGCCCGGGCACGGCTACACAAGAGCAGCACGCTGGGGAAAGGTGCAGGCTTTGCTTTGCCTTCCCGTGTGAGGGTTTCTTTGGATGTGTTTTGTGTCCCTTCAAGTCACTTGGGAGTTTAGGAGAGCCAGAGAGAATAGCTTTTTCTGTCATTATTTGATAACCAATACAATTTCCTTTGACCCTCTCCCCTCTTCCCAAAAAAGAAAGACCAGCTCGGCATTGTGTTATTTTTCAAAGCCTTCACAAATTAAGACAGTAACATGGAAATCCTCGTTGGGTTTCAGTTTGTACTTCCTCCCATGCTGGGCTGAAATGGGGATTCTTTTGTGATGGCTGTGCTGCTTATTTTTTTAAAACCTCCTGAATTTGGCACACTGCCCTACTTTATTTTCTTTCCATTCTCTAGTGCTGCTCCCATTGGGAGGCTCATTCGCTTCTAATGCATGGTGTTATCTTTTGCAAGTTGAACTCTAAATCCCCGTGTTGTTTTTCCTTGCTTGTTATTCAGGTGCAGGGAATGTTAATGATGTCTCTTTGGCTGGCGGATGCTCTGGCTATGTGGCTTTAATTACTTTTATTAATGTGTTTTATAAAGTAAATTACAGATAAATGTAGATTTTAACTGTGGCTTAGAGGTGGCACATCTGTGAGGCTGTGCAGGGGGTGAGAGGCACAGTAACAACTTTCACAGCAAAAGGATGTTCCCAGGTGTGACCGGGAGAAGGTTTACTGAAGCAAAAGCTCCAAAACTACAAACTGGCACCTGCTGTGCAGAGGGACATGGAAGGGAGAGGGAAGGAGCAGGACAACCTGCCAGGCTGGGCTGGCAGTCCCGGGAGGGCAGCGTAGGCAGCAGCCCGGGGAGGGCTTGACAACTGCTGGGGATCTTTCCAAAGCCCTATGGGCTCTGGCTAGCGCTCGGTGCCGGGGCCAAAGAGCGTGAGGGGAGGAAAAGGGACCTGCCCGTGGCTCTACGGCCCCGGGATGTATCCCTGCCTGGGGCATGGGCTCAGGGGCAGCTGGGCTGGCAGCAAGCACAGACCTGAGCAGGGAGAAGGAGAAACCTGTATTGCCATGGAGAGAGGCTGGATCTGTCCAAGCACTCTGGACTGAACCAGGATTAGAGGATTTAGCAGAGGAAAATACATACTGGTGTCTATAGTTTGTCTAGTGTTTTATTGAACCAAGAGTCCCATGTGAGCCATGCAGTAAGCAAGCAGTAAAATCATCCAACGCCTTGAAAACTGTTCTGTCTCTGAACACTGCACCTCTTGGGCACTGGTTGTGTTCTTCATCCCAGGAATTCCTGTTACCTTGGACAACACACAGCCATTGCCAAAAATAAATAATTAAAACTGGGTGGTGTCTGAGTCGTAGATGTATTGAGAGGATGTAAGGCTGGAAAACAAGCTGATGGGTTTTACAAAGTGGCAAATCTGCAGGCTGTTCTCGCCTTCCTGAGCTCTTGCCCTTCATTTCTATGCAAGAGACATTCTCGGTTTGGGGGATTCTTACCAGGAGCTTGTGAGAGAAATGTTGAAAAGGGACTTTTCCAGGTTGCCTTTTCCGTCTTCCTGCTGCATTAGCTGCAGGTGGTGAAGCTGCTGTTTCGGCATTTCTTCTTCAAAAGCTGTATCACGTAATATCGCTGAGATCACAAGGAGATGAGGAGAAAAATGGCCCTATAGGATTTTTGTTAAAAAAGGATCCATCCATAAAAGATGAAAGGTTAAATTGCTTTTAGAAATACAGCAGCGTTTAAACAGGTGAGGATCCTCGGAAACGGAGTTTGGATTCAATAAAGTAGCCATGCAGAAGGGCAGGAGAAGGCCTTTCTTTGGAGGGAAATGTCACACTTTAGTGTTAATAAAGCGTCTAGTGGTATAATAATAATGATAGCAATCAGGAGCCTTTATTTTTCACCTGGCAGGGCTGGTTCATGCATGTTTTTTCAAAGCTACCTGCAATTCAGGAAAGAACAAAAAAAGAATCAGGCATGCATTGACTGAAAAATATCAGAGTGGAAGAGAAGAGAGCCAGAGCAGCCCAAGACTCCTGAATGTTACTGGGGAGATGAAGAGTGCTGCTCCCAGGTGGCAGGACATTTTCTTCCTCAGCTTTTTTGATGTTGCCTCCTCGCAGCTGTGTTGTAAAGACATCGCAGGAGATTTACAGTCCTAAAAGAACATACAATGAAAATGTCAAAAGGAAGAGGCAATTGCAAATAATAGTTTTGCTCTGGACTGGCCCCCTCTACACGCTCCTTAGTGGTGATGTAGCACAAAGGCAATGAGCACACAGCATTAGCTACTCTTGCATCTCTTGTATATTTGTCAGGTTTGATGTGTCAGAAGTTGGTGGAACAAAATTTGTTCCCCACCTGCGTAGATGTCACAGCTTTCTGTGGGAAGAGAGGAAGGGCAGGAAACACTGGTCTTTTAGGGGCAGACAGTGACACCGGAGAGGATAATATATAACACACCTTGAGGTCTAATTATTGATTATCTGTACACACAAAAATGTAAAAATATCACTTTTCTTGCTTGACCTCTTTTTTCCCATAAGCGGTTCCAGGGCATTGCTGGCTGTGCCTCTGTGGCACCTGCCTGATCTGTCCCACCAGCACGGGGCAGGGTAGGGTGGGCAGCACAGATGCTCCCAGCAGTGTGTGACATGTCTGGTGTGTGAGGAGCTGCCAGCCCTGCAGTGCTCACATGTGTGGAGCTGAGCCAGCCAGGCTGCTGCCTCCCAGAGAACTAATAGGCTGCAGGGACTTCTCTGCTCTGAACTCTCCTCTTGGCCTCATGCAGCAGCTGGCTGCGTTAGCTGGAGCATTAATATTTGTACATTAATATTAACGTCAGATCACATACTCCAACCCCAGGAGCCAAGGCTCTTGAACAGTGCTTGCATGATGCAGCCACAAGCACTCACTCCAGTGTTTTCTTTAAGAGACTCCTCAACCACAGATTTGCTGCTTATGCTGGCCCAGAGTGTGTGTTGATGGGGAAGGTGCCAGCTCTTGTCAGTCACTAGTGTTGTCATGAATTAGCAGGGGCCACACAGGGTACAGCCATACGTGTCAGCCTTGTGAATGAGCTCTGGAGCAAGATGTGAGAATGTGAGATCCTGCTAAGACAAAGTAGCAGAGAGGAAAGGAGCTCCCCTGGCACAGGAGCTGCTGGGTCCTGCTCATCCAGCATGTCCAAAGCACGAGCAGCCTTCCCCCACTCCCCCATCCAGTTGCTGCACTGAGATCTGATGACAGCACTGCTCCTGCAGCTGCTGGGAACACGGGGGGCGTTTCTGGTGTCAGCACGGCTTTGTCCTTGGGGTTTGTGAAAAACAGTGGGTTTGTGTATATTGGGACAAATAAAACCAAATAACTCAGGTCAAAGAGTGTACCAGATGCTAGTAGTGAAACTGCCCCTGTTTGTTTGCATGATAGAGCTTCTGTCATCCAGAGCTGGAGGCTCTTGGGCATGTTTTGGCCTGGTGCCCCAGAACACATAGCCCTTGTTGGGTTTTACAGCCAGTTAAACTCTAGACATGTTTCTGTGACAAGATGACTCACCAGTCTCTTCCACCCCTCTGGCTCTACTTCTAACAACTTGCATGATTTTGTCATATGCCATTGGACAATTTCTGTTTTTTCTTAAAGTCCAACTGCTGGACTCAAGGCACTGTGTGAGGAATCATAGTTGAGACAGCAGGGAAAAAAATTGCAGCACTCATTCTTAGTTTTAAGTTGTTGGTATTTAATACTTTGAGTTACTCTTTCATGGGCTAGTGAATGCAAATGCATCAGTTTTGAAAGCACTTATTTCTAACAGTAAAAGAAATCTCACACAGTGGTAGAAGTTGGAAACATTAGGGGTAGTTTAATAAGACTAGAAACCCTCTGCAGTGTGTGCTGCTCATCTTCCAGCAGTTACACCTTTCAGGGCACATCCTGGCTGCTGCAGGTGTGGAGCAAATGTCCCACACTTCTTGCCGTGCATCCAGCACAGCCCCGAGCTGCCTGAGTGCTCTTGCTGTTGATTCAGCAGCAGCACACTTGGGAGAGCTCTGGACTTATCTCTTGCCAGGGTAGCATGTCTTTTTGACGAATTCTGATCCAGGATTTTCTTGGAAAAGAAAAATAACCCTGTGTCTCCCCAGATCTGTGTTGTGCTGCACATATAGTTATTTGTGTATATGGGTCACAAATTCCTTTGCTTCCCAGTGTCCCCTGGTAGGCACATGGTGAAGTATGTGGAATAAATTTACACCCCAAAATCAGAAGCCAGATTACTTTTTAGAAGAACATGAGACAATTTTCACTCTGAAACTTACATGGTGTGGAAATAAAAAGAAGTGAGTAAAAAGAGTTTATGGGTTTTGAGCAAACAATGGTGTTGGCTTGGAAATTTCACTGATGAGATATTTGCTACTGAACATCACAACCTTGTTCCACCAGAGCTCAAGACAGCAGAGCTTAGCTCATGCTGCAAGGCTCCTGGAGGCTTTTCCCTTCATCCTCCTTGGAGTGATGCTATGCTGTGCGCAACAGGTGGGCTGCTCTGAAATTTCTCAGGGTTCCATTCCAGCAGTGTTTAGGTTTGGCTGTAAAAATGTAGGTGCCCTGACACATCATGAAAAAACACATGAGAAAGGACAGTGCCACTCCTGGGTACAGCACTGGCAGCACAGTGACACTGTCATCTGTCACCTCCAACTGAAAGGGCAGAAAGAACCAGCAGAAATTCTGCACTTTCAGAGGTGCCTCCAGACTGAAGAATGTCTCAGGGATACAGAAGGAGGTATTTCTTATATACAGAGGTACTTATTAAACAACATGCTTTTGCGGATCGTTTGAAAACGAAGGTGGCACAGATCTGACAGAAGGACTGTTTTGACTCTCTGGCTCAGCTGTTTGCGCCACCCGGGCCGGGGCTGCAGGCGGGCCCTGGCAGGGGGAGGTGAGCCTCGGGTGTGGTTCTGTGAGCTGAGGTTCCCCGGGGCAGAGAGAGGCATCTCCCGGCACCGTGCTCGAGCAGCCCTGCTCCTCCTTCCAACCGCAGCCAGCACGGGGGGCTGGCCCAGACACCGGGGACACCTCTCCACTCTCCATGGCACGTCCAGCTGGGCCTTTACGAACCCAACCTCTCGCTGCCGTTAGAGCCACTGCTGAACCTCCGTTCTGCTTCCATCCGGAGCTCTGCTGCCTCGGCTCTTCCTCACTCTCACCAGCACTTTCTCTGGGAACTGGAGAGGCTGAGGCAAATAATAGATACAAATCATGACCAAAGAAGAAATGATTGTCATTGCAGAAACGTATTTATTAATGATCTTCACATAATTCTCTGGGAGTGATATCCTGCAAGACAGAATTGTGATAGATTTTCACCAAATGGGAATATTTCCCTCCAGAAATGTGTAGCATTAAAGGGAGTGAAGAAGCTGAATGTGTTTCCTCCAGTCAGGAAAATGACGGATCAGGGACAAGAGACAATACATTAGTAAACAATATAAAAAATGTGCATTTTGTCATTTTGTATTCCTGAGTTATTCTAAATCTGTGAATAAATCGAGAGCTTAAAGTCTCTGGAGCTGTTTTGAAGTCTCTTGCTTTCTATAAATATTGCATTTGCCTCAAGTAAGAATTTCTGACATGTATTAAAAAAAAAATACATTAGTAAAGCTTATAAAATAGATATTTGGAATGCTGTTATTGTTATTTTTTATTAAAAATACAGTTTAATGGAACAATTGAGTTCTACTTCAAAGTGTCAAAATTATTTTTCGTGCTTTTTTCCCCGTGTTCTTTGAACTTCGTGGTTGAAGCTCTTATTTTCTGCTTTCTGATTTTGTCCCTGTTTGAAGCAGTCATTCTCTAGCACAGACATTGCTCTCTGCTTCCCTTCCTGCTCCAGTGGGATCCTCGCACTGGGGTCTGGTGGCAGCTGCCTCTGATGAGCTGAGCTCGGAAGGTCAGGTCCAGTGTGGCCTGTGGACAGCTGGACAGCGTCACCTCTCTGGAGCAGACCTGAGGAACATCTTACAGCTGTTCCTGGGGTTCTCACGGGGAATTTCGGGGCAAATCAATGCCCAACACAAGCCCTGGTGGGGCCCTTGGTCAGCCTCACCAGAGGGGGTGAGGAGAGGTCTGTAACAAACTGACTGCAAGGGGAGAGTCCTGAGTGCGATGGTGCTGAGAAAACAGCTCCAGATTCTCCCCTTTGTGACACATGGTTTTCCTGCCCGCTGTTCCATGCAGCCTGCAGAGGAGCTGATGGTTATCATGTGTTTGCAACATTTAGTCCAGCTAAAGTCCAGAATGCTGTTTTTTTTGTGACACTGACCATGTACTGAGCCGACCTCCAGCTGAGGCCGCTGGCACCGTGTCTAATTGCACATCCCATATGGAGCTGGCATTAGCTAGCAATGCTGGATACTCTGGCACGGAGCGGTGAGGGGCAGTGTTAGTGTGACCTGCCATCACCTGCCCACCCTCTCTGGCAGGTGGCCGCATATTTCAGCAGTCAGAACATCTCTCAGCAAGCCCTGGAGCAGAGGCAGCTCTGGAAGAACAGTCCATGTTTTGGAGCTCTGCAGCCACTTTTTTCACGGTCACACATCCCCGAGTACCAGCTTACAGCACCTGGCTCTGCACTGGAACAGCCTCTGGCAAACCCTGGCCAAAGAGGGAACACATGCTGCAGCCTTAGCCTTACACGGATTTGCACACTCTGCATTCCACCTGCAGAATCAGTTGGTTAGGGGGAAAATACAGGAACCTTTTACGGGAAAAAAACCTTTGTAATTTCCCTGTCACCAGTACAGGGCTAACTTCACATGGCTCAGTTTTGAGAATTTTCAGGAGAAAACAGCTACAGCTTTAGTTCCAGAAATACATAGACTGATGCTGAAACCTGCAAGAAACTGACAAGAACAGAACACATGTAACTGACCAGAAAACAAAGTCAATGATCAAAACACAATGTAAATAAACAAAACACAACGCAAATGACCAGAACAGGGGAGTGGAGAGGCTGCAGCCAACACACCGCAGGTTTTATGTGTGTTGTCTGCACTATATGGCACCAGCCTGAACCATAGCAGTAATATCAAAGAGCTCCTCAACTTACTCATAATTAGCAGTGGGAATGCCCAGGCTTCGTTTTGTGCTCACAAAGGACCAGGGGCTGCGTCGAAGGGAACTGGAACTCTTTAATTAACTCCTTTCTGGAGCTTTCCTTTGTTGAAGTCTGCAGGCCTTGTGTTGCTCACTGATGGAGGGAGCCCTGTCCCCGCCTCGGGACTCGGTTCCGGGCGCCCCCGGGGCAGAGCGCGATGCGGGGCCGACACCGGCGGGCCCCGCTCTGCGCCCACAGCGCTCCGGTGACTCCCGCACCCCGCTGCCCCCCGCCGGCCGTGCCCGTGAGGCCAGCGGCTCCTCCACAGCCAGGGTTCCAGCCCTGCCCTGCGGAAGGTGCCGAAGGGCTCTGGAGCCGCAGCGGGTCCCGCCGTGAGGAGCCGGGGCTGGGCCGGCAGCTGTTCCCCACCACAGGCTGCCCACAGCGGCTGCAGCAGGGCCGGTACCTGTGGGCGCCATTCCTGAGGTGACGCCGGGCAGGTGAGGCCACCATGAACAACATCCCACAGAGTTCGGGGCCCTGAGGGGCTGCCGGAGGAAGCCGCGGCATTTCTCAGGTACAAGGGGCTTTGGGTGAAGTGGCCTCTGTAAAGGGAGTGATTTATCCCCAGAGGGAGGAAATCCCAGAACTCGCTGGAGCACAGTGACCCCTCGCGCGGCGGCAGTGGTGGGCACCTCCGTGAGGCGCCAGCCCTGCGCTGTGCCCTGAGGCGAACGCCCGTCCCACGGAGGGCAGGGCAGGGCAGGGCAGGCGGTACCGCGGGGACCCGGAGGAGCAGCAGGCGGCCTGCGATGGGCAGCATGTGAGGAAACAGCGCCCAGAAGCCGACACCAGGTAAGGCTGGAGGGGAAACAGGCTGGAGGGCTGTGTGGTTGGTGGCCCGGTGGCTCCCCGAGGCGGGCTCGGCCTTGCGCGGGGCAGGAGGAGGCCGTGAGGGCCTGGTTGGGGATGCACAGAAGCCTGGAACTCGGGTTGGCAGGGTCACGGTCCTTTATTAAGAGGGACGTAGGGTTTGGTGTGTGTCACACCTGAGCCCTGTGGAGATCGGCGGCTGCCAGGCAGGCAGGGGGCAGCCGGAGCAGGGCGGTGGGCAGAGAGGAGTCAGAATCAGTGCTGATTTAAAACAAAGGCTCGTGAAAGTCCTGTATCGGTGACTGCTCTGCGTTTTGGCCGTGTTTCGCGTGGAGGTGCTGGCGCTCCTCTTTTCCCTCCTGCCGCAAGGTGCGAGGGGCCGGCAGTGCCGGCAGGGGCCGGGTTCGGCTGCCCGAGGAGTGCGGGGGCTGCCCGGCCGCGCCAGGGCACCGGGTGGGGGACCAGGGATGCGCCTGCATACACCGGCTCCCAGGAAGAGCTGGGCAAGCAGCAGAACACCTCTGTGTCCAGGCGGAGACAGCACTCACACAAAAATTAAAACCTGCACGGAGGTTTTCTTTCTGTCTTTTAAATGCCAGAGTGGCCTGGTGTGGGGCAGTGCTGGAGCCAGGCCCAGCAGGGTCAGGGGTGTTGCGGTTGAGCAGGTTAAAGAAAAGACTGGTGACATGTGACTCCTCTGAAATCCGGAGAGCTGGACAGCCTGGCAGGAGACTCAGTAAACCTCATTTTGACCAGGGGACTCCAGCATGCTGGATGACGACTTATTTTCTGATGCTTTCACTCAACAAATCTGCACCAGAGCATCGGAAAGTGTGAGGTTTGGTGCAGAGATGTTCTCTTCGTGCAGTTATGTGGATTGCATCATTATATTTCACTTAGTTTTTATCCACTGCCCACTTGAGTTAGTGACAAAGGATTTCAAGGCTTGGCATGCAAATTAAAGCAAGAGCTGCTATTGTTTTTTCAGATACCTGTCAGCTCTTCTTACTCAACCTAACGCAGACTGAATTTGAAAGCAGAGGAGCCAGGGCTGTGGTATTCCTGGCAGAATGATAGCTGACAGGCTCCTCGCAGCTCCAGAATCAGAGTCATGTCTGACACAGAGGAACATGTGTTGGCAACCTTGCTTGAGCCACGTTTCCAGAGCTGTAAAGAAACTGGAGCATTTCCAGGGGATGACAGAAAAGCTGCTGTTTCAGGGGAGAGCCAGAGGCCATGTCATTGTCATTCTTCTCTGTTTGGCAATCTGCTCAGATTCCTTGGAACAGCACCTGAGAGCATTTATGGGACAGGAGAAGTAATAAAAGTTAAAGTGATGGCCCAGTGCTAGAAAGAAACTTTTTAAAGCAACTTTTATGGCTACAAAGGTGCTCCTGCCCTGCATGGGCTTTCTGCCATTCTTTTATGGGGCAGAGTAGTGCTGCTGGGGCACAATCTGTGTGATGAAAACCACAGTGTGCAAGGCAAGAGAACTTATTTATTTGTTCTTTGAGAATCTGGCGCTGGTGGGTACTGGTGTCTCCTCCATGAGGTGCTTGTCATCCTGTGTGTACTGTGAGTGCATAGAGCGTGCTGCCAGGGGTACTGTGACAGATGGAAAGATCCTGCTTAGTACCACTGATTCACAATGCTTTGCTTTGCTCAAGATGCATCTGGAAAGCTTCCCAGATTATACATCTGCCCCTTTGACACTGAAGCAGCAGCACAAGTTGGAGGCCAGAAGGAACAGAAAACAGATTTTGTCTGGGCTGTTCTTTGGGGCAGGGATTGTCTGTCTCCATGCTTAGAAAGCAACTGGAGAGCTACCCCAGCCCAGAACAATTCCTACAGCAATTGCAGGAGAGCTGGGTGCTAACAAATTGCAAATGTGATTGGGGTACTGGAAAAAGCAAGAAGTTCCAGTGCTGGAACTGAAGCTATTGATGCCCTGTCCCTGCAAGTGCTCAAGTCCAGGCTGAATGGACCTTGGAGTGACCCCATGGCCGGGGTGGGGAATGAGGTGGTTTTTAAGGTGTTTTTCAACCCAAACCATTCTGGGATTACTATGATTGTTTAATTGGTTTTGTTGTGATACAATTTATGATAATAGGAATAACAGGTGTGAAGGCCTTGCCTGAGCTTTGCTTCTTAGGAAGGTGAGACCAGAAAATTTCCTTATTCTTCATTGTCCAGACTTTTGACACAGACCAACCTGCCCCATATTAACTTTTGCATTTCTCATCAAGATGCAACAGACTTTAAATAGCATGTGCATGACTGACTCTTTTTTTTTTTTTTTACTCCTATGGAGGCTGATATACAAAGTACCTCAAGTGGCAGCTGTCACCAGTGAGGTGGCATTTTTCTTCACTGAGGCTGACAGCAGCTGTCCAGGAGAAGTATGAATGGAATGAGAATGACATCATGTTTATTCAGGAATGACATTCCCAGCCATGGATCAGTGTCAGCAATATTTTGATAAGTTTTAGAATGAGAAAACATTTCTTGAAATGTTCCCTGATTTATCCTTTGTAAAATACACAACACAAAAAATAATTGAAGAGATTGCATCAGGACAAAGCAGGGCTTGCCTATCCTGTGTTTCCATGCAGTGTTTTATCCATGCTGCAGACAGTCCATAGGCACCAGGACTCACAGCAGCTTTAACTCTTGCCAGTCCAGCTGGTTCTCTCCACATGCTTTTCCCTCCACTGCTCCTTGCCCTGGCCCAGTTTGGAACTGGGTGTAGTGGATTTCATCGCTGTCAAAGACAACGAGTAGCTGTAAGGGAAGTCAGCCAGAGCAACAGAGGGCTGGACTGGCTTTTGGGATTAGCTTTTAGGATACTGGGACAGAAATAGGAACAACTTGGCTTGGTTCCTTACAGTGCAACTAATGGGATTGATATCTTAAATATATATAGATGGTTCAGTCAGGGTTATCATGCGGTGACTGATGAGTCTTTTTGTGGCTGAGTGACCTGGATGAAATCTCTTCTGCTGCTAGAAGCTGTTCATCCTGAAGCCTAATGAAAAGTTTTAGGCATTAAGGACACAACCCAGTAGATTTGAAAACCTGAGTCCCAACAGGCCTGAAGATCTGTTTTTCAGCGTTACTGTATTACTTTTTGTGACTCTCTTACCACAATGGTACAACTTGCCTCCTTTACTGCTATGATCACATTTTCTAGTAATTATTTTATGCCTGAGCTCCTTAATTACATTTTTGCTAATATGCACACACTGAGTTAGTTCTGGTCCTTTCTCAGGTCCAGCCACCCAGGCCACTCTCCCCAACCAGAGTTTAAGCACTGTTTGAAAACTGGCTGGCAGGGCCACCCACATCAGGAGAGAGCCCAGAATGAGCCCTTGGCCGGAATTGCAGCACAAGCTGCCGCAGGCTTTGTTGTTGCTCTCTGACATTAACTAAGAGCTGATTGTTATTGTTGTCAGTAGGCTCCAAAATTAGTCCTGAGACACCTGCCTTTTCAGAGGTTCTGACTTGCTCTCTCATGCCTCTGTCGGTCAGGCACTGCTGTAAGTGCTGACAGGTCAGGGAGACAAATGTTGGTCTGAATTTTCATTCTGTCTGTAAAATTTGAAGATTTGTGTGTGTCTGCCTAGTAAGAGACATAAAGCAAAAGGACATGTGAGGGTGACCCCACTGCAACTAATACTATAGCTGAGCTGAAAAGAAACAACCCCAGTGTGCATTAGAGTCAGATGTGCAGCTGGGTGTTAACTTCACAGCTTTAAATGTATTTGTTCAGTTGTGATCTCCTCCTCATTCTCTCCTCTCGCCTCCAACCTTGGTTCTCTCATGGTATCAGATTCAACAGGGCTATATTTAATTCAAGTTCAACAGAAGGGCTTATTTAAATATAAACTTTGGGAGTGACAGTGCATTGGCTCAATATGGAAGAAGATGGATGTATGGAAACGGCTGGTGTCTGGAGAAGGGTGGGAGGAGGTCACAGCATGCCCTGTGAGCAGACAGTGTAAACAGCAGATGGGCACCTTACCCTCACCACAGCCTGATCTCTGAGCCAGTGGGTACCTGCAAACAGCTGCTCGAGGTGATGTGACAGTTCAGCACAGGTCTCACTCAGGTGAGAACTCGTCCAGTGTCTCAGACCTGGGCAGATCTCCAGAGCCACCCGGCCACGGGTGTTGAGCTGAATGAGGCCACCCCGTGAGCTGCTCCCCACAGGCCCTGGGTCCAGTGTGACCTGGAGCTGGTCAGGAGCACCATAGCAGGGTGGGGCTCCAATAGTACCTTGTGGTGGTGGCTTGGTAAGAAATGCCTGAAGGTGTGGCTGTCTTTGGGGGAGCTGCTTTCCTTCTAATGCTGATTCTATGTAGGGTGTCAGTTGCTGCAGTCAGGCTAGAAAGCAAACCATAAGTAACAGAGCACAGGAGGAAACGTTTCAGGGAAACGTTCCTCTGCAGCCTGAAGAGGATTATCATTACCAACTGAATGGATTTTGCCTTCTATTTTGTAGGTTGCTTCACATTATTTTTTAAAATCTCAGATTTTTTTTCTAGAAGGAGAAAGATTTTCATGCACGATCACTTACATTAACATATGAAATGCCTTTTCTGACCAAAACAACACCATAATCATGAACTTGCTTCTAGTTTTGACTAAAGTAGGAGCTGGAATGCAGAATACTTTTGTATCCATGAACTGATGCACAGTATGTCAGAAATTCCTGTGTTACACATACACATGTTCTTTTTCCCATAACAGAAAAAAAGAACTGTAAAGAAATATACAGTGTTCATCTAATTTACATTTCTAGGTACACATCTTGTAGAGGTGTTGGGAAAGAGCAAAAGCAGTGGCTAAAAACTCTGGCTTTATGATCACCAAGTTTGCAGAGTGAGAAGCTGTTCCTCTGAGTGTTGAACGAGTCGTACATTTAATACTGAGGAAGCTGCTGTTTCATCTGTGCAAGCTGTCCTACTCTGGAAAACAGATCACTTGGTTGATCGCTTTACAACCACATGCTAAACATTCTAAACAATTTATGCATTTAAACTGTATGTTTTTTTCTCTCAAAACTTGCTACTCTGCAATGTTCCACAGATCTTGTTTATAACACGTTCATCTAAAATTATCTCAGTGCACACAGCACCCTCCCATAGAACAGATGCTATGTAACCTGAAGTTCTGTTTTGATCTCAAATCAACGTGTTTAAGCTACTTGTGTGAATTATAAATTGAAACTAAACTAAGAAAATGAAATTGTGGTTTTTTGCCATGACGCTTCCACAGTTCAATAGTTCTATTCATTTTAGAGTGCCTTTCTGGTGAGATACTTAGAGTTGCTATTTAAGGTTTAACTATTTTTGTATTTAAGGATCTTCTGGGTTATCTTAAAACAAAATCTCTAAAAATTAACCTTTCCCAGCAACATTATTGAATTTTTCCTGGGTATCTTCTCAGTTTGTTTTTTGCATCACTTTTGAATTTAGATGAGATTTATATACAAGAAACATTTTCCTTTGTAATTAGCCTACTTATATGTCTTCATGCATCTTGAAAGGATGGCTAAGTATCTCAGGAGATTAGCACTTGCATCCTGGGGCCTTTTCATAGCTAAATCACTGGTTATCATCCTCACATAATTATTCATACTTATTTACTATTTATATTACAGTAATTCCTAAAGGAATCTCCCAGGTTGGGCCCCATGTGCTAGGTGCTGTAGGTGCATGAATGAGATATGTGGGCAGCACAGGCCTCCATACTGCTCTATGAATCTCCCTTTTGGAGGGAGATCACATTTTGCAGTCCCACTAAGCAGAGAGGACAGAGGATGGCTGCCCCTTTGCTCCTGTCCAAATTCTTGGCTTCACAGGCCTGCCAAGATGGCCTTTTCCCTGTTTAGAGACTCTGGAAAAGGCTTCTTCTGCACTGTTCTGGCATTGTAACTTGATTTTTGAAGCCTCAAAATATTTCAGGGTTTTTTAGGGTCTTGGGTTTTCCTAAGATGGATAGAAACTGATTTCCCCTCCCAGAACCTTCTGGCTTATAATAGAGCAGTATCTTTTCACTGCCCGTCTTAAAAATGTCTCTTGGACACCAATGTTCCTTTATAAGAAGACCTTATGCTTTTATATAAGAATGAAACCAGGATGGCTTCCAAGCAGAAACATCAGATTCACTTTGCCTTCAGTATTTCACTATGGGAAGCAACCACAAAGCGAGGCAGTAACAAGACTTCTGCTGGGTTTCCCCCAAAGCTGAGGTGTTGCAAACTCTTTGCCTCTTCAGGCCCCTGCAGGGTCCCACAAGAACTGATTCTTTTCCAGCCTTCCCTGGGTTTATGGGAATTGTGTTTCCTGCCTCCTCATCCCTCCTGCAGTGAGTAGATGTGGCAGCTCCTAGCTGTGATCCTGACATCGCTGGGGGCTTGTGCCTGCAGGTCCGTGGGAACGAGGGGGATGAAGGTGAGTGAGAAGGAGAGGGAACACCTGCAATCAGTGGGAAAACTGCAGAAGCAAATAACAATGCTGTGGCCAGAACTGTCAGTTGGCTGTAAGGAATCCCAGGAACAAGGAGGCACCTAGCAAGAGCCTGCTGCTGGCACACAGCAAACAGATGGTGTGGACAACCTGACCAGCCATGGTGTCAGCTTCCCCAGGGCTCCCTGGATCAGCCAACGTGTGCTGCAAGGCCACGGGACTCAGGTCATCAGTCACTTCCAGAGGTGAGCAGCTCTGCCTCCCCTGCACACCAGGGAGACCAGCCCAGGCTCGACCTCCTGGTAGAGAGGGAGGCAAAGTGTTGGAGAGAAGTGATAGCTGCAGGCCCTGGCTCTGCTAGTGAGAGTTCATTCATAGCTCTGTTCTGGGGAGACTGAGGAACTGCATCAATGGAGAGAGCTGGGGCAGCCATGCTGAAAAGGATATAAGGAAACAGCTTTTGCATCCAGCACAACTCCAGAAGGACCATGGCTGGCTGAGCAGAATGTGCATTTTTCTGTTGGCTATTGTTTAATTAGGCTGTTGCTGATGCTGACACTGTGTATTTTCTTTGCTCTATCTCCTTTCCTTCTTTATTATTTCCTACTTTGGTTTGATGTTGTTGGTATATAAAATTTAAAGAGCTCTAAATTTTTTTAAAGGCCCCTAAAGGGAGCGGTGCTTTTTTTGTGTTAAAGTCATTACATGAACACCTGTGAACTGTTGAGTTTAATTGGGCTACAGCTGTTGGGGAGCGAGGGGGGATTTATTGGTTTGATTGGCTGTCTTCAGATTGTGGTGTGTTGTCATGCACTGCCCTTCCAACCTGTCTCTTTAAACAGAAGCACATGTGCACATCAGGTACTTCCAGGGACTGGGATCTGAGGGATGCGGCTGTCAGAGCAGAGTGGATGGTGTGGCCATGTGAGGACACAAAGGCAGCCAGCAGAGAGCATGGGAAAGCTGTGTCAGCTGAGGGAGCAGCAGATGGCCGGCCGGCCAGCCTGCTCTGCAGCGCTGGAGGGGCTGCCAAGCTCCCAGAGATGTTTCTGAGCAGTGACTGATTGTGCAGCGGGGTTCCTGGGCAGTGCTGGAGAGGATAGGATGCTTCCTAGCGGGAAAGGGAGGTCTTGTCTGGAACATCACACATCTGCATGGACAGCAGCAGAGGTGACATAACAACTGTCTCCATTAAGGAGGCAGGCAGTGGGAAAGCTGATAAACCAGGGCACCTCTGGATGAAGAAGTCCTCCTGCTAAGAAGGAGGATCTCATGCACAGCTAAGGCAGTCACCTCAGCTCTGCGGGGAGTACAGACTCTGTGTGTACGCAGAGACAGGGAGGAGCCATGAGAAAACCACCACGGTACCACTGAGTACCACACAGGCAGCCTGTGTTTGGTTCATTCTTCCCCGCAGGGTTTGGCCTAGTCTCCCTGAGGGTGCATGGGATGGGGTGGGAAGGGTGATCCAGGGCAGCCTGAGCTCAGCTGTGCTCTGCCCCTGCAGAGAAGGCAGCTGCTAGCAGCTGGGTTCAGTGCTCACCCGTCTGGGTGGCACCTTTGGACCCTCATGTCCTCTAGAAGAGCCCTCCAGGCAATTTGTGCCCATTCCCTGCCACTCCCTGTGGGAGTGTGTCCCTTCTCAGCTTAAAGGTCTAATGAGCTGAGAGGATATTCCTGCTCCCCCTACAAGTGTCCTGTCACCTACACCTTTGTGCCAGTGTCCAGGCCCTAGTGGGGCTCAGTGGTACCCCGGTTACAGCACATCCTCCACTCTATTGTTCTGAGTCGGTTCACTGCGTGTATTTGTGAAGGATACGGACAGAGATACCTCTCTATTGTGCCTCGGGGTAGGGGGATGGGTAAAAAAATTCCTTTTGATTCCTTTTTTTCTGTTGTTTTCACACCATTAGGAAATAATTAACCTCCTTAGTGAAAGCATGTCTCCTTTTCACCTGAGTAGGAAAACCTTAAAATATACATACAATATTTTTAACACTAAGCTTAAATTATGCAGTTGCTGCATTTTGATGATAAATATGCAGATGAGAAGATTTCTGCCTCTTTTATCTTGTGGTTCTAACTCTGTCTAAAAACAGATTGTCGCAGTCACCCTAATTCTGAGAAAAACAGCCTTTTGTGCATTGAAAAGCCAAAACAAGCAAGTCTGATGATCAGATCTTCTCTTCCTAGCTGGCATATGTCTGCCATGCTAGTGAAGGAATCACTTATTTCTCGTGGTAACGGCAGTTGGTGCCATCAATTCCTGTCAGCTGGGGAAAGGGATGGGAAGCCAAATTCATACACTGGTGATTAATTCTGGGAGCTCACATGAAGAAAGGCTCTCTGAATACCACTGGAAGGCTCTGAGATTGCCCATTCTGCTGCAATGCAGATATGTTCTATACACATGTGATTAGATATATCTTGTCTTTCTGCACCTTGGGGAGAGCCCTCAGTGGGAATCCATTCACGTGAGCTCTGGGCTGTAGGTGTCCAGAACAGGCCAACACAAGATGGGATGGGTTGCAGGCACAGGGGAAGGACTCAATCAGCAGCAGATCTTGTTCTACATCTGTCCTTCTCTCTTACCTGGCAAAGCACAGTGAACAATACTGAGCAGATCTGGAGTTTATGGGACCAAGCTCCTCATCCCATCTTTTGACCCCTGTGTAGCCTGATGCGTTTCTCTGGACACCTGTCAGATTAATGCTGAAAATATCACTTCAGACCTTACCTTTAATCTATCAGCAGAGAGGCTACAAAGTTGGGGCGTACTTGAACTTACACAGAAGATGGGCTCTGATGAAGCCAATTGGCCTTGAGTTATTTCTACAGAAAACCCCTGTAACCTCACAGTTTCCAAGTGAACAGCATAAAATCAAATGAGTGTAAAAACAAGTGATTGTGAAACTTTGTTCCCAGGCAGAGTAACTTCTTATTTGACCTGTTCATATCCCACAGTCAAACATGAAGAGCTTTGGGCTCTAATACCATCTGTGGGAGTGTGATCCCTTGGCTAGTTTGCAGCTGTTCAGCACTCTCCCAAGATACGCTGGAATTGCTAAGTTCAATTGAAGTAGGCAGTGAAAATAAGTGTGAAGGGTTTTAATATCGATCTCTGAAGATTATAATGTTCATAGGCAAATAAACACTCTTCTGTTATGTTTTTTTTTTTTTGCACAAGACATGCTTTTATTTTAGGCTGAGGAAAACTGTAGTGAGAAAGAACAGAAGGCAAGTCCCCATGACAGCATGGGGTGTGTGTCTCCACACACGTGTCTGTCAGTCTTTTGCAAATGGTTGCAGACATTCTGAAAACAAAAGTAGTTGTACACAGGAGAGTTCTTATAGCCATACAGATTGAAAATAATGGGCACTCATGGCTTGGGCTGCATAATCCATATACACTCACACTTCAGGTATCTGAAAATACACTTTCTGATCTCCTCAGAAGACCACCCCCCCATTTTAGGCTGTTGGGTAATGAGGGTGAGTCAGACATACTAGGGCTTCTATTCATCCTATTTTATTGTGCTTAAGCAGGCAGTAGCTACTGGAATTGTACAGGCCATCTCTGCACCAACTCAATAGTACTGCTTATTTCTCCATCTCTTTTAAAGCCTGTGCAAATGTAAACCTGCTGGGGCTCTTCATTGGTTTTCTTTTCACTCTATAAGCTTTTCCTTTCCCAAGGAGCCCAGCACCTTGCTGCTAATCAGCTCATACATACAGTGGAAAGTAGAATTGTAGGAGATTCTGTAGAGAATCTCCACTAGTTTTTAATGCTTTTTTAGTGTTTTCTTGATTAAAGAGTTTTGTCAGAAGAGCAGTGGTCCTGGGAGCATCTTTCCTCAAGTGACTGTGAACAGTAGTTCCTCTTCTTGGCACCCGGATCTGCTATCTCCTTTTCTTTATCACGAATCCTGCATGTTTAGCACATTACAAGTTCTGTTTGAATTGAACTGGTATTTCTGCAGCTGCATCATGTGATCATCAACATTAAAATGGTTGTTCTTGGATTAATAGTTCTTTCTCTACCTTTTGGACTGTAGCTTCCTTTTCCAGGAGGGGCAGGAAATCGCATCCTGAGCTTTACATTGGCAGTCTTGGCTCCTTCCCAAAAGAGAGCAGAATTTAATGCTGCTGATGCTTGCAGCTCAGTAAGATTGTTCAGAGAAATGGAGAATGTGCTGTCCCCCAGTGGGATGCTGGGGAAGCAGGGGAAGCGACATTCTGACAGAGCTCTGCTGACTTCAGCAGCGTCTCCTGGAGCAGGGACGGTGCTTCCTAAATTCTGCTGAGTGCAGAGTGTGGCCAGCGGCTGGGAACAGCTCTCACACAGCCCAGTCCAGACAGAAATACACGTGCATGTGCTGCAGGCTGCAGGTGCAGGAAGGCAGTGCTGCCACTCAAGTGCTGACCCTCTGCAGTGAGCGAGCTCCAGCAGCTGCTGGGACCGGACTGCTGGACGGGGAGCCCCTTCTGGGCTGAGCATACCTCCAGGTAGTGGGGTGCCCGTCAGACTGGTTACACATACATGTCAACATCCTTCTGACATGAAGCTCAACACATCCTCACGTCTCGTGGGCCTCCAAAGTGGAAGCCAAGAAGAACTGAAGCGGCTCCTCTTCGTGTCCAGAGCTCAAGAGATTGTGAATGTTTCTTCACGCTCTGCATTGCTGCCATGTTGTGTTAGTGAGGCCACTCTAGGAACCCACTGAGGACACAACCTCTCCCCTCGACAAGGAAAAATAATGTCTCTTGTAGAGCATGTCCTCTGCCTTTCAAAATGGCTGCTTCCAACCCATGGTTCTCTCTGCTTTTCTCAAAATCTGCTCTTGACAGAAGCCTTTATCTCCACAGTTGTGGATGAGCTGGATATTGCGTGTTTGTTTAGTAAACAAACGGTGTCTTTTCCTTATCTGAATCTCTTTGACTTCCTGTTTTTGACCTAAGATAGCCCCGTTGCAGCACAATCACCCAGCACTGTCTTTGCCATGGACTGCTTTGAATGTGGTACCTCCAGTGCTCACAGTGCTCCAGTGAAGTGGGCTGCAAGGCTCACAGAAGGGTTTGAAAACCCTAAAAACCAGAGAGGTTTAGTGAGAGATCATGTAAAGATCTACACCAAAAACCTGTGTGCCCTTTGCAAAACAGCAGAGCGCAGAGCATCACGAACTACTGGGCCTTTGGATGCTGGTGTGTGCTTTAGTGAAACCTGATGAAATGCAACAGGATAGAGAGGAAATGAAAGAGTTTAAGAGTTTGTACAAGCTATGGGGGCAACATATGGCAGACTGGGGTTGGGGAGACCTTGGAGAGCAGTTTGTGGCCGCAGAGATACTCAGCTTGTTTTACAGCACAGCTGCTCGGAACAAAAGAGCCTGTCTGGATCGCTCGTGTGTTAGCTAATGCTGGTGACAGGAAGTTTGGAAAATGTCTAAAATATTGCTCATTAAATGGGCAAGTGCAGTGCTCAGGTTTGCAACATACCAATCAAATATCTTGGTCATAACGGACACGGTCATGAGATGGGTCAACAATTTAAAGGAGAGGATGCAAATGAGGGAAACAGCAGGATCGGGATAGCAAAAAGGAGCAATGTGTTGTTGGTTAAGGCTGCACAGCACACTTTCAGGAGAAATTTATCCAGTGTAAATCCATATATTTGAAAAAGGCAGAGCAGAGAGGGTATGTATGGATGAGCCTTACGAATGGACCTCAGAGTACCTCAGTTTGGATTCTTGGAAACTGGATCAATGAAAATATCTGTTTCTGGAGCTGAGATTCACACTCACAAGGAGCAGATGGTTATAGTGAGTGTTATGACCAAAGCATACCTTGGCTTTGGTGATCCCCTGATCTATTGGCGTTTCTGTAATTGAGCACTGATAGTGCAAAATGTATTGATAAATTCTATGAAAGTGTAATCTTAGTAATTAATTCTTCTGGTGACAGGCTTCGCACACTCAAAACCAGGCATCAGTAGAATCCACTACATGTAGTCTGTATTTTCTAATGAGCATGAAATAATATCATTAGGTGAGGAAAATATTTTCAGTAATGTTTGTGGGACTGTGAGTTTCTTCTCCTGACATTCTGAAAGTAATTATGGATGAAAAGAGTATTTGAGTCTGGGTACACAGCACTGCTGCTACTTTGAGTGCACGAACAGCCCTACTATTGGGGAGCATTAACTTGAAGTGGTGTGAGAATGAAATTTGTTTTGATTGGTTCTGTGTTACAGTCATACAAGGGAAATGAACCATGGTAAAATCACAGGTGAGTTCTACATTTGGACACTAAATAAAAATGTATCTATTTTCTAGTATTCTTGAAGCCAGGGATGTTTCCCCTTGGAGCTAAAGGAAAAATTCAGAGCTTTCTGTAAAATTACCATCACATTGCTGCCCTTGTATTCCTGCAGATGCACAGCAATTTTGACCATCCGTCTCTCTGGGTGTGGGGTGGGCAGCTGCCCTCAGCATCTTGGCTGAAATTTTGGCTCAGTGTGACGCAGACGTTTTGCAGAACCCCTGCATGTTGCAGTACCCATTGCTGTGACTCTGGCTCCTGGAAAGGACTTCTGCTTAGAAAAATTATCAACATGTAATGAGTGAGGACTGCTTTACCCAGCCTAGCTTTGATCTTTGCTCAATAACTGATTCAGGATAATAACAGGCTGAGATAAAATACAAATGGCCACTTTGCTAGACAGAGACAATTGCTTGTGTAGAGCTTTGGCTACCATGCAATTAATTTTTTTTCAGAGCCACGCAGCTAATGTGTAACAGTCATTTGCAAGATATTGCTGATTTACATAGTGCCCCCACCTCTCCTGCAGCCAGCACTGAAAAAGCGAGATTGACTGGAGGCATACAGTGATGTTAGCAATGAATAATACATCATCTGCAATCTGGGCTTCTTTAGCCATGTTATTTGCAGACTGCAGGGGATTTTTTCTGGCTTAAGCAATATGTTTTTACTGGATGTGTTGGAATCTTGTTTTGTCACTTCTGCCATAGCTGTGCCTGGGACGTTTGGACCTCCACATTAACACCAGGAGCTGGTTTGCACAGTTGGCAGCACAACGTTTATGGCTCATCTTTGTGCAGTGCAGTGGTGGGACAGAAACAAACGGAGAGACTGAACCTGATGAAGGACCCGGTCGTGTTTGGTGTGTTTCGGCCCCACGTCCCACCCTCCCGCTGGCTTTTGGCACCCTTGATTTCAGAGCCCTGGAAGAGTCCGGCGGTCAGTGTGTGCAGTTTGGGCTGTGAGTTTGCCATCTAGTGGCTACTAGGTTTGATATTGGAGTCGGAACCAGCCCCTGGTTAAACCCTCCCAGCTCAGGCGCTGCTGCTGCTCCCGCTGGACTGGCGGCAGCGCAGTGAAAGCCGCCAGCCGCTCCCCGCCTTCGCCTCTGCCGTGCTGGTGCTGCTCAGGGCTCTGCTTCCCTTTGGCTTAGCGGCTGGCTGACTCTTGAGCTTCGCTTAAAGGCGAAACATGCTGTCAGGCCGAAGAAGTCCCGCGCTGGAGTGGGAGTTTGGAAGCATTTGTGTCAGGTTCAGCCCTCCAGGGCCAGGAGCCAGCTCCATACGCAGTCCTGCTGTGCCAGGCTGATGCACTGAGGTTCCTTCCTGGTCTCAGTAGCATCTCAGCCTGGCTGCACTTCCTTGAAGCAGAACCAAATTCTCCTCACTGTACAGATTCAGCAGGTTATGGTTCAAGCCATTTTGCTCCTGGCTGTGTGAATGAGAGCTAAGCTGTTGCGTTAATGCCACTACCTAAGGCTCCTGTGCCAAGGAGAGGCTTTTCAGGCTGGTGCTTTGGTGTGTGCTCACGTGTATACACAGGTGAGAAGGACACTTTCTCTAGTCCCTTCTTAAGGGGGAGGTGATGTACATTTTTTTATTTGAGCAGCCTTTGCAGTGCTGATATCGTCACCCTGTGCAGTCTGTGTGCTTGGGTGGGAATAGGGAGGAGCACATGTGCAAAGAATAGATATTAATTTGGGTAGAAAAAAGAGCTGCATTGGAGAAATGTCCTCTGCCCCTTCCCCCACTGGTGTTTATAGGAGTTGCATTTGTTTGCTGTCCCAGGTACCAGAAGAGATGAGGTGCTGCTCTTGTTTCATGGCTGCTTTGTGCCTGACTTTCTCCTCCATGATCTCATGTCTGAATCAAAGCTTGCCTACAGGTGGTGATCGAGCCCAAAAAGTCTCATCACTTACCAAACAACCGTCTGCAGTTATTTGTTTGTCCTCTGTAGCCAGCTTAGTTACTTATTGATATCAAATGTTTGTCTCACCATGTTGTAATGAAACGGAAGAGATAAAAGCCTTGTTCTTGCTTCAAGTGCCAAATTAGCTAAGAATGGTGACACTCTGCTACTGCTCTCTTGTGTGCTCAGATGGAAAGGCATAAACCACTGCTCTTTATACACTACTGGGGTAGTTGGTTACCCTGGGACAAAGCTGGTTCGGATGCTTGAACTGTGAGCCAGATACACCTGAAGGATTTACTGCAGAGTTAAAATACAGGAGATGCTGCCTTGTGCATTGGGCATTGCTCCAGGAGCCAGGATGAAGGAAACATTTCCTCCAGGGGAGCTGCAGTGGAGCCTAAAGCCAGCAACAAGGCCAAGGGTTTGCTTTCAGAAATCTAGTCCTAAGGCACTTGTAGAACATCCTGAAAGAACAAATCCCCACTGTCTGAGCAAGGCAGCACAGGTTCTGTGGTGGAAGTACAGAGTCAGCGCCTGCTCTTGCCAGGAGCCTGCGTGGCGTGCTGCAGCCATTGCATCTCGGTATCTCCCAGGGGTGCAGGCTGGGGCTCCAGGCAGTCTGGTTGCACAAGGTTCTAGTTTGGGTCCTGCTGCAAGTCAGTGTTTAAAATTCCCAGGGATTTTGTGTGTGTGTAAATGTGCCTTGTAAAATGATGTCCGCAGACATTCTAAGCAGACCACAGCATTTTGATGGAAGCCAGGGTTGAATCAAAACCACCTCATTCCCCTCCAAACCCTGTCTCCCCATCAGACTTGTCTGGATCCCATTTGAAATGTGTTAATCAGAGAAGAATGACATATGCCGCTACTCTGAGATCCGTATAATTTAGTGTGACATTGAGAGAGACCCAGTGCTCCATTCTTCATCAGGCCTGTGCTCCAGCTGTAAATGCAGGGAGATTGGAAATTCTCTTTAAATAGGAGTACATGTAATAGCAGAAATATTTTCTTATAGGTGTGAGAGAACTGTCAGTAAGGAAAAGCCATGCTTCTGTTCCTCAGGGTCTTGGGTAGAGGCAGCAGTGAGAGCAGAAGGTTTGCTCTCTGACTTTGCCTATTCCTGAGGCAGAACTGTTCTTGGGAACAAGGTGCTCAGATCATGCTGTGATTGCTAGAAGAAGGCTCACAGCATCCTATTACTAGTGTGACTAAGTACTGCAATATTTGATGGGATTTTTTTTCTTCCAGATGCTGAAAGAAATGGATTTTTGTGCAGTTTGAGCTCTCAGATTACAAAAGATATTTCTAATCTTTTTGGTTTTGTGAGAACATTTTAAAACATGAAATGAATTCAGCTAATGGACCAGAAACCAGAAGGCAAAGAAAGAAAACAAAGTGTATCTCTCCTCTCCATCACGTGGTTGGTCTGGGGAGGAAGAATGAGTCACTATTTTTTAGCACATAAAAGTGGCTGTGATTACCCCTGTTCCAAACCTGCTGATATGCACAGAAAAAAGGAGCTGCACTCAGCACTTGCCCAGGCTCTGTGGCACTGATCTGCCCTCCCCTGGGAGGTGAGGATGCTGGCAGTGTCTTGACAAGAGATGGGAGAAGAGGACGTGCACAGCAACTGCTGGTCGTGGCGCTATCTCTGGGCTGGAGTCCTGCGGCCACTCCCCACGTGCGGAGCTGCGCTGACGCTCTGCACCCTCCTGTGCCCGAACCCCACGGGCTCCGCCTGCTCACCGTGTCTAACCTACTTAGGAGTTAGTAAATTGGAAGAAATTAAAATGTTAAGTAGTTTAAGACTCAGGTCTCTCATTTTAATTACTTTCTGTTAGTCAAAATTTTGCCTTTCGAGGCAGATAAAATCAGGACAAAGACAGATACATGGAAAGAGCAAGCTTTTAAAGTTAAGGCTTACAACGTTTGTTCAGTATGAGCTCCCCCTGGAACTGAGAGCTGGAAGCATCCTGCTGGGCCGGAAAACAGTAGTTCATCAGGACGACTACAGAGCTGGGGAGAAGACGGAGGTGGAGGCTCCACATTTGCTCTGTTTACAGCCAGGGGCGGGGGCAGAATGGTTTTCCCTCTCCTGGGGTTTAGTGGCTGTATAAGCTGCACATACCCCACGTTCCTGGTAAGGGGCTCCGTTTGTCAAGGCAGAAGAAATTCTTGAAGGCCCTTTTCTTGGACTTAGAGAAAGGTCCCAGCCAGCCCAGAGCTGAAGCAGCATTTTACGTTGTAGTTTCCAGATTCATCAACTTCTGCTTTAATTCTTGGTGCTCACAATTTTCATTTCTAAAATTCTGCCACTTCACGATCTCCACCTCTGAGGTCCCTATTATCCCTGTTGTGCAATTACTGTGGATCAGAGTTGAATCTATTTTTACTCTCTTGTTTTCCTCTTCAGTTTGTAATGCCTCTGGGAGCGAGTTCTGGGAAGAATCTGCTTTGGTTTTAAGCTGGATGGCGCCGCCTCCTCTCCCATTATCACTCTCCTGTTTCAATGGCCCCATTGTGCTGACTGTACTGGCACTTTGTTTGCTTTGGAGTGTGGGTAAGAAGTTGCTCCGTCCCTCCAGTTTTGTTCTGTCACTCACGGCACTGACCCTACTGCCGGGAGCTGTTTGACGCAGCCGCCTTTCCTCCTGCGCACCTGAGAGCCCTCCAGGGCGCCCAGGCTTTCGCGCAGCCCCGCTGACACCCGTGCCTGCTTCCTGCGCCGGCCGTGCCTTGCTCTGGTCCTTCTTCCTTGGCTGAGAGGAGTCGGGGATCTCGTGGATCCCATGGTTTTAGTACTTTGACAATGAGACTTTTTCCTTGTGAAATTTTGGCTTCTCCCACCGACTGAGAGAGACGAGAAGAAAAATTCTGATGATGCAAAAAATGCTGTAAAGTAGAACTGTTCTAACGCAGTTTCTGACTGCATTAAACTTTTTCCATTGTGCATTTCTCAGGCTTTATTGAATCCCAGCCAATTTCCTTCAACTTTGTCTCATTTCCCTTCAAAGCTGGCTTTTCTCAGCTCCAAGATATTTGTGTTGCTGCCCTTTCTGCAGACCCTCATCTGCATTTCAAACCTGGTGAGAGATTACCATCCCTGTATCTTAGGTATCTCTGTAGTCATTTAGTACACCTGGCTCACATCCAGCCCTTGGATGCAGACTTGTCTCTGATCTGGCTGACAGTGTAAAGCAGCTGCTCTCCTGTACTATCCCCAGGAGCACAGGCCCTTCCGTAAGTGTCCTGTTGTTTCCCAAATGAAGTAAAATCCCCCCTGGACCACACTGCTTGCCCTGTTGACAGACCTCCCAAGTCTTTTCCTTTTCCTTTCCTTTTCTTACCCAGCCACAGTTGTGCTGTTTGGTGCTCTCCTCAGTGGCTGTAGTTCTGTGCCCATATGTTTGGCTGCAGCCGTGGGCAGGTGCCAGGGCAGTGAGTGCTCTGCTGGGGCATGGGGACAGGCCAGGGGTGTCTTTGTGTAGGCAGGCACTTGGATGTGCTTCTGATGAATATTTAAGATCTCACCGTGAGCAGTGGGCTAATGAATTGCAGTTCTAGCATTCACCAAAGAAGTGTCACAAACATAATGGGGACAAAATTTGCTTAAAATTTGTTTTGAACATCTGTGGTATTTTTCTCTCAGTTTACTCAGCTCTGTTTTTTTCTGCATCTTATTTACTTTGGATTGTGAAACTACACTAGTTATTTTAACTTTTTTGTTGTTGTTGTTGTTCGTTTTGAATAAATTTTCTTTTTACTGTTCTGGAGACAGAATGGTACCACAAACTGTTTACCTTACTTCCAGGAGACATTATATTATTAATGTTTTCTAAAACTTTTGCTTTTCCTTGGTTTTATTTCTACTAAAGCTTGGACTTGAAGCCTACAGTCACTGTTCAGAACAGGGTGTTAGCTGTGACCCATGTGTACTGTGCAGAATTTAAGGGTGGGATTAGATAGGGAGAGTTTTCAGTATACTCTGAGTGCACAAATCCTGCAAAGCTCTTACGGTGCTGATCTCTCCCCGGATGACTCCTTGGCAGAATTTCTCTCTGCCTGCCCTTAAGGCCCATTCCTGAGCTGGTCAGATCTGTGCCCCATGCTCAGGCTGCTGGGGGTGGCAGCATCCCATCCCCCTGAACTTGTCTTACAAAGAGGTTCTCAATCGAACAACGTTAGCCCACATGATGGGTGAATCCAGGTCAGAGAGCATGGTCCCTTCACATCTGCTCCATGCTTGCTGCTGACATTTTCATTCAGCCTGCCTGTACTGGGCAGCGATGGAGGTCTGTGAAGGGGGGACAGAAACATCTTTCTGCTGGGGGAGGACAATGGCAGGACCTCCCAGTAACTGCAGCTGCGTCGGGGCTCTGAATACAACGGGCCACACTTGGCAGTGCTACTGAGGTCTGGCTCTTGGAAAGCAGCACTGTGATTCAGCTGTCACTCAGCTCCCAGCAAAGGGAGCTTTGAAAAGGCGCCTCTGCTGCTCTCCTGGAGTAGCAAATATTTCCTAGGCCTGTGGTGCTGAATGGGAGCGATTGCCATTGTCCTCCTTCCCCTCTCAGGCTCGCTGGGCTTGCTCTAAATGGGCCTTTTGCAAGGGAACAATAAGCCCAGCAAAGGGTCCAGGTTGCACATGTCTGAGCAGTGAGAACACTCGAGCACTTGTTCATTGGCTCCTGTGATGTGAAAAGCTATGCTGCCGACAGGGCAGGGGGTTTTCCAGCCACAGCTGTGGTTTGTTTTCTCTGTCAGGTTGTGCTGCTCTGGGTGTACATCTGCACATTTCAACTAATTTCCTAGAAAATTTTTTCACCCCAAGATTAACACTGGCCTCAGAAATCTGTTTCCTTTTGCAGCCGGAGCTCTGTGATGTGTTTGCAGTGAAACCCAACAGGCAGGTGGGACCTGAGTTCGCATGGCTCTGCTCTGATAAACTTTAGCTTAGGGTTGGTAGAATATCCCCAAACTTGTATTGCCTCGTGGTTTTGTGGCAAAACCACACACACCTCTCTGATTCAAACCTGGCTGAAAAGCCATGGCTTGGGCTGACCTTCACAATGAACTTTAGGACTAGAAGATGTTGCTCCTTGGGAATTTGTATGGAGACAAAGGTACAGTTCTCTGCCTGGACCACTAGTTCTCCTCTGACCTCATGAAACTTTCAGTGTCACAGAATTACATGCTGCTTTTCTGTACAACTGATGTTATTCCTGCCCTCTTTCCCCCTGCTGCAGCTGAAATAATGATTTTTGTGTGTGCAGCATTCATTGGCAGGAATGTTTTAGTATTCTGAAGCTTTTATTTATTGTGAAGGAGGACCAGATCCTACCCAAGGAAGAAATGGGTTTGGTCTCTTATTAGAAGAGTTATGCTGTACAGTAGAATACAACAAAAACTTATCACAAGGAGACAAATATGAACATACCATCTTGCAATCTGGTTTTCTCATGTGAAAATCAGAAATACAGCTATAATGATCCTTGGGTCATTTAAAGAAATGTCTTTTAGTTTTAAAACCCCATCCAGATCCCAAATATAGTATTATATATTCACTTGCTCTACCTCAATATTTCCTTTTGTAGGGATCACATAGCAATGAACTGTCTAAGAATGCCTTAAGACCAGGGACAGCGTTTGGTGGCTCACAGTGTCCTTACTGCCCCGAAGTGTGGCTGACACGATGGGCTTTGTTTCCCAGCATTGCCTGTGTAGATGCCTGAGGGATTAGAGAATTTTTCAGTATATATAATCTCTGCTTGCGTACTCCTACAAATCAATGTCAGCTTTTATTTTAAAACACTATCAGAAAAATTAGTTCTTTGTTCTTTTCAGACATTCTATGGTCTGATTTTTCTCCTGCGCCAGTCTTGCTCTAGTGCAATTTGTGCTGGTGCTTTTCCTGATTTGTGCTTGTCTGAGTGAAAGGAGGATCAATGCTTGCTTTGCAAAGTGGCTCGGACTGCAGCCTGGCCACACCACCCCGTCATCAGGAAGTTTGCAAAATTGAGGTGACCGCACCCTGGCTGTGAGTCCGGGGGTTCTGTGCTGTGGTGTGTCCTCCAAATGCCAGTGAGGAAAATCTCTTTGGAAGTTTCTGCCTTGCTCATCCCATTTACTGAAACTAAATTTCAAGAAGCTAATCGGGCAGAGAGTGCAAAGGATGAAATGTTAGAAATCAAATTAATGAAGCTGAATCACCAATTTGTGACCTAGAAGACTATTAGGAGTGATCAGAATTAATTAACTCTTCTTTGCGATGCTTCAGAGGAAGCCAGCGAGCACGGAGCCAAAGGACATGGATGGGATGTGACTACCTGGGCTGGCTGAGGCAGCACGGCCAGGCTGGCCCCAGCCAGGCTCCAGCCGCCACTCGTGGAGCACAATTAGCAGGAGCAGGCAGGAGAGTTGCCACGGTCCCTTCCTGTGTCCTACTCTTCCAGGCTTGTTCAGGGACATGTGGATGAAGCTGTGAAGAAGCAGCCAAGCTGTTATTTGTGATGGAAGTCTAAGGGACTGAGTGGAGTTTTAAATTTTTTAGTAGAACAGTACTGACAATTCCCAGGAAAGGTCTCCTCAGTGCTCCCATTCTATGAATTTGTTTCTTTGGCTCAAGCTCTGTTTGCAGGTTGAGGTTGGAGGTATCTGATGGAAAGTGGCCACCTCACACTCGGTCTCGGAAGCCTGGCAGCAACCGCCAGCCACCAGGGGAAGAGAAACCACAACACAAAATCTTACTGGTGTTTTCCTGGTTTGATCAAAACCAGGATTGAGTCCTAAACACTTCTAGGGAAAGATGATACATATATCAAGTTGTAGCTTCTTTTCTTTCAAAGGTCAGAGTTTTAGCCTGCTCTGGCTGATAGTTGCCAAAATAAATTGGTCTTGGGATACTCAGTGATACAAAGTCAACTTCTTGCTGAAGTGAATGTGAAAGGTAATACCTACTTTAGTAATATTTGGGAATTTGAAAGAAAGTGAATATTTTGCTCACCATTCTTTTGGGACAAATATGGAGAAAGAAGATATGTAATCATAATTATTTTCACTAACCAGAACTGCAGTGTTTCTTCTTGCATCAATAAATTCTTTTTATACTCTAAACTGCCCATGGGAGAAAGAATTGGTGAAGAGATGGCTCCAGTTTCTTGAATAATGCATTGTTTAGTAAATGGACTGTCCGATCAGGAGATAGTCCTCTGACTATGATCAACATCGACATTGCTGGCTGGACAACTTACAAAGGAGCATTTTGAAATTAATTTGATGATTATGAAAATGTCTTGGATCCTTTGCTGAAGGCTAAATAAACACAATTAAAATATTCTTAGTTTTCAGTGTGCTTTGTTCAGTTCATTAAGTGTAACTAGAGCTTCCAGTTATCTGCATTTAGTTTTTCAAAAAATTGGAGGGTATTTTTAGAGCAATGTAAAGCTTATTGCTAATTACACCTGGGGGGAAATCTCATTAGATATTCATTTGCTTTCAGAGCTTAAAACAATTCTAATGAGCTGCATTAGTTGTGATAACACTGACTGACTCTCTCTTGTCTGCTCCCCCCGGCTTGTCTGAAACAAACAAAGATTCTGTGGAGCCTGGAACTCAGCGAATGTGACTTTGGCTATCTTTGGGGCCAAGGGGAAAGAGGCGCAGTCCGGAGGACAAGGAAGTTTGCTGCAGTCAGGGCTTGGAGCTGAAGTGGCAGATGACCTCGCATCCAGAACGCTGGAGCAGAGGAGATGCCTTGGCCTGTCCCTGCTGCAACACTGGCTGTGCTGGCCAGGGCCAGTCTCCCTTTCTAGCTTTTTCTGCTACCTCTGCTGAACTGATGGTTTACAGTCTTGTCAAGGCCGTAAGAGGCAGCCTGAAAAGTACCCCTGAGAGACCTGACCTACTTTCTTCCCTACAGAATGAACCACCCGCTAGGCCTTGCCTGGCCAGGTGGAAGCAGTTGAGGCTGGGGAGCCCTTGGACTCAGAAGAATTCAGGAAAACCCAGAGGAGAAGCTGTTTTTCCTTTTCACATACCTGCTGCTCACAGTAGTCTGCAGTGTAAAGATTTGTCAGCCAGAGTGTCTGTCTGGGACTATGCCATGAAGACCCATGAGCTTGGTTCTCAGTCCTCTGCTCCACCAGCTGCCAGAAGGATTGCTGCTTTATTGCTGTTTCACCTGGAGATTGGAAGGGCTTCTGGCGAGGAACTATCTCAGCCTTGGATGGCCTAAATGCAGGACAGTGAAAGAGAAGCAGAAAGCAAGAGTTGCCTTGCCTTGCCTTGGTGGGAAGAACATGGAAGTCAGGCAGATAGAGCAGAACCATTTTTACTTCTCCCTACCCCAGTACATTTTGGATGAACTGGGCAGCCTGTGAAGAGTTCTGTCCTTGCTGGACTTAGAAATTATTTAGGGCTGGTCTTTTTATCACTTAACACTAAGCACCAGCAATGACTCAAACTCAAAAACAACTGCCCAAATTAAGTGTTGATGTTGCTTCTTTCCATTTTACAGATGTAGCATCTTTGTCCAGGGCAATGAGAACATAGAATACGAACTGCAGCCACTCCCCATGATGGACTGTAACAAGCCCATGAAACTGTGGGAATGTGTTTAAATCAGTTCTTTCTAATGATGCAAAACAATGTAGTAGCCTGGGAAAATGCCTATTTATGTGGCTCTGTAAGCAACATCTCCTTGTGTGGCATGAGAGGAAGGAAGCTGCTTGTGCACACAGGTATCTCAATAAGTGGTGTGGCAGAAAGGTGACTGTGAGTCGAGACACTCCTTGGAGACCAGGGAGACTCAGTGTGGGTGTAAAGTGGCACACAGAGACAGGTTTACTGCTGCTTCTGGGAGAGGCTATGAATTGAGCGGCAGGTAATGGTGTAGGAATGATCACACACAGAGCAGGATATATGGGATTCTTTGGTAATTGGGGACATTTTGGCATTGGAGCTGAGCAGGTGAGAACAAGCTGCCAGAGTCTGCTCATCAGCAGGGAGAAAAGGGCTGTCTGCAAAGACAGAAACTAATTTTGTTTTAATCTATTGGTTGTAGAGTAGAGAAAAGGCAAGTAGAAATATCAGGCTTGGCTACTGGCAGAGAGAATACACCTGAGTCAGAGAGGAGCTGCCTGGACCAAAGTTGTAAGTAGAAAGGTGGAAACCAGACTTTATTCCTCAAAGGATAAGAGAGCACAGAAAACGAAGCTTTCAGGGAGCTGGAGGGTGTGAAGTGGATGGTTGGTACCAAACCCCCTACTCCATGGCTCTCTTATTAAAGAGGTTAAAGGAACTGTGGGTCTAAATTGGAAAGGTTTTCACAGGCACTTCACAGAGCTGAAGTGTTTTGCAGGAGATTCCTCAAAGGTGGAAGGCGGACAGCCTCCCACCATTATTTAAGGAACGACCCAGATGTGCACCAGGGTCTTGCAGGGAAGTTCGTTTCCCTTCAGGTGAAGACAAGTCTTAGAAAATGTTTTAATAGATGAAAGGTGGCCTGTTGAGAAACGCACAGCTTGACCAAAGATAGCCAGTATGGTTTCCGGAAAGGACCTTTTCTGCCTCGCTAACTTTTGGAAATTTCTTTTTTTAGAACATACACTCCTGTCGGCATAGACAAGAGGCTAAGCAGGAGTCAGGAGAGGCTTGGATCTTCAGACGGTGTTTGACAGGGTCCCGCGTCGGAGGTTAATGTCTAAAGGTGGGGAGTTGGAAAGGGGAAGAATTGGCTCACTGATTGAAAATTGGCCAGAGGACAGGAGCAGAGTGGGGAAAGGAGGCATAAATAGAAGCCTTTCAAGATGAAAGACAAGTTAATAAAGGAGCGTGTACTGTAGGAGACTGCACTGGCGGATCCTGGTCTTTCTGATAGTTACAGAGTATGAAAGACTTAGCTGAGGACATAGAAAGCAAGATTTCCTAGTTTGCAGATCACATCAGATTTGGGAGGAGTGGTGAATAATGAAGAATTCCAATACAGGCAGAGTGGAGACCACTTCTAGGCTTTGATATGATGACAAACACAGACGTAGACAGAGCAAGACATTTTACAGCAACATATTGGGTTACTGGTATCTAACTTCTTTTTAAAGAGTCTGGGATGGTCATTGGTTTTAATACTTCCCAGTAGGCTTTATTTCTTGCTAAGCTGCTGGAAGAGGCTCACTGAGAGTCTGCTTGTGTACATAGTAAATTTTATTTTCTGTTTTGGCTGGTAGAACTCATGATAGAACAACTGCACATGTTTGAAAGGGTAAAAGCATCTTGAATTGAATAGGGCAGAAATTAGGACTGAATGAATGGGTTTAGAAGGACTATACAGAGGATCCTTTCAGGTTCAGTCCAAAGGTCAGAATAGCTCAATTACCTTGGAGAACAAACCAAATCCACCAAACCCACACCTATATAGTAAAACCCATCTCCCTCAAAATTGAAGTGGCGTCTTTCCAGTGTGTTTCGTTCCTGCAGTGGTGAGCAACACTAGCCAAGATAAAGCCTTTTAGGAGTAAGATGATTATTCTTCAGTCACACTGCACATCTGGGAAGGTAATTAATGTGTCCATACATAACCAAAGGGAGCCTGGTTGACAGTGAGGGAGCAGATCTGTCAGCTGGTCTGTCTTGGCTCTCTTGAATTCAAAGGATCAGTGACATTTTCCACAGTCTCAGGGTAAATACTGTGGTGGTGGAAGAAAGAGGTGTCTAGTGCTTAAGTCAAGTTTCTCTAAGTCAGCTTCGGGTGTTTGGAAAGAACTGTTGAAAGAGGGGGAGTTTTGGAAGCCAAGTGCTGCGATGAAAGGCAGCCGCCTGCAGCCAGGCTGAACGTCGCCTCGGTGCCTCCGCCTAGGCAATGGACTCCAGGATCCCCAGCCTGGGCTGGGGCCTGTTTGGAGACTGCTGACATCAGCTACATAAAAGCACCGAGCTTGTGGAATGAGATGGAGTTCACCTGTCTGAATATGGCACAGAGGGTCTCCTCGAGATGCTTCAGAGCTTCTCCCAAAATGTCTGTTTTGAAAGTTAAACCTCTGAGTGTTTTACATCAATACTGAAAGTGTCCTCACTGGGGACTTTCCCCAGACCTACTCCTCAGTGATTTATTTCTTGTCCCCCAACTAGGCTTGTGTAAATTACTTAGGATATTTTTTGGGTACTAATTAACTGTGCAGTAGAAATCATATTATACAACTGGTAATGAGCAAAATCTCAGACACACTCATACACCAACCAAACCCTGGCAAATTGTAATTAGCTCAGGACTTGATACTCCCTTATTCTGCATTTCATTTTTTTTCCTGAGGAAAAAAAAAAGCCCTACATAATGAGCTCTTTGAACCTAAATCAAACAACATTTTCAGTGGGGACAGGTAATGAAATGTTAGTCAAGCCCATTGCAATGGGCAGATCAATCACTGCCTTGTAGGATCTGAAAAGGAACTCTGAGATAATGGTGGCAGAACAGCTCCCACTGCAAATCTTGCAGGCCCACCCTTTGTGGGTCACACAGGTATGGAGCGGGGAGCTCTTTCTTTCAATCCCAGCGTGCTTGGAAAAGCGAGTTGCCACTTTGCTGAAAGCAATGGGATTGAGACAAGAAAAGAGGCTTTCACTTTTAGATCAAGCCAGCAAATTCTCTGTGCCAAGAGGGAACCTGGAATGAGTATTAAGTCTTGCAGGAATGCTGAGGGAACTGAATATGTGTTCTTGGCCTCATGGCAACAACAAGGGAGCGTATAAAGCAAACAGTTGTGAGCTACTGAGCTCAGCTGTTCACCGGGGAGATGAACGGCTTGCTGGAGCTTCAGTTTCCACATTAGCATCATACAACAGCCTCATCTATTAGTACAGTGTGCTCTCATGCCGGAGCTGCTGTTGCAGCACTGAATCACTTCCCAAGACACTAACTTTTTAGTTTCTCCTCAGCAATAAGGCTTTTTGGAAAACGAAATATTGGTCCCCCAAGATATTCTGGTATTTCAGAATATTTTTTTTGGTTCTGAATTGTGATAAAAATCAAAATGTTGAAAAGTTATATTAGTCAAAATATCTGAAATATTTCAATTGGGAAAAAACCTGCTGAGTAGTATTATCAAACCATTACAAATCTCTAAGACTGAAGCATTTCTTAGCAATAATTTCCAAGTGTCAGAGATGATATATAATAAAGTATATAGGGATATAGAGTTCAGAATGTAGGAACAAATTGTTCAGAAGTATTCCTATTTCAAGCTTTGTTGAGCTGCCCATGTTCCCAGGGAGCACTTCTGTTCTTGATGAAACAACATTTCTTGATTTTTGACATTTGGTCAAAAGCATTTGGCGCATCTCTGCTCAGCCAGAGTGGCTGTGGCGAGGGCGGGCACAGCTCTTGTTACCCAATTTGTTTAATGTTTGGTTTTGCTTCAGCTGTAACCCTGCAAGTCTCTTACACTTGCTCTACCTTTAGCATTATTTCTCTCTGCATTATTACTGCATGATTTGGAAATTAAATGCAGCCTGTGACCTTCTGTCATGCCTGTTGGAGGATTTCCTTTTGGAGTAGACAGTGGCACTGATGGGATCGATGGCTGTTTCAGTCAGCATACCGATTCTCTACTGACGGGCACTTCTCACTTGTCAGTGTGCTACTTCATCTCCTCCAAGTCCATGGGACACTTTATCTGTCTGTCTATCTATCTATCTGTCTATCTATCTATCCATCGTTCTCTAAAGGGCTGCTGAGCATTGGTGCCTGCTGAGCACACACCTTGGGTAACACTACTCACCTGCCTGATGAGCCTGTGCTTTGAATTACTTGAAATACATAAAAGTGCTGCTGGTAATTTGCTTTTTCAGGGCGTTTCCCAGGGATTCAGATCATTGTGGCTGAAGGTGCCTGTTCCCTGGAGATGGAAGGAGGAGCACCACCCCAAAACACCTTCTGAGGAGGGGTTGTATTTTTTTTTTCCTCCTTTCTTGGTCAGAGATCCTGGTACAGGTTAATCCTTGAGCTGGGCATCTCCACTCTTTGTATTTTATTATCTGGCACACGTTTTGCAAGCCAAATTGATTAGTGTTCACCAAGGCGAGAGCCCAAGTTGCTTGGCCTCTGCAACAGGCCTTCCCTGACATTCAGACAGCCTCAGGGCCTTTACTATCTTTCTAAACACTTCCCTTCTCTCCTGTAGAGCTGCCTTATTACAGCAATAAAAATAACAAGGTCCCTGCAGACCTCTTTATAAAGAACAATTTAGAGCCAGGAGTAAGTGTGAGGATTGGGATGAAAATAGGCTATCACAGTGCTAATGTGATATACAGGTACGATTCGTGTATTATATTGGCACAGGGAAGTTGTGTGTCTTGGGAAGCAGGGGTTCAATGTGGGACTGGTTTAGGTGACTGCAGACAGACAGAATCAGTGGGTTTGATACCCACCCTATGGGAAGGGCCTGTGACAGCCTGGAGTGATTGTGACAGGTTCGGAATGGTTCATTAAATGTAGGGAATGCAAACACCAAAAATCATGTAAATCTATCCAAGTACAATATTAATGTCTAGATATGTTAGGTTGGAACAACAGATACAATATGACATCCTGGATCCCATGTTATTCCCTCATTACTGTGGGCATTTTCAAGTCCTTTTCACGGCCTTCGTCAGAAGCAGATGGGTTGAAGAGAGATGTACAAAACAGAGGCAAAAAGGTGAAACCACTCCAGATCCCACCTCCTACCTCAAGTTTTGCTGAGTATCTGCCCCTGTGATCTGTGTTGCTTCAGATAGCTGTGGAGACACAGGCACAAAGCAATGGCAAGTCAGTTACTGAGCTTACCCAGGGCAAAGCAGAGGGTTATATGACTTGCAGGGGTGGCAAGAAAAGGTAATTGAAGCTTTTGCTGGTGGTCTGGGGAAAGAAGAAAGGAGAATGGAGTGGTGTCCCTTATGGGAGAAGTATTTCTGAACTGAGAACCTGCTGGTGGTGCAACTGCTATTTTCTTCCAAAGGTCAAAAAACCCAACTGGAACATGGAGCAAAAGAATGGGCTCAGCTGCAGCAGGGGCAAGGCCAGCCACACCACGGAGACAAAAGGCAAGAACACTGCAGAAAATGAAAGGATTTTATTCCTATCTCCTGCTTCATTTCAAATGGAGGGTAAAGATGAAACAGGCTAGGATTCCTAAGGAGGATTTCAGGCATGTACGTTGCATGCACTTCTGTCAGGAGGGGAGCAGTTTGAAGGATGACTTGTGTTATTGGCACTAGTACAATATTATCTTTATTTTTTTTGAAAACACCCTGTATGCATTGCAAGACGTGTGAAAACACAGCAGCTTCAGACATCGGTGAGGTGGAGCAGATAGAAATATAAAGGCTTATTAACAAAAGGTCGATGTATGAATCACAGCCACATGTTTTTCTCCTCCTGCTCTATATGCAATTTAAAAAAAAATTTTTGTTGTTTTTCAGAGGAAGTGAGGTGTCCCTCTGCTTATACAGAAATTCTGAGTACCTGCTGCAGGGCTGTTTTTTTCTGTGACTCTTTCTTCCTGAGTGGTTGCCTTCCAATACCTCTCAGTCTGAAAGGCTCCAGCTCTGCCTGGCACCGAGAGCAGAAAATGCTCCAAGCACGGGAGCCCCGACAAGGGGGCTCTTCTACTGACTTCCACTGAGGTGTGCTAGATTCCAGTGTTTGCTCTGCAGCTCAGGAGAGCAGGATCTGCTGGGCAGGAAGAGCTGCCCAGCGCTGGGATTTCCTGTGCAACATCTGCCCTGCCGGCAGTTTAAAATAGAGCAAGATGAAGGTCCTGGAAAACCCAGAATGGCTTTACCTGGAAACCTCATTAAAGGGAAATGAAATTGCTTTTTGCTCTAACCACACTCAGTGATAGCTGTAGCGGCTTGGCCTCTCACTTCCTGTTGCTACCCTGCTCGTAGGGCTTGGCTTGGCTCAAGAGCTTGCAATGCTGTGAGGCTGCGCCCAGAACCTTTGACGCTTACCTGTCTCACATCTTCTATATGCAGGTGATTCAAAGCCAATTCTAGTGTTGCAGCTGCATGAACACAGGAGAGGATTGAAGCCTGTTGCTTTAATTTTTAAAGTGTAATGAGAAATCACAATCCAAACAAAGGAATTCAAAGCTGAAACTGCACTTTTCAAGGAGGCTGTGGCTCCTGGTGATCACAGGGGCAACTCTTGCCCCAGTACAACAGCCAAAGTGTCAAGCAGATCCTGGAGGCATTACACAACCTTAAATAAGATTGATGTGAAAAAGGTTTTTTGTCACTCACAGTAGCTGAGGGAGAAAAATCGGATGACAGAGGAGGTGCAGTTTTCCATTGTCTGGTGGGATTCACAGAGCCACGTGCTTGGTGAACATCTGGCCTGAAGGCTGTTGTGGGGATGGAGGAGGGAGCAGGAGGGAAGTGAAATGAGGCAGCAGGATAAGGCTTTGTCTGAAGACTTTGAAATACAGGTGTACATATTGCTGAAAAAGCAGAATGAATGGTAACCTCTTTTGTGGCTTTTTGATGTCTAACTTAGCTGCCAGTTCTTGTAACAGCTTTGTAGGTAGCTGTCTCATAACAGAAGGTGTGTTGTTCTCACTGTCCTGCTCGTGCTGTCACTGGGAAGAGGGCTTGTCCTGACCATGCTGGCTGAAAAGCAGAGCCCCTGTCTCACCCAGTGACCCCCAGCACCAGCCTCAGAAGCCAGGGATGAGTTAGAGCCCTTCTGTTAGCAGCAGACTTTGTGTCTCAGAGACCTCCTACTTAGAAATGTCCCAAAGGGCTGAACTTCAGCTGGATGGCCGGAGGGACATTTTAACTGAAGGACTTTGCAGTGTTTGCCAGGGGAACAGCTCTGCTGGCGCTGAACTCCACTGTGGCAACAGGCTCTGCCCTGGCAAGTAGGATGGGCATGGCTTTCACAGGCCCTGTCCTCCTGGTCCCGTCATTGGCCACGTACCTGAGCAGCTGAGGCCAGGGGGAGCAGAGTCCTGATTTTATTTGGCTCAGTACTACTCCATTCCATCCTCTTGTTTGTGTCCTGGCTCATTCCTTGGCTCCTCTAAGATGTAACCTGGCAGGAGCACAATGCCCAGTGCACACACTTGGCAGCCCAGCTCTTGCTCTGTGGCTTGAGTGCTGCTAAATGAATGATGCAACTGACTTCTGAATCCAGGCCTCTCTTGCGTATTAAGTTACTGCTGCCTCCTCAATATGTTTTTCTGTACTACAGGCAAGTCCCTCTGGTCTTTCTTTCTGCTTTAGTGAGGATTATCTGCCCCATATAAATAGCCTGCCAGAGCTGTCCAACATTTGGGCTGATCCCAAAGAAACTTAAGGACCCGCAGGGCAATGTTTTAAAAAATATAAAACAATGTCTCCCTGTGCTATCCTCCACAAAAGCCTCCTGCTGACCAGCTGACTTGTACTCCAGGCAGTCACCCTACAGCCCCCAGCTCTCCCACTCCTCCTCAGCAGGACATGTAACACGCCAGGCTGTGGCCAGCAACACCTCATTTGTCCATAGCTCCGGGCGAGCGTGCAGCTCTGCTCTGTGCCTGCCCTGGGAAGGGGTGGATGCTGGGAGCCCCCCTGGCAGAGTCTGCTCCTCGACTCATTCGAGGCTTGCGAGCACGAGATTGCTGTAATATTGAGCAAGGTTTTCCAACACATGCTTTTCTCTGGCAAATCGCCACCCACAGTGCCGTGTGCCAACATAACACTTTGACTTAAAGAGGGAAAACTGCCAGATAAATGTTTTAGTTGCAGGCCTGTTTCATTGTTGAATTCTAAAATCTTGGCGAAAGCCTTTGCCAGTGGATGGGGAAGCAGCCTTGCTGTCGATGCTGGTGAATAGGGACTAAAGCAAATGTGTTCAGGGATGACATTTGGTGGACATCACCCGCCAGCTAATTGCGTTCTGTTCCCTGTTTCTGCACCAAAGGCACACAGAGCAGATCAGGGACAATGGAGTGAGGGACCCTTTAATTGTCCAGTGGTTCTCAAGCAACAGGATTTCTTGTGATTTGGAGGAATATAGCAGTGATTCGAGGGCACTTTCTGAGCCTGCAGACGGCCTGCTCAGTGAGATGCTGGTCTTTCATGGTTAGGGGGATATGTCCCTGGTATCAAGCAGCACTTCAACAGAGCAGAACAGTACTAGACTGAAGGAGAATTTTCATTGCATTTGAGTCCCTGGAACAAGGGTGGAACACAGCTCTGCTCCCTGCTGTGCTGGAACCCATCTGCTGGGGTATTGCCCTCCCTGGGCTCCGTTAGCCACATGCAGCCCCTCCAGCTACCCTGGACACAGAGAAAATGGGGGGTGCGTGAACAATCCAGGCACAATGTCATTAGCAGATCCTTCTGAAATAGCAAGGATTAATACTACTTTGCTTCCCTCTGCCCAGATCTACAAGCACGGAGGTGTCAGAACAATCTGTGTTCTTCTGCCCCAGATCCAGAGAACTGAGCCAGAGGATTAGCCAAATGTCAAAGAGTTAAGCAATAGGAAGGAAAAGGCTGAACTTTCCTGTGAAAACACTACTTGAAATAGAAAAACACTACAGTAATTGTTGTTTTCTAAAGAAACCCTTGTTTGCATGGCCTATATCTTCCAGGGTAGCCACCTACACAGCTTTTCTTCATCAGGGATCATTTATTTTGTTTTCAGATCATTGTCTAGACTAATTGTCTTAAACAAGAGTAACTTCCTTTCTCTTTATTCCCTAGTGGTCTTGATAGGTTTTAATTACCTTTAGGTGGTTCCCCGTATAATTGCACATCAAGTTCATTAATGATCACAATATGTTCACCTAATAGGTTTCCATTAAAATCCAATGGGTTCCCATCAAAATGAGTTATGGGAACTGACAGAAAACTCACTAAAATCCCAGTGTCTTTAGTTACAGTGAATTAAACATTGTGTCTATTAAGAAAGATAAAAAACAAATGTCAAGACAAAAAAAATTGTCTCACAAATTGATAAATTTATATGTACAGAATTCTGTAGAAACTAGCAAAATGCTCTTTCTGCTGTAGGTCCAGTGAAGCAGTGAAGTTTTGCCACCTTGACCATATCGTTAAAGTTCAGATAAACAAGCAGAACAGAAGAAGCTAACTTCATTCCAATGCATTGCAGTTTTGGAGGAACAGAGAAGTCTAGATCCCTTGCTGGTCTCAGTTCTGTCCTTGTCACAGCTGCTCTGTACAGATCCCCACGGCTGCTGGGGAGCAACAGAGAGAGCGCAGGGCTGGCAGTGCTGGAAGTGCTGCCAGTGCTGGGGGTGAGGAGCGAGTGCAGGCAAGAGGCAGCTGGGGTGAGAGAACAAAGGGCAAGGCCAGAGTGCATGGATGGAGCATTCTGGATCCTCCTCCTAGCCCTGCACCTTCCACTACAAGTAGGTTCTGCCTCTCTCATTTGCTCCATCCCCTCTCACTTTCCCTCGCTCCCAACTGCAATAACCTCCTGAGGCCCTGCAGCAAACTGGAGGAGTTATTTTTCCATTCTGCTCTCTTGACCCTTGATCTCTTCAGTGACTGGCAGCCCAGGTGCTTTCCAGGGATAGTTGGAAAGGCGAGGTCATTCCTGCATTTTGACTAGGAATATCTCCAGTCTGTGAGGTGATGTCAGCCCTGGGGCTGCTTGTATCCTCTCATTCCATCTGGGTCTTGTAGGCTAAGAGCATCTTTGAGCTGAAAAAGTGCCCAGGACAAACCTTTTCATCTGTACCTGACCTGCCCCTGCAGTGCTGAGCCCCACTGAGTGGTTCTGCTGCTACGTATGGGCTTCTGCTACAGCAAGCAGGACTTCAGAGAAAAAAATCAAACTGCTCTAAATTCCAGTAAGCAAATCTGTGACTCTTCATGGCAACTCCACATTATTCCCAGGTTGTTTGCTATTTCCTCTGTTCTTCCTTCCCTGCTGCCTTCATTATCACGCTGAATATCACCAGGGCAGCATGACAAGAATCTAGAGAGACACATTATTAGGACAGCCGTGTTCATACCTCTGAACTGCAGCGTTTGTTAACAATTCTGAGCTTGAAGAGGGGGAGGATGGCAAAATCTGCTCTTCCAAATTAGAAAGATGTATTTTGTCAGTATGTTTGAGTGAGATTTATACTCCAGTGGCTAATAGTCACCATTCAGGGACCTCTCTATTGCTCTGGCACATAGAAGACCCCTTGGAGTGGCACAGACTAGGCAGGGGAGTGTCAGATGTGTCCCTCCAGGTGTCCCACACAGGGCATCTGCAGTCTGACCCTTACGTGCTCTTTGCACTGTAGGTCCTGTTTCCTTGTGCCCAGGCAGCCCTGGCCCCACACAGCAGTGACAGGGCATTGTAGAGCTCTGTGTACTCAGAGGCAGGATGCTGACTGGCAGACAGAACTTCAGCAGCACTGACCAACAGGCTTCTTAAAACAAGGGGCAAACTCGGAGTGCAGCAGCCCCTGCTCCAAGCCTGCAGCTGTGCCACATTGGCAGGTCAAGGGCAGGACGGTAACTGGAGTGGCTGGAAATTCAGGCAGGGATGTTCAAGGCTGGGATGGGGACACTTTAAGGGGACCTTATGTGACATGTCAAAGGACTCGATTTGTGATGAGTTCAGCTTTCATTTTGTAGCCACAGGGGTTGTCTGCCTTCTAATGTTAGTTTGCAAGAAGGCTGCCATGAATGCAGTACCTGTCCATGGGCATGGATGGCTTCGGTCTGGGATCACACTGCCTCACTCTGGTCCTGGAGAGAGATTGGCTGCATTGCCTCAAGAAACTGAGCTTGGGAGAGGAAATCTGGGCATTACTTTTCCTCTTTTAATTCCCTTGTGTGTCTGAGTTAAGAGTGCAGAGCTGCCGGACACAGACCTTTCCTTTCCTGTTCAGCTAAGTGCCAGCAGCCTTTCAGGGGTTCCCAGTACCCTCAGCAGGAGACAGAAAGTGAACAGAACTGGCTTCCTGCCACAGCAAAGCTTTTGTGCCTGTTTCAGGCAGCTTCCTATGGTTCCCTTGGTGCCAAGAGGGGAACCAGAGGAAGTTCCTACAGACAGAAATGTGTATTACTATTTCCTGTTATGAAAAGTCACCAATGCAACAAATCTTAGTGGTTTTATTTGTTTATCTCAAAATGAACTAAGAAACTTAATTTTTTTTGGTCATGTGTAATTAACTTGTGATTTTTCTCTGCAGTTGCTGAAGGTAATTTAGCATTTTAATTAGCTCTACGCTACAAACACATGCCTGACCTTAGAAAGAAACAAAAACCTGTTTTCTGGCACTTACAAGTAAATAGAATAGTCCTCTCCTCTTGCCACCATCTTTTATTTAATGCTGCTAAAAGGTACCAGAATGTCATCACTGGAGATTGATCCTCCTGCCTAACCTGGAGACTGGGTCTGTTCCCAAGGAGCCGAGTGCTGTTGCTGAAGTGCAGCAGGTTCCTGTGCCATGCTGGCCTTATCTGCTTATTACACTCAGTCACATCTAAATAAGCATCTGTAAGAGAAGGCAGCGAGGGCAGGACATGGAGGACAGCCTGAGGTTTGCAGAGCTGCCTTCTCCCCTCCTCATTCCTTCTTTTTTCTGTGCCCTTCCCTCATTCTTTGGCTGCAGATGTTTCCAAGCCATCCTGATTGCTCTGGTCTCCAGTTGGTCACATTTTTTGTTGACTGGCTTTTTTCTTTCCAGAAACACATGTGCTTTGCTTTCTCTCCAACTCTGTCACTTTTTATTAACTCAAACAAAATGTAGGGAAGCAAACACCTCTTTGAAAATACTTTCAGTCATTTGATAGGATACTGTCTGAGAAATGCTGAAACCATTCCAGAGCTCCAAGAGAGCAGACGGTGGTGGTGTCAAGGAGAGTTTTACAGCACGTGCAGCTGGGTGCACAGCTCCTGTTACAGCCTGTCAAGGCTGGTGTGTCCAGCCCTGCTCTGCTCGTGGTCGCTGCCGCTGGGTGTTCCGGCAGGGATCTGGTGGAACTGCAGCGCCTGGTGCCGCCTTTCAGGCCGTGGGACAAGGCGTGCACATCACGCAATTGCTTGCCCAGCCTGGCTTCCTGATAATCCCTATCCCATTCAAACCATCTCATCTCAGCTTGCATGCAGTATTTTATACATTTGAAACACTAATATGGGCCAGACAACGAACAGCCCCACGGTGTCCTTGCCAAAGCTGGGATCAGAGCACCAGTGAGAGGCTGTAGGTCCAGCTGACCTCAGTGCAGTCCAGCTCATTTACATCAGCTGAGAGTCTGGAGTACTTGGGAATACACTGGGCTTGGCTTCAGAACTGAGGAATGGGGACATGGAGAGCTGGACTTGCAGAGTCTGTGGTTTCAGGGAACATAAGGTACCTCCTGGCTGCGACAGGAGTTGTGAGTGCTCAGCACTTCTTAAAACCAGACCTGGTATCTGACTTAACACACCCAGTTACACAGTACTGTGTCCTGCTCTGCGGGAAGCTGCACTCAACTTTGTGTCTTGGTTTGAAAGACAGGTATCAAGAACAGAAAAGGAGAACTTTCAAACCTCAACACTTTGACACAGCTGAAGAGAGTCAAAATATTTAACATTAGGAAGAATATTGCTTTGTCAAGAGAGACCACTTTGCAGCACAGGCCAAACTAGGTAGGTGAGACAGCCACACACAGGAAGGCTGAGCTGTGCTGCAGTGCCTGACTTCTGATGCTGCATGAGAAGGGAAGGCTGTACAACATGTGTGTGGAGCACCAGCTGTGCTCCATTTTTTTGTGGAAAAGCTCAGGTGTTGTCCAAGATCAGACATGAGATGCTGTTTGACACGTATGATGACTGCCACACCAGAGAGGAAAGATTATGTTTTCATATTAACAGTTCCTGGCAAGCTCCAGAGTTTTCAGCTTTTCATAGTTTGCAGAAGTGCCAAGAATGGAGGCAAACAAAGGGTGAAAAATATTTCATTCATCCTGTGAACGGTGAGTTCAGGGACACCCGTTATTAATAGAGTCAAGTGCGGAGCTCTGGATCCAACCCTGGGCAGGAATGCTCTCTTTTGAGACCTGCCTTCTTTGGATCTTTGAAATGAAGAAGAATGCTTTCTGCATGTGAAAGCAGTAAGTGGGATGGAGCAAATGCAGGGACAATTTAGTGAAACTCTGCTTTCTTGTCAAATTGAGCAGAAGATGTAAGTTTGTACATACCAGAACTGAAAGGCACTTGCACTCCAGAAAACAGGTCATAAATTTCCTTGTGCTCCACACTCTCTATAATGTCCACAGCAGAGAACCCCTTTTTATTGCCAAGGGAGACATATACCCAAGGGAAGTTTTAAGGAATCATAGCTACCTGCTGAATCTTCATTAACCTTCCCCCATTTCAGTACTGGGGCAGTTTCCACTGCAAGTGTGACAAGTCTTGCAGAGAGACCGTATTCTGCAAAGTAGGAGTGTTAAGATAACAGAAAAATAGAATCTTCTTTGTACAAATTATACTTTGAATTCAGCAAAATTATTGTATAGGTCAAAAACTTATCAGGGCGATAAAAGGTGTTTGGCACCTCCCTCTGAATGTCTCATTACTCCCGCAGAATAATGAGTTTGCAAAGAGCCGGTGGTTCCGGGCCGGGTACCAAACCTGGCTGCTCAGGCACGAATTGCCCTGTGCTGCAGTGAACTCGCACCGTGAGCATCACCCTGGGCAGCACCATTGGCTCTTCTTTCTCTAGCAGCTGCTGTTGGCAATGTGGGAGCTTCGACCTGGCTGCTGGGAATTCGGCAGTGAGGGCACCACATGCTTAAGCAATGCTTTACATTGTTGTGGTAACATCCAGCAATACAGGAGCTTTGTTTGGCTTGAAAGGCACAGTGCAAACTGATGGGGATTTCAAACCTTTGTGAGCAAAACACTTCTTCCTCTCCTAGCCTTGATAGATCAGACGAGTTCCAGCCTTCAAAAGCAAAAGGTATCAACAAGCACGAACTGCACCCAGGCACAGGAGAAGTGGCTTTGCTGAGCAGTGTGTTTCAGTGGAGTGATTTAGGGAATCTCTCTATGTACAACTTGTGAACTCTGGCTGAGGTTATGGAACTGCTGCATGAATGTTTCAAAGTATGTTGTTCCACATGTCACAGTTCTTTCAGATCAAGCATAATGGAGGTCCCCTCTGTGCGAATAGGTCCTGCTAATACAACATAAAGGAGGGTTGCAGCCTAGGCAATGCCTCAGATGATTCTGCCTGAGAGCTGGAAGGACCAGAGAGCCAAATGGGGTGTAATGCTGGGCTTAAACACAGCAGAATCTGAGAAGTTAAGGAAGAATTCAGACTCCCGCCTGCACAGAGGAAGCAGTGATAAGGAATGCAGTGAAGAGATCATGCTTTCATCTGATGGAGAATGGTGTGTCCTTTGTGACCCTTGGACCAGCCACATTAAAGGATAACATTTGCATAGGAGAGGAAAAAAGAACTAAAGATATTTCGCTGTCCTTTGGAATGAAGAGCTTTTTTCTGCTGTCTCCAAACACTATTTCTCAAGCATGCCTCTTGATGGCTTTCAACAAGCCACTCAGTTATTTTACACACTTAAAAAGCATTCCTGAAAGCCACTTTTCAGTTGCACGCATCATTTTTGAGTTCGTTTAGTTTCTGCGGGCTCATGATAGGCTGCCATGGGCACAGAGAGCTTCAAGTAGCAAGGTGTTGAAGAAGCAGACTGGCTTCTCTGAAGGAAACACAGTCCTTGAAGTACTTCAGTCCTGAAAGCCTCTCTTATCCAGTGGTAAGTACTGCTCGGAGTAATCAGCAGAGCTAATAGCATGTGCTCAGGGAAAGATTTTGCCTCAGTTTCCGTATGTCCATGTAAATCCAGGTCCAGCTGATAACAGAAGATGAGCAAACCATATGGAATGAGCTCCTCAGGTGCAAATGGCAAAATGGGTGTTCCAAGCATAGGTGACACTCACATGAAGTGAAGGTGAGCACAGACATCCAGGGCTCCTTGGAGAGCCCCTCTCCAGAAAACAGAGCTATCTGATTTCTGTTACGGGAAGGAAACCAGGTGGCAAGAGCTCAGCTGGTCACTAGGGAATGACCACTATGCACAGGCAGGATGTCTCTACAGCGTGCAGGAAGGCAGCCAGGGCATTCAGTTTGGCATGCCAGCTCTGGGAATTGGCCCTTGCCAGGGATCAGCCTGGCTCTGCCAGAGCAGTGTGGTGCAGGGCTGTGCGGTGCAGAGCCAGCTCTGAGTGTGTTCACACGGGAGCTGCAGCTCCCACTTCAGTGGAACCTGTTCTTCATGCCCTGCTGGGGCTCAGTGAGGGAGACCCCAGCTCGAGGAGCTGGGTAAACACAAGTGGCTGAGCACCACCATGCTCTGAGTGCAGCAGCTGCACAGAACTGGGCTGCTTAAATCCTGCCCAGCACTCCTGCCACCGAGCCCACTTAGTCACTGCAGTGTAGGCAAGCCCCATTAGAAATAATGCATAAAGGTTAATGAAATACTTGTATCTATTTTAATAAGTGATTAATCTTTTATTACATACTGTTACACAGTCCAGCAGAGCAATAGATTGCTTTTAATTGTAGCTTATCATTATCTATGGTAACTTGCACTGATGTGCTGATAACCATTTTGAACACATGCTGCTTATATATATTACAGGCCAACCACTCCAATTCATTATTTATTAATGCCTTTTAAGCTGTGTAAAACTGGGACTGTAACATAAAGCATAATCAGGACAGGTTTGCAAAGTATCTGTGATGTTGCAGGACTGGCTGGGAATGCCTGGGAAGGTAGCAGTGCTTGGTAGGGACTCACACAGCTGGCTGCAGGGGAGTGTGAGCAGTGGGGCTGGGGGTGTTGCAGCACTTTGGGAAATCAGGAATGCTGCCATGCTTATGTTGGAAATTCCAGCTCAACCTGGCACATCTTTCCCTGCATGAATCCCTAAATGAACAGATGACCTGGGTCAGCCCTAACAGACGGTGGCCTAACTTTAAACCCTACTGTAGGCATCTGTGTTTGGCCACTGCTGGCGATGGGACACTGGCTAGAAAAACCTCTGCTGTGGTCACACACAGCTCTGTGCCTGTACCAAAACCTGCCAGTGCAACAAGTGAGTGTCTGTCGAGGCTCCTGTGATTACCCTGCTGGGTCTCTGTCATAGTTTGATGCGTGTTCCAGCTGCAGTGGCAGTTCAAGGATGTGTGACACAGAAAGAGCCCATCTGCCAGTGAGATAAGGGACTCTCCCTTATGCTCATGGCTGGATGCAGGCTCCCACTCTTCTGCTTTCAGTGGTGCCTGAGATTTGCCTAGCAGCCCCTTTGGTTTTAAAATGTAGATAAGTGATTTGGATTTACACACTGCCTGGGGTTTGTGTGGCTGTTCTTGCAGTGCGAACATGTGTGTTCAGTTTTTAGGTCTCTGTGCACAGAGAGCAGTTCTCATTGTCAGCTCACTTAAATAAAAGATGGTGAAGAAACCTCTGAGCATGAGTCACTATCTCACTCTCTGGTTCTTGCAGTTACTTCTTAGAAAATGAAATGGGGAGATACTGTTGCATCCCTCTGATAATTGTCGGCAAAGAGGGTGATGTGAGTAATGATCTAATTTTATCATGTTGTGGTTTGAAGAGGCATCAGGCTGGTTGCAGGTCTGCAGTTAAGAGTTGGCTGGCACAGGGTGTTTGACACAGTCCTCACCACGTCTGAGGCAAGATGGAGAACAGAGCTTGAAGGGGACACTCAGCTCAGGGTGCTTATTGATCCATCAGGGAAATGCTGGGTGTTCCAGGGCCAAGCAATCCTTTTACTCTGATCTCACTAGGCCCCAATAAATGCCAAAGTGGTCATTAGCTCTTAGGAAAACTCCCTGTTTTCAGACCACTGTTGCTCTGAGTGGTCCCTTTCCCTGGGTGACCCTGTGGATACGTGGACAGCTGTCTCACACGGACTCCCCTTCCCAGTTTTTCTCCAGCTTTGGTGTTGTACCTGGCTGGATGGGCTGGAATTTGCCACATGATCCTTAAAAGCATTGAAGAAATGACACAAAGGGCAGGATTCATGCCAGTTTATCCATCAGGATTATTCCCATGTGTTTGTTCCGAGCCCAGTTTCTGCCACTTTGCAAATCCCAAGGGGTTGTGGAGATGAAGATTCCTATGGAGTGGGTAGTCCTCACCCTGTTCAGGAGTCTGTTTTAACAGCAAAAATTTTCTTGAAATAGGAACTTCAGTGGGCAGAAAAATGTACAAGAGGTTTCATTTGCCACAGCTTTCCTGAGGAACAAGGATGTGAGTCAGCTGTAAATAAAGTATTTCTAGGGATGCTCACCTTGGGGCAAATGTCCTGCCTAAGGATGCTGGGCTGGGACAGGTGGAGACAGCAGAATGGGGAACAAGGACACTGGAACCTGCAAAACCAAATTACAGCTCTGCCTCAAAAGCAGCGTTACTAACACATTCCTTTTCCTTCAGACTGACTCCAGGTCACACAACCCTTCTGCTTCTGCAGCAGTTTGATGAGTGTGTTTGTTACTAACCCCATCTCAGTGTGTTCTTTTTCCTTATGTCATCCTGCAAGTTACTGCTTTTGAGAAACCACAGACTGATGTGGTGCTAAAAATGAGGGCAACGCCTTGGATGACAAGAGTGTGCCAAGAAAAGGATTTCCTTTTTTCTAGAGCTGGAGAGAAAGCAGCTCCAGTTCAGCAGGCAAAGGACACTTTAGATCTAGGAGAATAAAATGCAAACCAAGTTTTTGTTATTTCAGGATCATGGACCCAGTTCTAGACCTTGTCTGACATCTACTGAGTCCTGAAATTATCCTAGGAAGCCTTTCCTGTTGATCCTGGGTCCTGCCAGGCAGTCCTCACAGTTTCCCCAAGCATCTTTGTTTAATGTTTCATTCAATATCTGTAAGATAGGTCTCATTTCCATGCTGGAAGGTGCCACACGGAGGGAAAAAAAATGGAAGCATACACAGAGAAAATGACCTCTCAAACATGCACCCTCCACTCTTCTCAGCTGGGCCTCAGGGTTTAGGTGCAAATGAGAAGCATCAGGGTCTTGCCACCCCCTCCAAGTAACATTAAGTATCAATAATGGAAGTGCTTACAGATACCCTGTACAATTCAACCCTTATCTTTTATTTATAGCTGACAAAGCTCAGAGAAGGAAAAAATATCATCATACTTTAAATAATAGAAGGTAGAGGTATTAAAACTACCCAGGCAGTTACAGTAGTTGCAGAAATGTCTCCCAGCAGACCTGAGTGTGTGTACACCGACTGCATTTTTAATTTTTAAAACATATTTCTTTCAAAATTATTCAGCAATACAAGAAAGCCACTTTTATGGGGTGATAAATTACTGTAATAAAGTGTCTTTTGTCCAAGCATACAGACAGAAAGCCATTGCAGGCAGCAGAGACAGGCGTTAGCCCCCAGAGAGCCCAGACCCATAAGCAGAGGAGCATGTTGATTTGTCTCACTGGTTTTTAATTACTTTTAGAGCATCCTATCTGTTTTTTAACTGCAATTTTGCTCTCAGTTAACATTTATATGAAGGTTTGATTTCTCTGTGAGTTTTGAATGCAGTGTTAGACCTTTGCACTGGTTCTGGAGAGCTCTGCTGCCCCTTCCCTGCAGCCCAAGCTAAATGACACGATACCTGTCATTTACATGCAATTAGAAATACTTTGATAAGATTTATATTCCTTGAAACTTTAGAAACTTCTTGAAAGTATTAACTGAAAAAGGAATCATGAGTGATAATTAGGGGTCTGCTCCAGCTCCCTTCTGGGCCAGAGTGTTTTTATCACAGCTACATCCATCACTGTAGCAGGCTGCTGGATATTGCAGATGCGGATGGAGCCACTCAGGTCTCAGTGGACTTAATGCCAGTGGACACAGGACTTTTCCGCATCCCTCTGGACAGGAGTGTCAATCTTGCACCCTTTGCATCTTGATTAATCACCAGCACTGTGACTTTGCAAACCCAGGCAGAGTATCTTTAACCCCAGTCCTATATATACCTATATCCATGTTCTGCACGTATTCTTGCCCCCAAAGCTATGGCGTTTGAACTTCACAGAATAAAGTACATTTAATTGGACCTATTATTTTCTTGCAGAGGCAAAGCCTTTCAGATCAGGCTTCAGCCTCTCTGTGCCAATGAAAATACACATGCCTAATTATTTCCATTTTTCAAAGAACCTCAAAGGCAGCTGATGAAAGGAACCTTTTGCAAAAGCTCACAGCAAACAGAGTGGAGTCACCTAATGTGCAGCGAGAGGAAGCAGTGATCTCCTCCTGTGTGCATGGGGCCAGCAATGCTCCGCAGTGCCTTGAAAGAGGGTGTCTGGCTGCTGCTCTGGAAAAGAAGATTGCTGGGAAATGGCTGAATTCATGTCACCAAAGAGGGTTTTTTGGAGCTAAAGACTTTTAGGGCATCAAGTCTTTTGAGATAGGACAAAATGTTTTACGCTACTGCTGACACCTGTGCTCACAAGAGGCACAGTCCATTGCCCAGATTATTCAGGTGTGTTTCTTCCTCAATTTGAGAACAATTCTCTTCAACTGTAATTTTTGTCCTAACATCTTTGCCTTCACTGACAATGTACTTTTCCTTTTCTGGGTGTTGTGTACACAGTAAGAATTTGCTGTTGCCCTGAAAAGCTCATAGTTTAACAAGCAGTTCTGTTGTCATCAGCAGAGGGTTGGTGTGAGCAGTGATTCTGCAGAGTTCCTCCCTGTTGTCCCAGTATTGCCCACTGCAGCCCAGCAGCCTCAGACCACCCTCCCCAGGCAGTCTCCCTGTCAGGGTCTGTTGTTGCCCTCAGCTGGCATCTGTTAGCTTTGGCATGTGTGTGAGCTGAGACTCCGTCCTTTTCTCTTTGGGAGTCAGGTGCTGTAATTTGAAAGGTAACACAAGTTTCCTCCACTTAAGTGAGGTTGAAAACCACTCCCTATCATTTTTATCCTACTCAGCTTTTAACATGCTCCCCTCTTTTCAAGCGTGGCAATTACTGGGCCATGATGTCACTCAGGCAAGTCCCTACGCCCTTCCCTGTTTGCATGGGCTGGAGGTGGGTCAGACACACAGACACAGACACACAGACCCACACAGACACACAGACCCACACAGACACAGACACACACACACACACGCACGTGGTGATGGACAGGCAAAGAGGAGCCCTCTCAGCTCTCCCCCTCCTGAGCTGTGGATTCACTGCCCTGATGGTCTGGAACATGCTGTCACTGATCAGTGAGCTGGGAAATCTGGGAGCAGCCTGACAAGGCACTGCCGGCTCTCCGAAGAGTCTCGGCAGGCTGGCAGGTCAGGGATCCCTGTGCGTGGTGCCCATGGCCACCTCTGCACCAGTGTCTGCCCCTGGGCATCCCCTCCTGCCAAGGGAGTGCCCCCAGCGTGGAGGGGAGGGACACAGAGAGCTCCTGCCCTCCTTCCCGTGGGAGAGCTGGAGGCCTTTCTCCACACCTCTCAGCAGTGGAAGCGTGCCCCCAGCTAGGAGGATGGGTAGGGAGTAGGATCCCATGGAGCTCTGGACTGCTGCCCAGCTCAGGAGGGAAAAGGGAGCAGGTGGGAACTCCAGGCCTCCTGCATTTTTTTGTACAAAATAGAGGAAGAGCAGCTCCTGTTCAGCTCTCCATGGACACCAGTTTGCTCCACTTGGCTTCTGCTGGTGTTACTCGTAGCTGCTCCCTCTCTCTCTTTGGCTGTCGATGGAAGATTAATGTAGCCCAAAAGATTTTGTTCCCTACCCTTCAAGGATAATGTTTATTATGAATTTATCAGCCTCGGAGGGCTTTGTTTAGGCCCAGACAAAGAGGTTTATAACAACAGAACTTGAAACAGACTGAACTCAGATTAAAACTGTTCTGGGGTTTTTGCTCAGCCTGCAATCATTTGCTCAACTTCTACTGACTTTGTCTTGTCTATCAGAGGATGTTTTTTTCATCTGGACTTAAGCCCAGCTGGACTTAAGCACATGCTCAAAGTTAAATATGAGTTAAATTACTGTGCTGAATCAGGGCTTTTCTTCTTTCTGAGTTATTTTGCTGTGAATGCATTTTTGGCGCACACGAATATCAACTGTAGCTGTTATGCTAATTAAGTTTAACCTCTTGATTTTAATATTCTATATTTCTTTTCATTCTACGTGGAGATGGTGATGACTTCTTTTGTATCTGAGATTTACATGCAGTCCCATATTTTAACAGTGACACATAATTTACATGTGATTAGATCAAAGTATTTACTTCCAGGAGTTTTAAAACAACAAAATCTGATATTGAATATGCCTATTTTCCACACCTTTTAAGTGAATGCAGAATAGAAATAGCAGCTTGAAGCAGCAGAAATTTCAAGAGATCTGAGTTTAAGAGAGAGGTTTCACTGCACTCTCCTCCTTTCAACTGCTGCTGTCATGTCTGGGGAGTGAAAGTGGCAATGTTTTTAGAAATGTTTCATGAAATATTTTATAAGTGCAGTTCAAATTACTTTTTAAGTTGGGTAATCTGCCAGAGCTTTACATTGTTAACAGAGAAGGAGAAACTGCTGCAGAACCGAGTGGTGCGCTCAGTGGTGCGCGTTTCGGGAAATGGGGAAGCAATTCCTGCCGTGAACCCGCTTGTGCTTCCCACAGAGAGTGTACTCCAGCATATCTTAGCTGTGTCCAGAAGCAGCCCTACCTGGAAAAGATAAGCATGTTTTCTGAGTGGCACGGGAAATAAAAGTACATCTGCAAGGAAATGAACCCAGACAATGTGCCCTCCCAAACGGGGTCCACATTCCTTTGGCAGAATTACCGCTGAGCGATGGGGTTCTTGGGCTGTCCCTTTCCAGTCAAATACAACTGCAGAAATTAAGCATCCCTGAACTTGCTTTTTCTAAAACTCTGTACTGAAACCCTCTTTCTGCCAGGTGGGTGAATTGTCCCGGTGGTTTTTATCAAGTCCCCTGCGTGTCTTTCATTCAATTCTGCGTGAGCGAGTCCTGCAGGGATCCCAGCAGGGTGCCCCGCGACTGCCCCGTCATCCCTGAGCTGGGCACGCACACTTCACCTCGTACGAGCTGCGGGCTGCAGAGGTCACCGGCTACATCGCAGCCTCCTTGCTCCTTTTTGGTTCGGATGGGGCTGGGCAGAGCTCAGCCACTGCCGCCTGCTTCCCGCGGTCTGTCTGTGCAGGGCGCTGGTGAAGCAGCACCTGCACCGCGGGGTCGCCGGCACCCCGGGCACTCGCTGCCGGCGCCGGGCTGCAGAGCAGGGCCGGGGGCCCGTGGGGGTGTCCTGCAGACTCAGCTGCTCGGTAGGATTGGTCTGAGCGGTGTCAGGTTCTTGCAGGAGCAACCCTTCCTTGTTTCGGCACAGCTCGGGGCGTGTGGACACCCGCAGGGCTCCGCACACCTTGTGCGGACCTGAGCCGTGCGGGGCCGGGCCGGGATTGACTTTGAACACTGAGCAAGCCCTATTTCGTCTGTCTTACAATTCCTCTCCTAACACAAGGGAATCATGTCTCTCCACTCTCTGCCCGGGCACAAAGAGCAGATAATTAATTCTCTGGGGTAGGGATGAGGCTCTTGGGAGGCTCCAGGCGCAGACTCCTGCCCTTGGAGAAGCAGGAACAGCTGCACTGGCCCTCCTGGTTGGGGATTTTTTTTTCAGCTTACCCAGATAATAAGATCCTTTCTCCTCTTAACCTCTTACCTAGAGTGCAATTAGGGGTAAACTGAGCCGGCTGCTCTGTAAAGAAAGATGTGTCCTTAACCTGGTAAGAACAACCCCTTAATTATTAAGCCAGCAGTGGGAAGAGTAGTCTGAGTCTGTCTGAGCCAGGTGAGCAGGGGAGCCTTCTGAGACTCACCTGGCTCAATGTGAATGCCACACAGTGCTTTGATGAGATCTCATCTGCTCAACGGTTCTGTGAAGCAACAAGCTCAGCAAGATGAGTCCTGGCCAGAGCACAGTGCCCATCCCTCCCTGCAGCCCTGCTCTCAGAGCCCATTAGCACAGTCCATGCTGGTCCCCACAGCTGCTGGCAGGGCCACACGTCCTGCCCTGCCCAGGGTGCCACGTCCTGCCCTGCCCAAGGCTGCTGGTGTGAGCGTGTTTCACCCTGTGCGTGTGCACGGTCATGCTGGTTAACCAAATCCAGCAGTCTCTGTGGTGCTCTCGTGGGAGCAGGCACAGTTAAATGGATCACAGGACACTTTCCACCTCTATTATCTGATTTCCTCTGAATGCATTTGTTCAGGCTCTGCTGCTGTTGTTTGGTGACAGCTGTGCTCACTGAACCATTTTCTAAAAGCAGAGTGCATCCAGTTAACCACTTCACCTGGTACAGCAGTGCTGAGTCTTGGACCGGGAAGCTCCCTGGGAGCTGCCTCTGTGGGAATTACTGTGGGAGCATGGGGTAAGGCTGCTGCTGAGGGATCAGATGGACCTTGCAGCACCATCATTCCAGTGCTGTGGTCCTGGGGCTTTTCTGTGCAGGCCTTTTGCGGGTTTTCTTATTTTTCCAACAGACAAGCAGCAGACAAGATAAGCTGCTACTGCAGCAGATGACTTACATAAATGTTAATGAGCATCTAATGTGTACATAATTTTCCTGCAAAAGGTGATCAAAGGTAGGAGAGTTTTGACAGGCCTCATTCCAGGGAGCAAAGTGAGGCAATCTCAGCCCAGGGGCCAGAGCTCAACACTGGAAATGGTGCCTCCAAATACAGCTGCATTCTGGCTCCGTTTGCCTTTTTCAGGCTCCCTTTTTAATCTCTGTTTCAGCTGCCTTTCAAGTGAGCAGGGTTTTTTTTCCCCCATGAAAGAAATATTACTCTCTGAGGCTCATTTTTACAGTGTGTTGCTGCTAGAGCAGCACCAGCCGATTCCCATCTCCTGCTGCACCACCCACCTGCCTGGATGCTGTGAGGACCAGCAGCACGTGGACAGACCTGGGAACACATGTGTCCCTGTTCATGTCATCCCCTCCCTCCTAAGGCAAGCTGGGTGGCTGAAATGAAGCCCTTTGCTGTCAGACAGAGCACAGCAAGGCTGTGAGACACATCCTTAATTTTTGTGAGGGAGTGAAGGCGTCTTCAGCACAGCATCCAGCTATTCCCACCGACCGTCACTGCTTTGTTGTGGGCAGTGTCAGCAAGTCCATGGACTAGTGAGGCTTTGGGTGCTGAGCTCCTCCAGGGCAGGGTTAATGCCTGGCTTGGCTTCTCTAAACCCTGCTGGTGCCCTGTTGTGCCTGACTCCTCCCTGCCCACAAGCCTGCTGGAGACACGCCGTCTGGTTACTGATCCTACACCTTAGCTGGGTGTCTCCTTGGTCCTCAGCAGAGCTAGAACTTCCCCATGCCCACCCACTGTAAACCCAGAGCTGGGGGCTGAGTTGGATGGCATTTTGGTTCTGGCCTGCAGCCTTCATGCTGAACTACTCCAGAGGATGAATGCTGGTTGGACTGATGTCTGTAAAGGCTTTACAGCTCCTTCTTTACTTAAAGGAGGGCTTTCCCTCCTGATTTGCTGAGTCCTGGTCCCTGGAAAGAAAGGGTAAGGGGAGGAAAGGGGACCTTGCTGAGCCCTGGGAGTGCCCAAGGCCTGCCTGTCCCCTCTGGACACAGTGACTTGGGGCAGGAGTCCCTGAGTCACCCTGGCTGGTGCAGATGATTAAAGGGACAGAAATGATTTAAACATCCCATTTCCCATTCAAGACCTCCATGACCCTGTAAGACAAGATCTGGGAGATTAATTATTGCAGATACTGTTGTCAGCAAATTATGCCTCTTTCTCTGTTGTCCCTGATCAGATCATGATAATTACATTTACGCTTTGAAATGACTGAGGTAGTAATGAGGAGCTCTTGGTCTGCAGTTTGTTTGTGACAGGGAGCTGCCAGCCTGTACAATTGAAGTTTGCATTGCTCTGGTTTGACATGCAGTGCATGTGGTAGCATTTCCCCTCCCAAACCAGGGGAGCATAACTCATGGCATCAGGTGCAAAAGCTGGTTTATGAGCCCATAATTTCCTTTATGGAACGTTCTTTCAGGGTGGTTTAGGACTTGCTGGGCTGTGATCATTCCAACCAGTAAACTGGCATTCCTGGGATGTTCACTGCAGGCTAATGTCAGAAGAACATTTTATCCCTCAAATAACAGCCTCTACGTGGTTTAAAAACTTCTCTCTGCAATGAAAAAAGTAACAGTGATAAAATTGAAGCATTAGGCCTTTTTCTTAACAAAAATACTTGGAACATTTCCACTAAAAACATTCCCTAAGAAAATGAACATTTTCATTCCAGCTCTCTGATAAGCACATTTTGCACAGACAGTACTCCTCATTTCCTGCTCACTTTATGACCAGTCCTGGGTCTGACTCACTCATGTCCATCCCACCTAGCCACTGGTTTCTGGTAAGAAAATAGGCTGATAGATATGGAAATGGCTGATTTTTCTTTCCAGAGAACAGAGGTCTCTTATTCTTTTCTGTGGTTGTATTTTCATTGCTTTTTATTGAAACATAAATAGCCTTGAACGACTCTGCTCTCCTGGAGGCTGACAATTGACTGTGGAGGGAGAATTTTATTGTTTCTTCACAGGTTATTGAGCAGACACCTTGCAACTGGATCAGGAGAGAGGGTACAGGGGTATGTGTGAGCACGGACAGCTCAGTCATCTCTGCTGTTAGGTCTGAGATTGCGTTCTGGCAGGAGAGCAGGAATGTATGACTAAAGAGGAGGAAGTTGTATCTGACAAAAGGCCAGGCATGGGAAGAGATGGCAATAGGGAGGGTGTTTGGTGAGGAGACAGCCCCTGCCTTCTCCTGCCTGCTGCAGCAACCCCCTGTGCTCCCCGAGGAAGCAGGGGCAGGGCTGCCCCCTCCTCCCCATCTTGTGTGTGGAGGCAGCAGATTGGTTTCCCTCCTGGTGCTTCCTCGAGCAGCTCTCGTGTGGCAGCCTGCCTCGTGCAAATGAGCTGAGCTGCAGCTGGGCAACCAAAAGAGGTCCCAGTTCCCTCCGACAGAGCAGATCTGGCTTGCAGGTGGCTTGCACCGAGTGCCAGCCTGCTGGAAACTGCTACCAGGAGCAGGGTGGCAGCCGGAGCTCGCTGGACCTGCAGTAGCAGCTCCGTTATCTGGCACACTGGAGCCAGCTCTGCTCCTCTCAGTTCCCAGGCACTGTGACATATGCTGTCTTAATGCCTCTGGCAACTTGGAATCAGCTTGGCTTTTTCAAAAGCCCTTTCATACAAAGGGCTGACATTTTCTGTGCTTTATTCTGGAGCTGGTTTGGGTTGTTCAAAATTATACCCAGTGGGTAGGAGCTGCCATACCTCCAATTGCTTGTGTGGCTACTCCATATTTTATCACTCTCTTTTTTATAAATTTTATGTTGGTGTAAGGAGAGGGGAACATTGTTTTGAAACAAGTCTGTAACAAGACGTTGAAATAGACCTGGAAAAGTGCAAGTGGTAAATACCTGTCTGAAGAACAAACCACGCCGGCATCTCAAGGACAAGGCCTCCAGCTGTTCAATTATTCCACCTGCATCACAGGCTCCAGCTGTAATTTCTGTTTCACTAGCTTAATTCTACACCTTTTTTACACTGGCTTTTGAAAAATGCATATTTATTCTCTCTCTGCCTTTCCCCATTAGCTGTAAATGCCTTTCAGTGGGTCACACTCTCAAGTGCACTTGTCTTTCCAAATCTGTGCACGGTGCTGCATTGGGACAGTGAGCAGCAGGGAGGAAAGTAGGAAACAGGCACCTAGCATGGACCTGAGGGCACTCACAGTGCTGAGCCCAAATGGAGCAAACAGTGGGACCAGCAAAGCTCTCTTGTCCTGTCTGAATGTCAGCACACACAGAGGCACAGACACAAACCCCTAACAGCAACAAGTGCACTGCAGGTCTTCATACCCCAACACACCCTGGGAATGCTGGATGTGCTGCCTGCCTTCTCCTTGGATCTTCATCCGGTGTTTTTTCTCTTGTTTAGTGGAGCAGCTCCTCTTCATGTACCTTGCAGCAAGGCTGGTGTCATTTTCACAGCACAAAACCCAAGCAAGGCTGTGGAAAGAGATGTGGGAGAAAAGCGTGAACAGAACCCTCTGGTACGTCAGGACAGGTGTGTTCACAGGGTTTCAAAGGGACATCGTATTGGAGCAGTGGTAGAAACAGAGTGGAACTGGGAGAAACTGCATTGGGCTGGGAAGTGGGGTGAGCACTAGAACCTGAATCATTTTTCACAGGCAGTGGCATTGTTTCAGCCCTGTGACTCCACACTGGCCAGAGCATGAGGCCATAGCAGTGACTGATCTCTTGTTCTGTGTCTGTTCCTGGAACACAGTGCAGTGTCAGAGAAGGACTTTCACTTCTGTTCTGCAACAACTATTTCAGTCTCTCTGATTCCATATATTGATCACAGATATTGAAGACTGCAGCTCTGCCCTTTCGGGCTGACAGTGACATCAGCCACGGGCTCGTTCCTGGTGCCTAGACTGGAAGAGCCTGTAAACAGTGCCAGTCTGAGTGCCTTGTGTGGGAGGGACAGGTTGGGCTGGTGAGTGATGCTGACTCAGGTGACTTCGAAAATTTATTTTCATGATCATTTATGCCAAGGACTGCTCCACAAAATCAGTCAAATAAATGCAGAGCTGCCCCACAGGGACAAGTCAAAGGGAATTTGGACTGCCCTGACTGGAGACTGTATTGTGGAGGACAGCACAGAGCAACCTGGGCCTGGGCTGTGAGGCTGTCTCTGTCTTGAATTGCCAGAGCCTCAGCTGAGAACAGTCCTGTCCCTTCCCTGTCCCAGGGAAACTGTGCCACAAGCTCCTCAAACCCCTTCCCTACAAAATGCGATGTGGAAAATTCCCTTCCCCTGCTACCTTCACCACAGAGCCCCCCTCATTGTGGCTCCCTGCCGCCATGTCCCCTCCCAGTGTCCCTCTGTCTTACTTGCAGGGAAGCATTCTGTCCCTGAGGGAAGGCAGCTCCTGTCATTAAGGGACTGAATCCTTGGTTTTCTCTTTGCCTAGTTCTCGCATTAGCTCGATCCCATGAGCCATGTAGAGGACCTGAAGCTAAAAAGGGTTGATTTGTCTTGTTCTTGCATTGTCTAATGGCTGTTGCCCATTTATACCATGCTCTGGAGCTTTAGTGAGTCCACTATGGTCCATTAGATTACCCCACTGAACTGGAGAAAATGAAACATGTCCTTTCTTTGGCAGTGGCTCTGTAAACAGTAAGAAAAGAAGAGAATTAAACCCTCCCCAGTAGGGAGATTGCTCTAACAATTATTTACTTTGAGCAGGCATATCTATATTAATTTGCTTTGGGTTTGCTTGATTTTCTTGATGAAGATTGCAAAAGACGAGTTTTAGAGGAAAGCAAATTGCTTAATTGCCGTTCAATACTGGGGGTACATCTTGGCTTTCTGCATTTGCAAAGGTTTTTAATAGAAATACTTTGTTTGGGATAAACGAAATGTGAATGGAAGTGTGTGTGTATCTGTGGGTATGTGACTAAGCAGCGACTTATATTTTAAGCACATCATTAAGTGAGTTGGTGAGGAGGGCAGAGTTGCTCCACCAGCTTACTCCTCCCTTTCACAGGTGTGTATGAATGTGTGTTTGCAAGGTTTTTGTTACAGTTTCCTAATGAACAGTGGGAAAGACATTATCACACACTGTGCAAAAGGTGTTCTACCTGAAACAATCCAAAAGATTATGGCAGTTCAGTTGCATTTCTGAAGATAATAGATTTTTTGTATTTCCTCTTTTAACTTGCCATTGGAAAACCTTAAATGGAATATTTTCCAGTGATTGTTTGTGTTAAAGTGTGATTCTGGCAATGCCCTCCCAGATTTCTGTGGTCTTGGTTTTTTCTTTCCAATGTTCTGCATGAGCATGCAAATCAGTAACTTGTTATTGACTCCTTTGCTAAATTTAATAGCTATTAATGGGACTGAACAAGAGTTTTGCAAGGTTTCATTTTAACTTTCAACAGAATTTCAAAAGTACCTTTACATTACGTTAAAATTTCAGACTGTCCTTCCAACTCTGATTTCCACTGGATAATAGTTTAACCAGGGGGAGGCAGAACAGAAGCCTCAGTGGGTCTCACAGCCCTACATGGACATGGACACACTCAGAGCAAGTGCCCAGGTCCCACCCTGGTCTCAGTCTGTGGTGCAGAGCTAAGTGAGCAAAGTGAGGAGAGGCAGCGCGTGCTGGTCCCGGCTGCGGGAGCTCTCAGCTCCGTGGCTCTGACACTGGAGACGAGGCACAGTTCACTTCTTCCACGCCTGAGTCAGAGCCCAGCTGCCCTCCCGGGTGTCACTCAGCCCTGACTGGCACTACCTTGGCATGCTTCTGTCTTGACTAAAAATAGGCAGTCTGGCAACCTCCTGGGAGACCTGGCTTTGCAGAAGTCTCTCACTGAGCTCTGCGGAGCAGCAAGCGCAGGGACATTTTTGTTAGAAATCTTCAAATGGAAGGAACTACCTTAGCCTGTGGGATTTTCCCCTTCAATGCCCAGAGAAACATCTCCTGCCCCAGTCATCCCTGCCTTGCTTGGTACGATAGGGATCTTGCAGAGCTCCTTATCTGAGAACATGTGGCAGCTCTTGCAGCTTCAATTGTTAAGAGGATAGCAGATGAGCATTGGATCAGGGATCCCACTGTCCCATGACCCCTCACCAAGGGGGTTGTCAGCGCATTCCTCGCTCTGCACAAGGTCTTGTGACTGAAGCTCCCGTGGTGCTGCCCCCACCCTAAGAGATCAGCTCTGAAAAATGCCTAAACACATGATTCAAAGCTTGGTAACAGGGTGATAGGTGTCTTAGAATTGGCAAACTGAAACCCCTTAAGTTTATTTTGCCTTGTAAGCTGGAATGAACCCAGATAATTTCAGCATTTCATGGTGTCATCTTCAGTTTAATGCACAAATTACTTAATGTGGAGTTGTGACTGCAGGAGCACATTACTGTTTCCTGTCCTGGTCTCAGCAATATTGAATTTCCCCATCCCTACCAGGACTCAGCTCCTCATGCCAATCACAGAGATTGGTCATTAAAAATGGGAGACAAGAAAACAAGGAGCTGTTCCTGTAAGCCGTGTGCTCCAGCTCATGGGAACGGCAGGAAGGAGGAGATGGGCTTTGCTCCTAATGAGCCAGAGGCACTGCACACTGCAGAGACAAACCTCACTGTGCTCGAGACAGACCTGAGCCATAGACCTTCCTGAGACTGGACCTGGACCTGTCTGTGTCTTGGCTCAGGAGCAATCCTGACATGTTGCTGACCCATTCTCCTTCTCTGCCCACAGATCTCCCACTCCCCGGACTGGCTGCCCTGTCCCAGGCTCAATGGAGGCACAGGGAAGGTCAGACAGCTGACCGGCCCCTGTGATGGGGCAGGATGATTTTTTGGAGTTTAGGGAAAGCTTTTTGTTCCATAGCCAGGAAAGCAGCCACGAGCTATGTGCTGTGCCAGGGCTGTGCCCCGGGCTGCCGAGGGGCTGTGGGGGCACTTCAGGTACCCCGGGAGCTGCGTGCCCAAGTGCCATAACACAGCTCTACTGCAGCAGCACAAACACCCAGCCTGGGGCCCCTCCAGCAGGTTGTGGGAGCACAGCATGTGCTGCTCTACTTTGACAAGCACAGGGAGTGATTAATGAGCCAGGGAAAACAGGGTGACACATGCAAATACTAGAGATCTACAGAGAAATTCTGAGGATCAAGTCCACCTTTGTAAACAGAAATATCTCTATTATTGCGGAAGACAAGAAGGGAGCAGAGAAGCTCCGTGACTTCCCCAGACAGTCTCTAATGATACTTTCTGCAGTTTGCATCAATCCAGATTAAGCTTTGGGCTGACACAGACAGGTCTTAACTAGGCTCTCCTCCAATGGAGTTGCGTGTTCCCCTGTCCCCTGCTTTCCCTGCTGCTGAGCTGGGCTCCATGCCTGACACAAAGTATCTGCACATCCCCTTGAGCAGCTAACCCTGCTCCCTCGATTGCTCTGCCAAATGAGGCTCTGGTTTCACTGTGATCAGGAGTGCTGCATTGATGAGGACAGTCTGTGTGCGGGAGGAAGTGGGTTTGGTCTGTAACTTTGGTTGTTCCAGGCAGAAATTGGAGCAGCTCAGAGAACTGCTGAAAGAGGCATTCTTGGTCTCCCAGGGTACCTCTGCCAGTGTAAAGGCTACTGACATTGCCAGCCCCCGAGAACTATTGCTTCAGTGTGGCCTGAGACTTAAAAACCCCTCCAAAATGTGGGAAACAACATCAAAGCAGAGTTGTGGGAAATGGGAAATGCCACTGTAGCAGCCTAGGATGTGCTGAGCCGGGCTGGGATGAATGGTGCACAGAAGAGCTTCTTCCATTGCTGTGCTGAGAGCAGGCAATGTGGCTCCTGGTCTCTCTTAGCCCTGAAAAGTTCTGCAGGAGCTGTGCAGTGCACAGACCGGCCCTGTTAGTGCAAACCTGGGCATTTGGCAGTCTCAGAGTGCTCTGGAAGCACCACTCACTAACAACTGCTGCTTCTCAGGACATCACCAGGCACTGTATTCTCTTTTGGAAAGAGATTTCACTGGGGCCTCCAAAAAGGAGAGCAGTAATTATTCGTCTGCTCTCCATCTGGGGAGGAAAGCCTTGACCTCCTGGCACATGGTCAGATACTGGAAACAGTTTCCTGCCAATACAAACTTCTGAAAATTTCCCATGTCACATGAGAGGGGAGAAGCTTTAGTATGAGATTGCAGAGCTGTTTTGGAGTCCATTTTCTTTAAATAGCAAATACAGATTGAATATCTGTACTTTGGTGCAAACAAGGTTGAATAAAGAGGAAGTCCTTGAGCCATACTGCAGTTTAATGGAACTCATCTACAGACAGTTGTGGATTCTTTTGCATCAACCAAAGTCCTCTCCCTGTGCCTGCAGTTGTCCCAGGGCTCTGTGGACACCACAACACTGTACAAAACAGGATCTCAGCACAGCCTGGTTAATTTGGAGGATTGTTCTGGGGCAAGCGGGCAGACAACATACCATGTGTCAGTCAGGGATGCCATATCTTTAGCAGATAAGGGAACAAGGTAATTGACTTTTCCAGGCTTGTGTTACCCGGAAACTTTCTCCCAGCTGGTGAGAGTCTGCAGCAACACAGAAGTGTTGGTAATTGCGATCTGCATGGTGCACATGCTGCTAAGGTGAAGCCTTCTACTTCTTGAGAAGGTGAGAGCTTGGAAGGGTTCTGGGCTTGATTGTCATTCTAGACAAGTGTATCCTGACATCCTTTCCTTTTTACTATAAATCAGAAGCAAAATGAATAAACTAGTTATTGAAGTTCCTTGTGGGCTTCATTGATGCGATTGCAGGTGGAAAAGACAGGTAACATAACCAGAGGGAATTGGTGTCAAGGCTGCTCCTTACAGACCCAGATTATGTCACCAATCAGCTGGTGAAATAAAGAGATTTCCCGTGTATATTTAGTAAATCAACATGACAATGTCATATACAATCGGAGTTAATTAGGCAAACCTTCTTGCTGTGTATAGCAGATCTCATGCCTTAGAGGCAGAGAGGCTTCCGTCAATGCCGCAGCTCTGCATGTGTCAGGGGGAGTGGGCTGGGTGCAGCTTGGTGTTGAGAGGCCCCTCAGCACCCTCCTCCTCCTCCCTGGGAACTGCTCAGGGTGAGCTGGGCAGTTTCATGCCACCAGCCTGAGAAGGCAGAGGCCTGGCCTGTAGCACAGAGTGCTGTTGGGAGGGGCACTGCTGGGGTTTGACACCATGGGAAGACAGGAATCGCACTGGGGAAGCCTCGTATTTCCCATCTGATCTCGGCACTCCCCAGGCTTCCTCAGCCCCCTGTGACCATGAGCTGCTGTACTGCCAGAAGTCCCCCGCTTGTCCCCCAGAGCACTCACTGCAGGATGTGTTCTGGCGTACGAGACTCGCTTCTGGGGTCAAGGAGGGACACAACTGACAGCAACCCCTGCCCTACTCGAGCTGCTCACAGCTTCCTGGCATGGCTGCAGCAAAAGGCTTTCCATCCCTGAAGGCCTTTCCTCGCCCCTGCCCCGGGGAGGAGAGGCTGAGTGTAGGGCAATGGAGTGGCTTGTCCAAGGTCAACCCGTGTCAGAGCCAGGAGCCCTGCACCATTTCCTCCTTCTGACCGTGGGACTCCTATCTGGTTTGATTCAGCTGTCAACCTTGGAGCAGAGAGTGGCAGTAACAAAAGGCTTTTTCAGACATAATCCCACTAAATGGAGACAATCCTGTTATGTTTCCAGGCGACAGGAATTGAGACTTTAGTGCCAGAGTATGAGGACTCTGCCCTAAGGGCTTTGTTTCAGGACTTAACGTCAGGTGATCTCAGGGCCAGCCTGGTCTTTGTGCCCTAAAGCAGCACGGATTAAGCCCTAAACATGTATTTTTAAACTGAGAAAAGCTCAAGAAGTGTATAGACAATCTGGGAAGGGGAGGAAACACCACACCAGCATCCCAGTTAGAGGGATTAGTTTGGCCAAGACAATGGAAGCCGTGAATCTCCGAGGGGCATGGCCTGACATGCCAGCTGAGGGCTGGGCTGCCCTCCCCATGCCAGCTACACCAGCCTGCCAAAGTTCAAATGTCTGACAAGCATCACACTGCAGCTCCTGTATTCCCAGCCCATGTGTCCCCGATCCCCAGCAGCGGCCAGTTAATACCCAATTAACAGGACTCTTTCTAATGAACTGAGCCTTAACTGCCAGCCACTCCATCCTTTAATCTCTCCCAGCCGAGTGGAAGGGCTTGGCAGGTGTCACTTCAGACTGGGGTGACAGGGCAGATCTAGCCTGCCAAAGCACAGCCACATGTCCCCTGTCCCCTCACCGGGGCCTCCTCCCCGAGACACCATTTACCCCAGGGCAGAGGAAACATCCCTGTTTCCGCAGGCCCTGCAGCTCTGAGGAGTTCATCTCTCCTTGTTCTTGGAGCAAGGACCTGTTACTTCCCTGGCCAGGGCAGGTATCCCAGTTCTTATCGAATGACTGCCTTGGTCAGTCACACTCTGTCAAAGCTGTTCTTCCCCTGCCTGCCAGAGGGCCTTTGGTAGCCATGCTCAGTGTGAAGGACTCAGTGCCACTCTGTGTGCCCAAGCAGCCTCTTCATGGCATTTGGTCCCCAAATGCACAAGTACCCCAGCCTGGCACAGAAAGGTTTGAGCTGTTCCTCACTGTTTTCTAGAGCTGAGGAAGCAGACTGGATCCTAAGGGGTCACTGAGGATGCTGTGGGATCTATGCAAACATATTGCCAGAGCAGCTTGTGCAGCTCCCCCCACTTTGCAGCCAGCAGTGTCAAACAGCAGAATTGAGTGTGAAACAGCTTCCCCGCAGACCCCATTAGCCTGAGCTGGAATTGCCAACATAAGGCCGGGCCCCACAGCCCTGGAGAGATGCTTGAGCTGTACAGTGCATCCTGTCAGAGCTTCCCAAAGCAGGAGGGAGTGAGACTCAATGAGCAACGACTGTGCCCTTTTTGCTTTTAGGCACAGGGCCACCACTTGCCCTTTGCTTCCAAGCGAAGCCTTGGTCCCTGCCCCATGCCAGCAGAATTCCCTGAAGGAGCAGGCTGCACTGAGGGTGTCCTTCTGCCTCTGACGGGGTGGGGCTTCTCTCTGCCTTAATTTTCTCCCAGATGAATTTCTCCTGTGCCTCTAATTAAGCTTCCTCTTTGGCTTAGGACTGTGGACAGTCTGAGCATTTGTAAATGAGCCATCCACCAGACAGGCTTTGTCCAGCTCTCAGCCCTCTAATTACTCTGCTCAGCCCCCAGAGATGAGGGATCTGCAGGAGACAGACTGAGCAGAGCAGATCAGGTGCGACAGACCCTGCTTGGACAGCAGCCCTGGGAAACATGGTGCTACTGCCCAGCACAAAGAGCTGCAGGGGCACAGCCTGAGCCTGGGCCGAGCAGAGCCCCGTGCTTGCATGTTGGGGAAAAAACTCTTTACTTGCGTGTCTGGGCTGTGTCAGAATCCCCCTGGCCATGTTTGCCACAAGCTGGTGCTCCCCCATGGCACAAAGTCCTACCAAAGTGCAGAGCTGATGGCAGGTGCCCCTGGGCTGTGTCCAGGCAGCTCTCAGCTGGGTCCTTTCCTCCTTGCCGATGTGCCACTGTGATGCTTGGATCCCAGACTGTCCCTGACTGAGGAGATGACCAGCAGCTGGAAGAATAGGTGACTCCAGTTTGCTGTCTCACCTCAGAGAGCTTACTGGGGCAGGACAGCACCGTGAACAAGTGCAGGAGGCTGCTTTGGGAGAGTTTGGACATTTATATAGCACGGCCCATGAGACTCAGCTCAGCATTCGAAGGAGTTGCAAGTCATTTGCAATCTCCTCTGCAGCTCCTTCACCAGCAGAGCTTGAGCAGCCCTTGCTTGAGTCTTTGGACTTGTTTACAGGAAGTATTTGGACAATGTTTTTGGGTTTTTGTTTTTTTTAGAAACAGACATGCAGGCAGCAGAGTTGGGCTCATACACTGGGCTTTGCAAGCCAAGCACTAAAGAAACTTATCTGGCTGGGCTTGACTGGGGAGGCACAGGGAGCCCAGAGCCCAGCGACTGCTGCAGAGGCAGCCCTGCCCAGCGCCCGGCAGTCACTGCCACGGGCACAGCAGAGGATGGGGGCATCTTTGGGGGCAGCAGTGTGTTTGCCCTCTCCCCCCCAGGGCAGGGCAGCTGCTGCAGGATCACTCTTTATGCAAAGATTAAAAGAAAAAAATGCTCCTCTCTGAGCTTGCTGCTTTGTCTAAGTCTTGAATGATTTTCTGTCACTAGGTATCAAACTGCAGTTGAAAGGATTTCCCGTTGACATTTAGCAGTATTAAATTACAAAATAACCACAAGTCAGCCACTCAGTATGATATAAACAGTGGGATTTGACAGAGCTTTTTCTGGCCTTGGGGACCAATTTACTCATTTTTACAGTCCCAACTCCAGTCATCCACTGGTAATGCACAGTGCCTTTTGGACACCACCTATTTGGAATTAGAGACACATATGGCAGAGTGTAATTACCTATTTACTCTGCTGCTGAATCAGCAAACTGAGGCTAGTTAACATTATAGCTCATAAGTCCCTTTCATAAACATGGGTCAGTGCTGGAACTGAGCAAAATTAATTCAAAAGAAAGAAAGAATTCCTCTCGAAAGGGGAGCCAAAAAAATCAGATGATTTAACAGGGAAAAAATGGACCCTCAATGCTTTCTGTGAGGAAGAAATCTGAGGAACCCTGGCCAGGCTTCTGGGAGGAGGGGCCTGGACCATCACTTATTCCCACTGGTGTAAATCGGGAGTAGCTGTGGAAATGTCTTGCTGAAAATCTGAAATAAATGAGAGGGAAATCAGGCACATTGGCCAGAGCTCCGGCTCAAGCTCCCTGAGGAAACAGGCAGCTGGTCTGAGCTCTGGGCTCTGCATCCTGCCACCCCATGGGGTCCAGCTCCAGCCAGGTTTTGTGCTGGCTTTTGGGGCTGGGCTGTGGGTCCCACTTGTTTGCGCCGAGAATTTTTTAGCCCCTTATCACCAGCTGTGACGCTGGGGCTGGACGTGCCCAGGGCCTGGGTGAACACCCCCAGCTCCCGCCTTGTCTTCTGCCCCCTCTGCAGCCCTGCCCTGGTTAACAACCAGCGGCAGGAAGAGCTTCACGACTCCGTGAAGCTCAAACATTTCCTGGTGAGTAAATGCAGAGCAGCCAAGGTGGGGAACGCTGCCCGGGCAGGAAGGCTGCAGAAAGGCACAGCTTGGCTGGCACGGCACAGGGGCTTCCCCAGCCTGCAGCCACGGAGAGTCCCAGCCTGTGGCACCGGGAGAGCCCCAGCAGCACCCGGAGAACCCCAGCCTGTGATGCTCCACCAGCTGCAGAGGCGACACTGGTGGCATGTGGAGGAAAGGGTTAACTTGCACCAGCACCAGCTGTTCCCAGCAAGAAGCAAGGAGCAGTGTCCAGCCCTCTGGGCAGACTAGCCAAGGGGAATCCAGTGGGTAACTGGATCTCCCAAGCCTGTGTCTCAAGGGTGCTGGGGGCTGCTCTGTTCCTGTAAAATGGTTCATGTGTGGGGCTCTGGGAAATCTGAGTGCCCATCCACTCTCGGCTGCAGGATGTAATGGATTCTGTCTTAATCCAGGCACTGGTGTGTGGGTGTGGGTTTTGAGTCTTTGTTGCTGGGGTTTGCACATTTACAGTCCCTGAATACGAAGCATCACAACAGCAGAGCTCTGGTGGGACATGACTGGAAATGTTGTGGAGCAGAAAAATGTGCCCCTGTCAGCCTGGGGTGTGGGAGAGGTGCTCCAGGACTCAGTAAAGTTTGCCAGGTTGCAGTATGCCAAGTGTCAGGCTGGTGGCTGGGGAGTGGGGAAAGGTGACCCTTGGGAGGGCAGGGAGGGTGACTGAACACCTCGGATGTGGAGCTGGGTCTCTGCAAGGGCAGTGGAGAGCCCCTGGTTCCTCTGGTCACTGCAGTGGCATGCAGGGCTTGGCAGCAGCACGGCTGGTCAAGAGCAGGGGAAGGAGGCGGCTTCCCCTCCTCTCCAGATGTGCCAAAGGGGCAAAATAATAGGAATTTAGGCTGCCAGCAGCAAAGTGAGAGAGAGAGACACCTCTGGAAAGCACCCTCTAAAGCTGTAGGAACATGTTTCTCCTCCCACTGACTTTCAGAGCTTTGCAGTGATTAAGACACATGACTGCCAGGCCTCCTCTGTAAAGCTGCTATTAGGTGGTTTCCCTGTGGGACAGGGTGAGGTACAGGACTTCACAGGGATCTGAAGCGAGATAGGAGACAAGGTGTTGGTGCTTGGCTCCATCCCCAGCTGGTCCTGGCTTGGGCGTCTGTCTTGTGGGGAGCTCTGTGGGTCCTGGTGTGAAAAGCACCCATGAGCTGTGCTGTTCACAGGGCAGGTGGTGGCACGTTGCTACCCCTGGCCTCATTTGAGTCTCACCCGGCTCCTGCTATTCCAAAAATGGAAAGGAGCCATTTTAATTTCCTCCCTCTATATTAAATTTGCCATGGTGACCAGTCACTGGCCTTAACAGGAGGGAACTGAGTCCCTTGGCTGAGCTTCGGAACCTCAGGGGCCACAGCTGACAGGGAAAGGAGCAGCACAGCAGGGTGGGCACAGCCACCCTGTGTCTTTGCCCTGGAAAACCTCATGATCTACTCAGACAAGTTCCCAGTTCTACCCAGCACCCAGGTTTGTACAGCTATAAAATGGGGATAGCAGTGACCAGCTGCACTGCAGTGCTACCAAGGCTGATGTTTAACTTGTATTTTTAAGTGCTTCAGAGAAAGACATTACTGTGAAGTGAGTGTGGCATCCTGGAGCAGGAGCAGCGTCTGGCTCCTACAGGAGCCTCTTGTGCTCCTTCTCTTTTCATTTTCACTCTTCAGAGGGCTGAGCATCTCCTAGGAGAGTGTGTGTGGAGTTGGGATTTGAACTCATTAGCTTTGTACAGCCTGCACCTGTATCTCACTTATGCCTGCAGCCTGTGGGGAAACAGTTTTGTTTCCTGCTTTGCTTCATTCTGGTTTGGTTTGCTTTGGTTTGGTCTGGTTTGATTTGTTTTTGTTTGAGAGAGGAGGAGAGCAAAGAGAGAAAATGACAAGCACCTCAGAAGACCGCCTTGTTCTGGGTGAGGTGCTGTTCAATAGGAGCCTTAGAGGTAGCTGGTGAAACTGTTCCAAGGAACAGCACTGACATACCCGTCCCTCTCACTAAGCTGAGGCCTCATTTGCAAGAAGGGATTGTGCTGGGGAAGCTTCTTTGTGGCTGCTGGTTGGACCTCTCCTGCCTAATGTGAGTGCAAGGCCAACCCCATGGTGCATCTCCAGATGTGGAGGCCTTGTTTGGTATAAGCAGGAAATAACACAAAATTTCTTCTTTTTTTGCCCCATTCTCCCTGCACAGGGATTGTGTGGAGGAGGAGGAGGCCCAGACCATAAAGCTGGGCGGCAGGACTTGCATGTCCTTATTGCATGTCCTTCCCTCTGCTATTATTCTCTCTGTTAGCATGGATTTTTTGCTTGAAGCATTAGTTTCCCAATCTGTAAAACAGAGATGGAAACCAGAAGCCTTGCAGGAATATTCTACACACTTCAGATGGAGTTTGTCTCATCTGAATTCACATCTACCTGCCTCGTCCCCCCAGCCCTGTATCTTTTTCTTTCTCTGTGAGTTCAGATAGAGTCTCATAAATCTTGTTCCAGGCCTAAATTAAATGATTGCTTAGAAGTCAAATCCCATCTGTGGCATGCCCTGTGACCTGGCAATCTTCCTTTCCATCTCTTGAAGTTGGCAACGTTCCAGGGTCTCAGGGAAGTTCTGCAGAAGGATTGTCAGGCTCCTGGGATTTAGTTTAGATCAGTATTTCCATCCCCAAAACCTGTTTTGGGGGAAGGGAGAGAAGAAAGTAGTTTGATGCAGGGTTTTAAATTGGCCATGTAAAGTCCATGCACTTAAACTGTGAAGCAGTCTGTTTTATATTGGAATTTGTTGGATCCTCTTAAAGGCTGTGGAAACTTAACTACAAGAAGTCCTGTTTCTCCCACACTTGCTTTCCCTGGGTTCTGTGTTCTCTGAACATCCTGGCCAAGTGTGTGCCACAGCCATTGGCAGTGGCGGGGAAGGGACTGCAGTTTGAAATCTTGAAACGGTGAGAAGTCTGATTTTTATCTCAAGTGAGCATTTTTGCTTAATTTAATACCAGCACTTCGAAGTGTCTGAGCACTGCACAAAATGTACCTAAAGAATGTGGAGGAACAGAAATAACAACAGGAAGCTGTTACAAAAGCAGCAGGAGATGTGATTGCACCAGGGCAGGATCAGGCTCCAGCCCCGCCGCACTGCAGTAGGGGTGCCAGCAGCACCCCCGCAGAGGGAGATGGAGTTGGGACCCACTCCAGGACTTTTCCATGGGAATTCAGCAAGACCTATTTTCTGATGAAGCTGAAGTTGGCAGCACATGCAACCAAGCCAAGGAGTTCACTCTAGAGCATGGTGATTTTTAATAAAGTCGCAATTGCTGCTCTGTGCTAAATGAGTCATTTTAAAGTCAGTCCCTCATAAAACAATTGCTTCCCAGATCCTGCTTCCTTCTATGCATGTCTCACCAGCACAGCATACTTCTATGGCATAAACACCACCTTCACTTATATTGCTGCTCCACAGTTACTGCTTGTTCTCAGCGATTTCTCAACGGTGAAATTCAGGTTGTGCACCATGCCAGGGAACAGCATGCTCGGAGGAAGGGCCGGCAGCATCCCGCATCCAAACCCAGCGGCGTGAGCTGCTGCTCCGATGACAAGTGCCTTGATGTGTGCTTGTGACACCGCCCTGCTGGGCACAACGGGCCCCCTGCTCCCTGCAGCCCGGGGTCCGGAGCGTGCCCTCCTGGCCGTGTGCAAGGCCAGCACGGATACTCATCTCATTGCTTTCTAGCCCACTGATCTTTTACAAACTTTGGCAAACTAAATTTGGTGTTGGATCCTCCTTCAATTGCCTGCCAAATTACATAAAATTATTTAAAATTGGCCAGTGAGCTAAAAAGATGGGGGTGAAGGAGGTGGGGGGAGATGACAGATGGATGGTGTGAATGCAGGAGTCTTGTGTCCTTAGGAAGCCAGGCTTAAAACATTCAGGAAACTGAAGAGGTCTCTGATCCATGAACCCTTTTGTTCTGAGGCACTAATCTACCTGACCAATCAAGCTATTGAAGTGCAGGATGATTTAGTTCACTTTGTTTATTTGCTTTTTGAGGAAGTATGGGCCAAAATGATGGTTGAGAATATGGCACGTCTCGCATTATTGACTGTGGATCGTAACCTTGTAAAACAGCATTTTCATAAAATACACTGTGAGCATTTGTAACCTGAACGCAAACTGCCAAACACACGTTCACACAACTCTGGTATTTGGTTTAATATGTATATATTTTCTTTTACAATTTGGACCTAATGAAAAACATGTGGTTTGTGCTGAGTAAAAGGAATAATAGAACTTTGTGCCGACTGCATGGGTTCCTGCTGGGCATTACCGACCGCATGTGCTCTCTTGCTGGCTTCTGACTCCAGATACTGTGGAATGATTTGAACATGTTCCTCATCCCCACCCAAACCTGAACATTGTGGTTTTCAAAAACACTGTTGTCTTGGCAACCTTCCAGATCCTTTCTGAGCATTTAAAACTTGGCTCAGATAGTGGGGCAAAAGCACATTCCAAGTGCTTTCCCAGGCCTCTAGCACAACACCTGACTGCAACGCTGCTTTCTTCCCGATACTCCATTGCTTCAGTTGTCTTTGCTCTTCTTTCAGCAGCAGTGGCACCCTTGTGGTACCTCCCTGTTTCCTTCTGGTTTAAAAGAAAGTCCCGTATCTGCCCAGCATTTGAACCAGGGGCACCAAAACATTTTTTTCCTGTGGTTATTCACATCTGAGAACTGCAAACAGCAAGGACAGCAATGCTTCACTGGCTCTCCAGAGAGCTGAGTCAGCACTTCCAACTTCCTGCGTGGTACAGACTTAAGAGGGCATGAAACAGGGCTGCTGCTTTAGAAATGGCACAGAAACCCTACAAATGCAGAAAACTGCTCAAAGAAATGTAAATTTGAATGTGAGCCATTGAAACACACAGGAAAATCCTTCATTGTGAATGTAAATTTAAACAAAATCGTCTACCTCCTGCCTTCCCACACAAAGGAAACCTGCTGCCTCTTCCCTAGGAGAGAGTTTTACCAAGCTCATATGAAACTCTTTTTACAACATCCCTTTGTCTCTCTTGGAACCTGACCAAGAACTATAAGCCTTTAAAGAGAGCTTTTTGCTTGTTCAGGCCCAAGGGGAGTAGCTGGCTATAAATAATAGATTGGCCTCTTCTGTCTCCAGTGTTTCTGTTCTGCTGCTCCTCACAGACACAACCTGGGAAAGGTGTGGCGGTGCCTGCAGCAACACGAGAGCAGTTATCTGGTCTCCCCCGAAGGAACACGATGATAAAGTGAGAAACAGCTGACAGGACCAGAGCTGGTATGTGCAGCCCAGTGGACGTGACGCTCCAATTTTGGAAAACTACAACTGGAGAGACTTGCTCGCTTGCCGGACCTTGCTGCTGTTTTCCATACAGGGAGCCTTGGGAGAGCAGTGTCTTATCTGTCCAGCCTGCTCAGCAGAAACAGCCCCTCATCCAGGCAGCTGATGGTTAACAATTAATACCTTTGGAGCATACACCTAGCTAGGGAAAAGTGTTAGGCATTTGCAATATACAGCCAGGCAACATGAACCCCTTGTTTTTCCAAGGTGAACAGCTCTGCCACATCATCCTAGAAAGCCACAGTTGTTTTCAGTTTTTCCAGTGTCGCATTTTCCACGTCACCCTTGCCTGTGAACAGCAGTGTTGTAACCCCGGTGGTCTGAGCTGTCCTGCTTCTCACCTGCCCCACTCCCACCCAGCCCTGCCTTTCTTCTCCCTTTATCTTCTGCCCTCTCAACTCTTAAAACCCACCTCCCCACCTTTCCTAACAGCTACCCTTTAACAGTTGTCTCTTCTCCCCCGGTGTCAGATTCTGCCCTGAATTGTCAAGTTTGACACTGGCAGTTTGTCAGAACCTCAGTTCCCACCCACTCCTTCTCCACTGCCGTGGGCTGTAAGGAAGGGAGGTAGGTGCTGTTGAATAGTCCCAAAAGGAAAGTCTGTATTTATCTCCTGGCAAGCAGAATTAGGAACTTGAGGGAAAGTATACAGTCTTCTGCTTTCTCCTACTCCTCAGTTCTCTTCTTGGTCTCTCTGGGCAGATTAAGGCTTTTGTGCTGTTTTTACCAAGGTCAGCGATCTATTCTTTTGTATTCACTGTTCTCCGCTCAATTAGTTGAGGGCATTTAACATGGATTTTTCATATTTGCATCGCAAATTCTAAATGATCCATGAAAGGCAGCTGTTCAGAAACTTCTGAATTCATTATCCCCAGTATCTTGGAGTAAAGAAACTTTGCCAGCCATTTGACTGGGGTTCTGTGTAGTCAGTATGATTGGGAAACTGTCAGACATTTGTAGTCTGCATTGAAGAATTAATGTGATGCTGTGGCATCCGGTTTCCATTTTGCATTCCCTTTAACCTCTTCTTTACCTGACTTGCCATTTACTAATAGTTGTGTCAAGTGATCAGTAGCTGGAGACCTGTGCAGCAGCACCCCCAGGGCCTTTTTCGGCAGGGTCATCACAGTCCTTCCACATCCTATTGCTGTGCACCCGCCTGGGCACCTTGAAGAGCAGCCCACACCATCCCACAGCACCCTCCCCACTCCCAGGGCCATGGACTGGGTACAGGATGCACAGGCACAGGGTACAGCTGGAGACCAAGCCTCATGTCTTCTGTGTGACACACGCGTGTGCAAACACACCCCACAATCCCATGCCCAGAGCTCCCAGCTCTGCATTTCCACCCTGTGTCTCAGCTGCATTCCTTGCTGCAGGAGCAGCACAGCTGAGAGCCAGAGCCTGCTCTTGCTTTCTCTGCTCTTTCCTTCCTTCCTTCCTTCCTTCCTTCCTTGCTTCCTTGGGCTTGCTGGGTGTGACAGGCTGAACACAGTTGTTTATTGTTTTTGTTTCCCCATCTAATCAGATCTCTTTCCCTGACATTATGCAGCTCAGCACAGGCACTCCAGGTGGGAAGAAACCAGTTCAGTGCCCTCCTCCCACCCTTGGCTGCTCCTATCACTAATGAACTGCAAACAACCATGTTCCCCATGTTCAACCTTCACCCTGTCCGATGCATCCATAATCTAAATATAGGCCATAATTATTCTGCTGGCGTCTGTTGGCCCATTGACAGAACTGACAGTGGCAGAGGTCGGGAGACCCTTTGCACCTTTAATATATTCTCTTAACCATTTCCCTGCCACTGATTGTTACAGTCTCCCTAACACTCAGTAAATGTCTGTGGTTTGTTCTTTGACTGTTCCAAAGCTGTTTCTTAGTCTGCTCAGTTCCTGTACCACCAAATGCTGATTATTTTCTTCCCTCTAATTGGGACACTTGGTTTGTTTATCTGGTTGTGCAATCAAAATGTGAACCCAGGATGCTCTTTCCAGCCAATGACCTGCATCTCCCCCAGATGCAAATCCCAGTGCCTGAGAAAATGAGTACAGGAATCAATCTCTTGGCCAATGCAGTTTCCATGTTGGAAGCAGAGGCACTGACTTTCCATATTATTATTTTTATGGCCCTGTGGAACAAACAGTTGAATATGGTGCTGTGAGAGTGAACAATGGGGGGAGAAACTAATTTGTGCTGTAAGTAATTTGATTGCAAATCATTTAAAGAATGAAAATTGTAGGGGAGAGATGCCACTCCTGGCAGAAGGTTGCCTGTGTCACCTGTCAGACAGTCCCCAGTGGCGATCATGAAAATTTCTTTGTGGGATTATTAATAAATAAACATAATGCTCTGCATTTCTGCAGCACCTTTCAGTGCAGGAACAGAAAGCACTTCAGCTTTATGAACTATGCTCTGCAATTATTTTAACTTCCTTTCAAAATACTATTTCAAAGGTTAAATTTGGAATTTGTTTGAATGTTACCATCATAAGATGGTATTAAAATTAAAGGACATTATTTCCACTTCCACCCCAGCTCATTTTGAGGTAAAGTGCAATCTCCATTTGACACTTTGATGAATTAAGTGAAGTGACAAGTCATTAGTTCTGAGACATACTTTAAGTATTTGCAGTGCAGTAGCTCTTGGAAAGCATTGCAGTGGTCAGGAATCCAGGCTGCCCCTGCAATGGACAAAGATTTTGTCCCACAGAATTTATAGTTTAGTTCAAAACTACAAACAGCAGTAGAAGAGAAAGGAGGTTGGAGGTCGAAACAGTTGTGGGCTGTCCCACAGCACACAGGAGACGAGGTTATGATCATAAAGTCATTGTGCTGTCAGTCAGAGTGCAGAGATGTATTGCTGCTCTGCCAAAGGATGGGCCCTGACTGTGTACCTCGCTGTGTGCATCCCCAGAACTGTCCCCAGGCTAGAGGAATACCTGGAACAGGCAACGAAAAGATGGAAGAAGAGCTGTGGATGTTGTATAACCCCTGTGTGTTCTGCTACCAGTAGTGCCTCATTTTTCGTTTGCATTCTTTTGTCTCTGTGGATCCATATGATTAGTCTGAAATGTAAAACTACCCTCAGCTTTCTCTGGACGGGAGTCTCCTTTTGTCCTGTGTTTTTTGCACAGCACCAAACCTAGCTTGGATACTGACTCGTGAGTAGGACCCAAAAATCCTTCAGTTAGCGATCTGTCCTGCTGCCATTAAAGTTTATGGCAAAATTCATCCTGCTTTCTCTAGCTGTGAAATGATAGGTGCTATGAACCAATCTTCAGAGTGAAGGAGGAGAACAGAAAAGAAAAGTCTTACCCAGAGTAGATTCCTCAGAAACTATTCCCCATGCAAGGGGCTGGGAACGGGAAGGTGCATGCCTGCAGTGTCTGGCAGGGTCACCCTCGTAACATCTGGCTGTGAAAGCTGGGGAGCTCTGCCAGCTCCTTTGGAATAACAAGCCGAGCTCATGAAGACAGAGCGTAGCTGTGCATTCCTGCAAAACTCACCCGGAACACTTGGAAAGGGTCACCAGGAGGAATGTCGGGGAAAACAGGGGAAGGGCTTAGGACTGTTAAAGCCAGAGCTGCTCAATCTGGCTTCAATTGTTTTTCTCCTTCTCTTTCCTCTATTTCTTTCTTCTCTGCTCTTCTCTGGCTGCACAAGGGGAGGCATTTGAGCCTCACTAATGACCAGGGACACTATATAAACGATATAAACAGGGATCAACTTAAGACAGTTCATTAAGAAAACAGGGAGACAGAGCAGTAAAGCTTGTGTCTTGCTTACACAATAATGAAGTAGTTAGAAGGGTTTATCTTCACTACCAGTTTAACATGTGGTTTGAGTTCACACCTGAGCCCAGGCTCTGCAGTTATCCTGCTGCTCTGTGGCTCCAGCCCAGCGAGCCATATTCACACCCTGCCCGGAGAAATGAGAGGGAGGTACCGAGCCTGAATGGAGGTGCTCCAAAGCCCAGTGCCAGGGGCAGGGTGAGCTCTAACACCAGTGGTGTGGCAGCTCCAGGCTCACAGCTGGTGCAGAGGGACAGCTCCAGGAAGAGAGCTGCAGAAAGGAAAACACATGAGTCAATATTCATCCATATATTCATGATCTGTAGGCTTGGGTGCTGTGATGCTCATTATCTAGGCATGACCTTAAAAACTGCACTTGATTGAGAACACGGCAGCCCATCTGTTTGGCAACACAGGCTGCTGGGGGCCTCACCCCAGCACTCTGCTTCCTGCACTGCTTCTCTGCTTTGTTGGAATACAGATTCGAGGGCACAGGCTTCATCTCCAAACCCTTTACTGAGGCTGAGACAAGGCATCCACAACTCCTTCTCTCTCAAGAGCACAGTGAGTGCTACCTGTGTGTGCAGGACACATAGCTTACTCCATGTCCCAGCTCCAGCTCTGTGCAGCAAACTTCCTTCTCCTCCTCACTTCCCCAAAATGAGCAGCAGCCACAAGACCAGGTGCTTGAAAAACTCCATCTTCTACTTGCCCTTCCACAAAAGCAACAATAACAGCCACCCCACAGCCCCTGTGAGGCAAGGTGGAGCTCATGCCATGAGCTTTCTGCAGTTGGGATGGTGGTACCAGGTACCACCCAGCAGCTTGGCAGCTTGGCAGGAGAGTGTGCTAAGGCCAAGGTGTTCCCTCCACTGGGGTGGAACACCTCTCCCGGCTGTCCTCTCCATGCAGGACAATGAGCAAATTCATGAATGAAAACTCACAATTTCCTGTTCCATGAGAAGAGGACAACAGGCCTCTTCCCCTTTTTCTGTGCTGCCCCACCCTGGCTTCAACTGGCCAAAGAAATGAATGAGAACTGTTTGCTGCCACTTCATCATTTCAAACACACAACCACCAGAAAAGAGGAAGCAATGTTCAGTTTTCTGTTCATGTGAAAAATCCTTCTGCTCCTTTCTCCAGACACCTTCCTGAGCCTGTTCTTGAGCATCCCTCCTTCTTTAGAAGAAAACGTGTCTTTCTTCTAAGCAATTAAACTCTATAAAAAAGGCCATTTTCCCCGTCATACTTTCCCATCTCCCCTTTCCTGGATGGCAATCACATCCTCCAGATCTCACGCTGAGAAGGATATTCTGCCACTGGTCACATCTGGTTCCCTGATGAGATCCACAGGCAGCCGGCCTGGAGCACTTTCTGGGTCACGTGGTGGCTCTCGGTTCCTTATCTTCCCCAAGACCAGCGCTTTTAAATCTCCCTTGATTCTGTTCCTCTCCTTTCGGAGCACACTTATCAGTTTGAGACTCGACTGCTGCGCAAATGCTCACAAGATCAATCTGCAGATCTTAAATATGGTACAAGAGAGGTGTTTCTGTGAGCAATCTGTTGGAGAGATTTTGTGCTGCCTTTTCGCCTCGTTCCACGCTGGTATGCATTCCTTCAGCATTAATGTTTCCTCTGGGACCCAACCTTATGGAAATCTGAGCCGGAGTGCGCAGGCTGCAGCCGCTCTGTGGAACTCAGCCTGCGTGGAGGGAGCTGCAGCCCTGCTTGTGGAAAGAGGAATCCACAGCCTGGCTTCTCCAGCTACTGCTGGAAAACGGACTCTCCTTAAACTCTACAATTTACATTTCAAGAAGAAAGTGATTTTGGTTTTGGGAGGTTTTTTTGATGTTTTTTTGTGTTACTTTTCCTCCCCTGAAAAATAACTTCTAGCAGCCCACTCAGTGTGTGCTATTAGGAATGGAAAATAAATAAGTCAATAAGCATACATTAATTCAGTAAGGCCAGGAATTTATCGATAATGGACTGAGGATCAAGGATACAGTGACAGTTGCATTTAGCTCTCAGAATAAAGTAAATCAATCGAATTGACTGTATGTTGATTTAAAATCCTTAAAGATTTGGATCAAGATCATTCTAGTTTTCCCAAAATGGACTTGTGAATCTCCATACCCACAAGTAATACAGGAATGTTCGTGGTTTCGTGTTCTCAGCCCCCACTGATATTACAGTGCTCCCTTGCTGTGCTTGGCTCTGCTGGAGCAATTAACGTGAAGTGGCCTCACTCCCAGTGGGTCAGTGCTACAACATTGGCTGGAAATAGTCAGGAGGCCGTGGGTGCCCTAGAACCATGTGAGTATTGGCTGTAAATACTTTAGAGGGATAAAAAACTATTTTTTTGTATCTTAGGGTAAAAACTTAAGTTATTTAAAATACTTTATTTAGATAGTTCTCCATTCTTTACAGACTTACAGTAATTACTAAGAATTCCTCTGGACAGTTGAATCAGTGGGATTTTAAGTATTGTAGATTAGGATGTAACATCCTAATACATCCTTGAACTGTATAAAATAATTAACGGATTAAATGGAGTGGTTAGCTAGCATCTGTGAATAATGCAATCCTCATTTAGGTGTGTGTGTATAAAATATGTTTTTTCACACTTCAGGAGACTTGATCTGTGGCTGTTCTTACAGACCCTGAAACACAGAAGAAGTAAAGTAAACACCTGAAAGTTCTCACTTCGGGGGTTGTTTGAAAGAGAATTTCGCACAGAACTGTAGCACAGATATGAAAGAAAGTCTATTTCTGTCAAGACTTAATTGAGGAAATTTAATTTTCTTTCCTAACTGAATTGCTGTTGATAATTTAAATTAATTCTGTCTGGTCTGTCTAATTCAGCCATGAAAAACCTGGATCTTGGAGCTGTGCACAAGAATGTAGCAGATTTTTAAAAACAGCTTTTCTGAACAGAAAGATGGTAACTTATGGCAGCCTAACAATAGATGTTTTTTGGTTGCTGTTTTGATGTAAAGCACTTAAGTTCTTCCACCTCAATCCACTGATATTCTCATTTTAAGAGAAAGAAATGCATTTTTGCAAATGGTACATCAACAGACTTTGGGGAAATTGAGTTTGGAGGAAAAAAATTGAATTAATTTTGTTTCTCTAAGCACTTTCCCATGTTTCAGATTTTGTACTGATAGATTGATGATATGATTTGCTTTAAAACCAGGTGGCCTCTTAGTTTCCATCTGTTGTGTCTATTGCTCTGTCTCTAGTGAGAAGCACTGCAGAGCTGTGCAGGCATCTGCACCCTGGAGAGAAACTCTGCGCCATCAGAAATGCTCTGGGAGAGAGAATCTACTTGCACTGTCTCTTAAATGTATCAGAAATTCAAGACCCTGGATCTTGTTTATATTCACCCAAACTGAACACAGTGAATTTCTATTAGCTGGATGCAAACAGCTTCGGAACAAAAACTGAGCAACATTTCCAGAGGAAACAGTTAAAATCTTTGCAAACCACCATGGCAGTTTCTGGTCTCACTGGATGCTGGGGGTGGCACTGCTTTAGCAAGAAGGTTTTCCTAAAAGTAGGGGTTTCTATGGATAAAAGCCATTTTAGCAAAGATCTTCTATCATGTTTCAGGTTCTGTAAAACATAGAATTATTCTGAAGTATGTAAGTGGAAAAAATGACTTTTTTGAACCGAAATGTCTCGAGCAGGTTCCCCACAGCTCTGGTGTAGGTGTAGGTGATGCAATCAGTCGAGAGAGAGGGGCACAGCAGCGACACGCCACGAGGGCTGCAGGCATTTCCTTGGAAGCTGCGTGTTCGGGAACATCGGGCAGAGAACGCAGAGCGGGGCCTTTCCCGCTGCTCCCAGGGAACATGCACAACAAATCCCCGCTGCTGCGGGGCAGGGCGTCGCTGTATACCACTGTCTTCTCCAGACAGCTGCAGCACACCTGAAGGGATTGGGAAACAGCGAGGCCAAGGCATGGAACACCGGAGTGAAACCGCAGTCCTGGCCCGAAGGACAGGGGCCCCCGTGAGCGCTGCTCCAGCGCGGGGGCCCGGCCTGAGTCCGAGCGGACTGGGCTGACCTTTCCCGTTCCTGCCGGACTAGCTCTGTGCTCACTGCTAAGGGCACTTCAACTCGTCTGCCTTACGGGAGTAATTAAAAAGAAAGAAAAGAGTATTTTAAAGTAGTATTTCAACTAGCAAAGGGCCACACGGGAATGGTCATAGTGGCAAAGGTGCTTTTGCTGGCGCAGCGTGTTTGTTCCATTTGTGAGCTGCTCCAGGGCTCGCTGGCGTTCGCACTGTGCTGTGCCAGTGTTGGGAGTTTCCAGTCGTACCAGCAAACATCTCCACACAAGTTTGGCAGAACCGACAACAGTTGACAAAATAGGAGCAATTGCCTTGGTTCCCAGCCCCGCCACCCCGCAGGGACCATTGCTGAGCCTCGCTCGTTTGGTTTGTGTTTATTGCCAAGTTTACTTTCAGGTTCGTGTCCACTCGTAAAAAAAGCCTGTTATATTCCACGTTCAATGAAATTTATGCCAAGTATTCATACATGTCATAATTTGCGGATCGAGGATTTTCTATCCCAAACGCTGGATACGTTTTGGAGCGAAACCCGTCCAGGCCGGCTCGTGCAGGAACTCGGCTGCGCCTCACTCGAGGCCCGAGGCTGCGAAACGCCTGGGCCAGATCCGCGATGGGGCCCCGCTCCAAGCCCTGCGGCCCCGGCCGCCCTCCCGCAGCCCCGGCGGGAGCGGGTGGCGGGCCCGGGGAGCCGGGGCGGGGGCAGCCGTGGGCA